>CM076577.1:330171025-330566508 GCA_034641835.2 Pinus albicaulis | reverse complement strand
AATAGCTCTATGGTTGATATGGTTGCAGGACACTTGGGCACGAATTGAATGCATGGATGGACAGCTTGGCAACTAGGACTAAGCCACCTATGCTTAGTTCGAACAGAACAAGTTTTATTAGGCCCATTTAGATCTAGTCAATCATGACTAGTCATTCAGAAATCCCATAGAAATAGGGCAGTTTTGAGATTCTATGGGATTGACCATATTTCTTGGGATAAGAATAATGAATTCGACTTGGATAGGTGGATGAGAAGTAGATGGGTTTTTTTGAGTAAAAATAGATCAGTTTGTTCATGAGACTTCTTATTTAAAGCCAAAGCTTTGATGGCTTATGTATGAGGATTATTATTGACTTATATACTTTTATATTGTGACAATTTTGGATTGAGAAGTTAATTTGAAGACTTGTGCTGTTATCATTTTGCTGTTCAATGTTATGGATGTGTGACTGAAGTTAAGCTTCTGAGATCATTTATCAAGTGTGCAAGGCAAGGGTGGAAGGGCCCCCATTCCAAGCTAAGTACACTTTCTTGTAACTAGTTTTATTTCCTTGTTGTAGAACTGGTTTTCAAAGCTTTATTTAAGATTGATTAATGATTTATGCATAGTGATTGATGTCATTAGTTTATAACTTATTCATCACTTTATCAAGTTGGAAAAACCGATGTATCAAGTTGAGCATCCCTTCTATGAAAATGATGAATTAAAGTTGGTTTCTTTTGTTGTGTGCAAACAATTTCTTGTTGAGATTTTTAATATTAAGATGAATAAATTATAATGGAACACTTTACATGTCTCTTAAGTTAAGAGCTTCTTTCATTTCATAATTTATCCATCTTAAATTTCTTGGTTTTTAATCTCTGATTCATTAAGTGGTAATTGAGGTTGAAATGAATTTCTTGAGTCAAGAACCATTTCAATATTATTCCTCCTTTTAAACTAATTGAGTTAGAGTTGTAAAATGTATTACTTTTAGTATATCTTTCAAGGTTGATTATATCTGATCTTCACATATAGTGATCTTGCCTCAAAGCATAAACAACCCGGATTGATAATAAATAATTGTGTTAGTTTAGGTACATAAATTAGCTCAACATTTTGGCGCCGTTGCCGGGGAGGTAAATATCGGCATAGTCAATAGAGAGAAAAAATAAAAAAAAACACAAAAACAGTAGTTACACTTATTAGTTATGTTTCTTTATGCCTAGACATAGAGATCCTCATGGTAGATTTATTAAAAAACCCCCACAAATAGAGATAGGATCATCAAACACCCCAGTTACTGGTAATCCAATCATTGAGGAATTGGCAGAAAAACAAAGAAGTGGACAAAGATTGACTTTGATTGAGAGACAAACTTTGTTAGCTTGGGAAGCAAAGCAAAAACAATCTTCAACTTCTGCAAAACAAAAAGAAATTATCAAAGGAAAACAAACTTTATTTCCATCCATAAATCCTCCTATCTTTGACCAACCTGAAACTCCACTTAAAATTGAAACAAATCAACCAATGGCAGAAGAAGGACATGGATCTGTTATTCTCACTCCTGAACAGCGAGCTCAATATGAAAGACAACAAGCAGAATGGAGAAGAAAAAGAGAAGAGGATGCAAAACAAGAAAATGATAGAAAAATGGAAAATGATCAGAAAAGACAAGAAGATGAAACTACCTTTGGCTTTCCAATAATTGACACAAGTGCAATATTAGGAGAAGAAGTGAAAATGAAAAATATTCCACCTTCTGTATTGCCAAATTTTTATGGAATGTCAACAGAAGATCCTGATTCATTTATGTTTGAATTTGATATTTTATGTAGAACATATGGATATACTGATTACATTCATAAAATTCGTCTTTTCCCTGCAACATTAAAAGCAGCAGCCTTGAAATGGTTTATGGGTTTAGGAGAACATACAATAACTTCTTGGGATGATATGAGATCAGTCTTCCTTAAAAAATATCAAGCTTATTGCAGATCTAGAGATTCAAAGGAAGATATTTTTAGAATGACACAACAAGAAGATGAAAGTCTAGAAGAATATTTGGAAAGGTTTTTGTATAATCTACAGAAATCTAAACAACATTCTCTAAATCAAGAAACCATTCGAACAATCTTTCTCAAGGGTATAAGGGATGAATATCTTGACATTTTGAATGTGATGGGTAAAGGAGATATCTAAAACCTACCATTCGAAGAAATTGTTGACTTATGTCAAAAATATTCTAGAGGAAGAGCAAAAACAGGAAGAAGAGAAGTAAGTTCAAAAGCAGCAAAGTCAGCTGCAGGAGGGATAACACGAGCTGAAATAGGAAGTTTATTGGAAAATTTCAAAACAGATCTTTTAAGTACGTTAGGGACACAAGTAGATGTGCTAAAGACAAATAAGAGGAAAGAAGAACAAGACCAAGCTTTAGCAATCTTTTGTCCCAAATGTAGAAACAAACATCCATTAAGAGAATGTCCTTTGGATAGTGTTAAGAGTGTTCAGGTTTGTGGTCTTTGTACAGAAAAGCATTCCACAGAAAATTGTTTAAAATTGAAAGAATTACAAATGAATTCAATGGAAGAAGTGCTAGGAATGGAAGGTTTTTATTATGTAGCACCACGAAGACCATGGCAACCTAGGATGCCTCAACAAAATCAGCAACAATTCCCTCAACAAAATTACCTCTATCCACCTCAAAATCCTTGGACCCCTCCAATGCCATGGCAAGCTTGGCCTCCACAAAAATATCCACAACAACTTGCACAAGGTTGGAGAGGATATGGTTATGGAAACCAGCCACCTCAACAGTATCAACAACAATACCAGCAACAATACCAACAGCCATTTACATATCCACAATATCCACAATCCATACCATTTCAACAACAACATTCTGCATATCCTCAATCCATCCCATATCCGCAGCAGAATCCTCCACAGTTGTTGACCCAACCACAACAGTTACAGCTACCCACAAATCAACCCAGACCAACTCAATTACCAGCCCAACCAATGGCAAATCCGAATAATAAGGTGGACAAAGCTGCATACAATGTAGAGGAAGCAACATGTTTTCCCACATATTCAATTCTTCCTCTTAATGAAGTCCATCTAAGGTCTGGAAAAGTGATTAAAAAGGATTCTCCTCCAATTATAGAAGAACCATATGAACAAGGAGAATCACCTGAAACATCACAAACTAAGATACAAATTCAGAAAGGAACAAACATTACAACACAAACACCACCTTATCCTGAAAGGTTAGTGGAACAACAAAAAGAAATAACCCTTCCCGAATTTGATATTTTAGATGAGTTAAAAAATGCTTATGTAAAAATTCCTTTGTTAAAGGCAATTAAAGAAATACCAATATATGCTAAAACAATAAAGGAATTGTGCATTAAGAAAACTCAGAGAAAGAAGAAGGATCCTACTACAATCCAAGTCATTGGTAAACTAGCAAGTCTCATGTCTACAGAAAACAAATAGAAAAATATATTGATCCTGGTATCCCTATGGTTACTATATCAATAAATAATTTTTCAGTGCCAAACACATTAATAGACTTGGGAGCAGCTATAAATGTAATGACAATGGAGACCATGAAAACTTTGCATTTGAACAACATTAGATCAACCTCTACAATCTTAGAATTGGCAGACAGATCTAAAGTTGTTCCTGAAGGAATATTGGAAGATATAATAGTCTCTTTGGATTCATGGGAGTATCCCGTTGACTTCCTTATTCTGCAACCAAAATCAAATTTGGGAGGACATCCTCTAATTTTAGGCAGACCATGGTTAGCTACCGCTGATGCCTTTATAGGATGCAGATCAGGAAGCATGATTATTTCACATGGAGAAGAAAGGAAACATATTGCTCTTTATTCACCTACACAGTCAACTTCTTTAGAATCAGTACTTGAAGCTCAAGAAAAACAACAAACTAAATCAGTTTTAAGTATAAATAAATTCTTTGATCTAAGAGAAGAAGAAGGGAATGAAGACTTAATGGATCTTTTCATTTCAGAACCAAGTATTTCAGAGCAGCTTAGAGAAATGCAATATGAAGCTACAAATAACCTTTTGAACCAAAGTTTTCAGGAAACCTGTACTATTCAAACTTTGAGAAATTCTTTTATAGACATCTTTCCTGTAAACACAATCTCCAATCCAATAATAAAAACAATTGAGGTAAGTCCTGGAAAACATTTAAACATTGGAAATGAGTTGCAATCAGAACAAGAACAAGAGGTAATTGCATTATTACGGAAATATTCAAAAGCTTTTGCCTGGGATTATACTGACATGCAAGGAATCCATCCTAACACATGTGTCCACCACATCTATACAGATGAACAAATTAAACATGTAAGACAACCTCAAAGACGAATGAATCCTATGATGAAAGAAATAGTGAAAGATGAATTGCAAAAATTGTTAAATGTTGGATTCATCTATCCTATTTCAGATAGTCAATGGGTTTCTCCACTGGTTATTGTTCCAAAGAAAAATGGAAAGTGGAGGATATGTGTGGATTATCGAGAACTAAACAAAGCTACACTCAAAGATCATTTTCCTCTGCCATTTATTGATCAAGTGTTAGACTCATTGGCTGGAAAGAAATTCTTCTCTTTCTTAGATGGGTTTAGCGGGTACAACCAGATTAGAATAGCAACAGAAGACCAAGACAAGACAACATTCACTTGCCCATGGGGAACCTATGCATATAATGTTTTGCCATTAGGTTTATGTAATGCACCTGCAACTTTTCAACGAGCAGTGCTTGCAATTTTTGCTGATCTAATCCATGAATGTGTAGAGGTTTACATGGATGACTTTACAGTTTATGGAAACACATATAATGATTGCTTAAATAATCTTGAGAAAGTGTTGAAACGATGCATTGAAACAAATTTGTCATTCAGCAATGAGAAATGCTATATAATGTTGACAGAAGGAATAGTTCTGGGACACCATATTTCTTCTTCAGGAATTAAAGTGGATCCAGCAAAAATCCAAGTCCTAGTAACCTTAATGCCTCCTACAACACAAAAAGAGGTAAGAAGTTTCTTAGGCTATGCAGGCTATTATAGACGATTCATTGAAAACTTCAGTAAAATAGCCCAACCTCTGTTTAAATTATTAGCAAAAGATATTGAATTTCACTGGACAAATGATTGTCAAAATGCATTTCAAATTCTAAAAGAAAAATTATCAGTTGCACCCATTCTCCGTGGACCAAATTGGTCTTTGCCATTTCATATATCAACTGATGCATCTGATACCGCAATAGGTGCCTCCCTTGGGCAGAAAGAGAACTTGTTCAATTATGCAATATACTTTATAAGCAAGAATCTAAAACCTGCAGAATTGAACTATACAGTCACCGAGAAAGAAATGTTAGCCGTTATACATGCAGTAAACAAATTCAGACATTATATAACAGGATATCAAGTTTTCATTCATACAGATCATTCAACAATCAAATATTTGATGAATAAACCTATAACCAATGGAAGAGTAACAAGATGGTTACTATTACTGCAAGAGTTTAATATCACAATACAAGATCGGCCAGGCAAGGAAAATCAAGTAGCTGACTTTCTGTCCCGCATACATTCACCCAAAATCCAAATCCAGTTGCAGATAACTTTCCCGATGAACATTTGTTTGCTATCACGGTAAAAACACCATGGTTTGCAGACATGGCAAACTATTTATCTTCTGGAAAGTTACCAAACCAATTCACTAAAAAGCAAAGACACAAAATTATTAAAAGAAGTTCTAGGTATAGTTGGGTAAATGGTGATTTATTTTATACTGGTTCAGATTTGATAATTAGAAAATGTGTGCGAGAAGATGAAATATTAGATATTCTAAAGGCATGTCACGATGAACCATGTGGTGGCCATTTTGCAGATAAACGAACAGCATATAAGGTGCTGCAACTGGGCTACTAGTGGCCATCCATCTTCAAAGACTCTAAGAAATATGTCAAGCAATGTGACAGTTGCCAAAGAACAGGGAGACCAATAACAAGAGATGAGATGCCGCTGAAGCCACAAGTCCTCATAGAACCATTTGAGCAATGGGCGCTTGACTTTGTTGGACCCATCAATCCATCATCAAATGGAAACAAGTACATCTTAGTATGTACAGATTATGTAACCAAGTGGGCAGAGGCGAAAGCAGTGCATAGAGCAACAGAAGATATAGTGGTCAACTTTCTTTTTAAAGAAATCTTTGTCAGATATGGAGTACCTAGACAAATTGTAAGAGATCAAGGAACACAATTTACATCAAAACTGGTACGAGATCTAACAGAGAAGTACAAGATCAAACACAGAACATCTACACCATATCATCCTCAAGCAAATGGGCAGGTTGAATCAACAAATAAAGTCCTAAAGAATATCATGACAAAAACAGTAAAGCTGAACAGAAAAGATTGGTCTGAAAAATTACAAGATGCACTATGGGCCTATAGAATTACATGGAAGAATACAACTGGTTTTAGTCCATACCAGTTAGTATATGGAAAAGAGGCCTTATTGCCTATAGAGTTTCAGATACAAACATACAGACTAGCAACTGAATTAGGACTCGACCTGACAGAAGCACAACAGCAGCGGATCATGGAACTGAATCAGTTAGATGAGCATCGTCAACAAGCCATAGAACATACTACATTGGTGCAACAACAAAGAATGAAGTGGCACGACAGATATATCAAGACAAAGACATTTAGCAAGGGAGATTGGGCATTACTTTTTGACTCCAAGTTCAAAGATTTCAAAGCAAAGTTCACAACACACTGGCTAGGCCCATATGAAATTGATGAAATCTTCGACAATGGAGCAGTAAAGATCAAGACAATTGACCAGGATTCCACCTCTTTTATAGTGAATGGACATAGGCTCAAAGTTTACAATAGGCCTATCAGTAAAGAAGCATTTATGAAACAACTGACAGAAGATACAGAACTGGAAGTCATGGCACACCAAGTTCAGCCATCTTCCAGTCCTGTAGTTGAATAAAAATAAAAAAAATAAAAAAATATAATAAAAAAAAAAAAATAATAATAATAAAAAAAAAAAAAAAAAAAAATAATAATAATAATAAAAAAAAAAAACATAAAAAATAATAATTTGTTTGCTAGTGAAAACCAGGCAACTGGCACTATGCAAACACGAATTCATAGGGGAAAATCAAGGCAACTTGGACTCTATGAATTCCTTTTCTTGTTCTATTGTTCTCACATAACTTCAATACAGGTACTCTCAATCAACAAATGACTTGAGGACAAGTCATATCTTAAGCAAGGGGGAGACTTGTATTAGATCTTTAGCTGAAAAGCTGAAGTATAGAAGAAACTTGTATTGTCAACAGAGGGACCTGAAAGAAGAAATCAATACAGAGGGACCTGAGAGACCTGCCAAAACAACATGTGCATATTATGTAAGCAGTGTATAGGGACCTGAAACAAAGAATCAGTATAAAGGGACCTGATTTTCAATTCAAGAACCAGAGCATGAAGGACAAGGAGCAGCAATAAAATTCACTTTTTGATTCATCTAACAACATCTGACTTCATTCCACCTGTACAAACATCATTCAGGGAAGTATATGAATAGTCATTTTTGTGCTTGAAATTCAAATTTTTCTTAGGAATTTTTAGTTTTTGTTAAGTTAAAGTTAGTACCTGAAGATATTCAATATTCCTATACATATCCTATATTCATAATTCCCTATACATATCCTATCTTCATAATATCCTATACATATTCCATTTCATTCATATACACATTTCTCATACATATTCCCTATAAACCTAAATATTTTTCTTGAGCAAAAGACCAAGCTAGGACAACTCTTTCAACCTGCATACATAAATCAAGCATTAGTATGGTGATGATTTTAAAAATGACCTAAGATGGTCATTTTAAAAATCATAAAGATATGCATAAAAAGCAAAACAAATAATGTGCTATACAAAGACTATATACCATAAGTATAAATGAGGAATGCGAATTGAACGCAAAAGACATAAGGTTAATACGCATAAGAGGTAAGGTCAATGGCATATAATCAATGCGCATATGGTATAATCATAGGCAAAGGTATAAGGCGCATAGTTGGAACATAATGGTTATGACATAGTTGACAGGTTTGACAGAATGATAATGGCATATACAACGTAGGAGAATCATTGCACGGAAGGACACGGCGGAAGTAATCAGTTCATGCAGAAGGTAGTGATGATACGGGTGTATCATTCAAAGTGAAATGCGTTGGTGCATATCATAGCACACGACGATGGAAATCAACGTGCACGGTGGTGACAATACAGCGTGATAATTCAACCATAGCGTGCACGGTGGTGTGATAAAACAGCCATGTCATTCAAACATAACGTGCGCAGGTGGTGGTGTACGTATATAGTTTAAACATTAAACAAGGAAGTGGTATCCTCATGACACAGTCTGTCGACTGGTCAAAGAGGACAACCATACCAACCACACATAATAACGCCATCAGACACGGTACAACCATGAACTCGGTCCATTCATGACTTTCAACCTCATTCCTCATTGCCAGAGCTCAGAAGGAAGGCGTTTTGAAACAAAACATTGATCTGAAGAAAAGAGAAGGCGGTTGATTAATCTGGAGAGAAGAGAAGGCGGTTGAAGCAGCGGAATAGTGAAATCGCTCCGGGGAAAGCAAGAAGGCGAATTTAAGTTAACCGAAACAGTAGGGATTTGGAGCGCCGATTACATTCCACGCGTTTTGTTGACAGTCAGGTAATTTCAAAACCCGTGATTATCTCCAGATCGACAGCACTTAAGGTTTGATGATAGAGTGTGATGCGCAGCATCGTGAGGAAAATCCGTTGCATGAGTAACAAGTTTTAAGTGAAGTAGTATGGCGGAGGGTTGTTGAATTGCGCACTAAGCCGTGATCTATGCGCACCAATGTTTTCACAAACAGTTAGCGTGTAAACTAAAAAAAAACGCCATAAAACATTTTGTTGCCACTGCGTTTTGTTTTGTTTTGACAGTCAGGGATCAAATGCTTAAAGGTCACATTGAATTATGGATGAAAAATAGAGTCGGGTTCGATGAAGACGTGTTGAGGCCGAAAGCTTGTTGCATAATTGCATTTTCATGATAAGTCTGCATGCAATTTTGTTTAACACCTTTGCTTAAACCCAAACAGTGCGAAAAATTTCATATTAGGCCGAGAGCACTCTTTGATTTTTCTTATTTTTTTTATATATATACACAAGTAAATCATGATTGTGTGGTTTGTGATACTGTGTGTATTTAATAAAAAAAAAAACAGAGATCAGTGTATTAACAGAGTATACAGGTGTTGCTTGTATTCGACAGGGAATTCAGAAGAGTGCTATTGAAAGGAAATATATCAGAGGTTAAAAGTGCAGAGTTGAGTTGAGTCAGAAGAAGAAGGTAAGCTTCTTTGCTTACTGAATTTCATTTTAAAAAAATAGTCATAATTTTTATTAAAATGAAGTTAGTAACAGCAGAAGCCTACATTGATTGGTTTACAGAAACAATGGCAAACAGGGTAGAGCCAAAATTTCAAATAGAAAGCTAGGGAAAAGAGACCATAGAAAAACTCTATCAGGCAGGAATGATAGGCTTCCTACAGAAATTTAATGGCCATTCTGAGGAGATAACCAAAGATTTTATAAAGAATTTCAATCAGGACCAAACTCGAATAGGAGAAATCATTGTTCCATTAACCCAAGAATACTTGTCCAAAGCCTTAGATTTGCCAATGTTAGGAGAGAAGTATTACAAAGGGCTACACTTCAAGGAGAAAGCATGGACTTTCTTCCTTGAGAAAAACCGGAAGGGAACATTTGATAGGACAAAAGGTATACCCAGGGAATGGTTTAATGAGCCATGGAGAGAATTGGTCTTGATTATTCAAAAGTTTTTAACTTGTGACCGAGGATATAGTGTTGCCCATTTATATCATGTTAAACTTCTACAACACATCAAGGGGGAAGATAGGATTAATTTACCTTATTTCCTATATAAAAGCCTCTTAAAAATGATTGAAACAGCAAGACATGAAAACAGGCTTAAGGCAGGACAAATGTATCATCAAGGATTGATTAAAATCCTAGTTGAATATCAAGTAAGATTGCAGAGCATAGTGTGGAGAGAATTCATGGTTAAAAATCAATTTACTGAACAGATTACAGAGGTGCAAGAGAAAACAGAGCAGGAAAGTAGGGGAGTGATGAATTCACCCGTGTATCCTAGAACAAGAGCCAAACAGCAAAATAATATGGCTATGGATTATGAAATATCTGTGATGTCTATTCCCAAAAGATTTACAAACAAAAGTCCCATCAATTTAGACAGGGAAGAAGAAACATATTTTCCAGGACCACAAGAAGAAAATAACATTCCACAAGAAGAATTTGATAGGGATTCTGCCTATGATGATGAAGCAGCTGCATCATTAATGAAAACAACTCAGGATTTTGAAAAAGATGGGAAAATCAAGGATTTGACTGATCAATTAGAAATTAGTAAAATTTTTGAAAAACGGTTAGAAGAGGAGAACAAAGCAAACAGGAAAGAAAATGCTAAATTGATCAAAACAAATGAAAAATTGAAAGAAGACTTGGGGAAATTGAAAAGGAAGAATGATCTAATTTCTAAACAAGCATTTAAATGGTTGAAGGAAAAGAACATGTGGCAGGCCAAGTATGAGAAGCAGAAGGTTAAAGCAACTTTGTTTAAAGAACAACATGACACAGGTTTAGATTGTTTGGCAAGGGCAGCACAACAGGAAGCATCAACAGGTACAACATCTACTTCAGGAAGAAGAAGGTCAAAGAGGAACAAGCAAGCATGGGGACATGCTTGATGATAAGCAAGGGAGAGATGTTGGGCCTTAGTTTTGGTCTTATTTTGCTCAAAGAAACTTATTTATCCATCTATTTTCCATCCATTTTCCATTCATTTATTCCATTTTGACATATATTTGATATCTATTCGGGTATTTAATTTTAATTTTTCAAATTCTAAAGTTTTTATGAAAGTTTGATTTTTAGTGCAAAATTGGCTGATTCAGAAATTCCCGTAATAGCTATATGGTTGATATGGTTGCAGGACACTTGGGCATGAGTTGAATGCATGGATGGACAGCTTGGCAACTAGGACTAAGCCACCTATGCTTAGTTCGAACAGAACAAGTTTTATTAGGCCCATTTAGTTCTAGTCAATCATGACTAGTCATTCAGAAATCCCATAGAACTAGGGCAGTTTTGAGATTCTATGGGATTGACCATATTTCTTGGGATAAGAATAATGAATTCGACTTAGATAGGTGGATGAGAAGTAGATGGGTTTGTTTGAGTAAAAATAGATCAGTTTGTTCATGAGACTTATTATTTAAAGCCAAAGCTTTGATGGCTTATGTATTAGGATTATTATTGACTTATTATACTTTTATATTGTGACAACTTTGGATTGAGGAGTTAATTTGAAGACTTGTGCTGTTATCATTTTTCTGTTCAATGCTATGGATGTGTAACTGAAGTTAAGCTTCTGAGATCATTTATCAAGTGTGCAAGGCAAGGGTGGAAGGGCCCCCATTCCAAGCTAAGTACACTTTCTTGTTAACTAGTTTTATTTCCTTGTAATTTGATGATTGTAGAACTGGTTTTTCAAAGCTTTATTCCAGATTTCTTCATGATTCATGCAAAATGATTGATGTCATTAGTTTATAGCTTATTCATCACTTTATCAAGTTGGAAAAACAGATGTATCAAGTTGAGCATCCCTTCTATGAAAATGATGAATTAAGATTGTTTTCTTTTGTTTGTGTGCAAGTAGTTTCTTGTTGAGATTGTTGATATTAAGATGAATAAATTATAATGGAATACTTTACATGTCTCTTAAGTTAAGAGCTTCTTTCATTAATAATTTATCCATCTTAAGTTCTTGGTTTTAATATCTAATTCATTAAGTGGTAATTGAGGTGAAAGCGGATTTCTTGAGTCAAGAACCATTTCAATATTATTCCTCTTTTTAAACTAATTGAGTTAGAGTTGTAGAATGTATTACTTTCAGCTTTTGAATAGCTTATCTTTCAAGGTTTATTATATCTGATCTTCACATATAGTGATCTTGCCTCAAAGCATAAACAACCCGGATTGATAATAAATAATTGTGTTAGTTTAGGTACATAAATTAGCTCAACATTTTGGCGCCGTTGCCGGGGAGGCAAATATCGGCATAGTCAATAGAGAGAAAAAAAAAAAAAAAAAAAAACACAAAAACAGTAGTTACATTTTTTAGTTATGTTTCTTTATGCCTAGACATAGAGGTCCTCATGGTAGATTTATTAAAAACCCCCCACAAATAGAGATAGGATCATCAAACACCCCAGTTACTGGTAATCCAATCATTGAGGAATTGGCAGAAAAACAAAGAAGTGGACAAAGATTGACTTTGATTGAGAGACAAACTTTGTTAGCTTGTGAAGCAAAGCAAAAACAATCTTCAACTTCTGGAAAACAAAAAGAAATTATCAAAGGAAAACAAACTTTATTTCCATCCATAAATCCTCCTATCTTTGACCAACCTGAAACTCCACTTAAAATTGAAACAAATCAACCAATGGTAGAAGAAGGACATGGATCTGTTATTCTCACTCCTGAACAACGAGCTCAATATGAAAGACAACAAGCAGAATGGAGAAGAAAGAGAGAGGAGGATGCAAAACAAGAAAATGATAGAAAAATAGAAAATGATCGGAAAAGACAAGAAGATGAGACTACCTTTGGCTTTCCAATAATAGACACAAGTGCAATATTAGGAGAAGAAGTGAAAATGAAAAATATTCCACCTTCTGTATTGCCAAATTTTTATGGAATGTCAACAGAAGATCCTGATTCATTTATGTTTGAATTTGATATTCTATGTAGAACATATGGATATACTGATGACATCCATAAACTTCGTCTTTTCCCTGCAACATGAAAAGCAGCAGCCTTGAAATGGTTTATGGGTTTAGGAGAACATACAATAGCTTCTTGGGATGATATGAGATCAGTCTTCCTTAAAAAATATCAAGCTTATTGCAGATCTAGAGATTCAAAGGAAGATATTTTTAGAATGACACAACAAGAAGATGAAATTCTAGAAGAATATTTGGAAAGGTTTTTGTATAATCTACAGAAATCTAAACAACATTCTCTAAATCAAGAAACCATTCGAACAATATTTCTCAAGGGTATAAGGGATGAATATCTTGACATTTTGAATGTGATGGGTAAAGGAGATATCTCAAACCTACCATTCGAAGAAATTGTTGACTTATGTCAAAAATATTCTAGAGGAAGAGCAAAAACAGGAAGAAGAGAAGTAAGTTCAAAAGCAGCAAAGTCAGCTGCAGGAGGGATAACACAAGCTGAAATAGGAAGTTTATTGGAAAATTTCAAAACAGATCTTTTAAGTACATTAGGGACACAAGTAGATGTGCTAAAGACAAATAAGAGGAAAGAAGAACAAGACCAAGCTTTAGCAATCTTTTGTCCCAAATGTAGAAACAAACATCCATTAAGATAATGTCCTTTGGATAGTGTTAAGAGTATTCAGGTTTGTGGTCTTTGTACATAAAAACATTCCACAGAAAATTGTCTAAAATTGAAAGAATTACAAATGAATTCAATAGAAGAAGTGCCAGGAATGGAAGGTTTTTATTATGTAGCACCACGAAGACCATGGCAACCTAGAATGCCCCAACAAAATCAGCAACAATTCCCTCAACAAAATTACCTTTATCCATCTCAAAATCCTTGGACAACTCCAATGCCATGGCAAGCTTGGTCTCCACAACAATATCCACAACAACCTGCACAAGGTTGGAGAGGATATGGTTATGGAAACCAGCCACCTCAACAATACCAGCAACAATATCAACAGCCATTCACATATCCACAATATCCTCAATCCATACCATTTCAACAACAACATTCTGCATATCCACAATCCATTCCATATCCACAGCAGAATCCCCCACCGTTGTTGACCCAACCACAACAGTTGCAGCTACCCACAAATCAACCCAGACCAACTCAATTACCAGCACAACCAATTGCAAATCCAAATAATAAGGTGGAAAAAGCTGCATATACTGTAGAGGAAGCAACATGTTTTCCCACATATTCAATTCTTCCTCTTAATGAAGTCCATCTAAGGTCTGGAAAAGTGCTTAAAAAGGATTCTCCTCCAATCATAGAAGAACCAACCGAACAAGGAGAGTCACCTGAAACATCACAAACTAAGATACAAATTCAGAAAGAAACAAACATTACAACTCAAACACCACCTTATCCTGAAAGGTTAGTGGAACAACAAAAAGAAATAACCCTTCCTGAATTTGATATTTTAGATGAGTTAAAAAATGCTTATGTGAAAATTCCTTTGTTAAAAGCAATTAAAGAAATACCAATATATGCTAAAACAATAAAGGAAATGTGCATTAAGAATCTTCAATCATTACAGAGCAGCATACTTCATCAGATCAGATATTCGTTCAGATCTACCCTTTTCCTTCAGACAGATGTTCGCCTAGATGTTCGCCTCATCACAGATCTAATCACTCCATAAACAGATCTAGCAAATACAAGTACATTTCAGATCTAAAGATCCCGCTTCATCATTTCTTCATAAGTGCTTCATAGGTTCAGATCTATCATCAAACCTTTACCCTTTCCATACAGATATACTTCACAGAGAAGTATTCATTCAAGCTCAGACATCTTGCTCTCACACTCATGATTTACACAATGAATTTCTTCTCCTTATATATGTTTACCCTTTGTCAATACCATGAGCCCCTTTTTCAATACCATGGGCCAAACCAATACCATGAGCCCAAAACTACCTGGACGGGGTCAATTAGGCGGATCATTACCCAATACAATGGGTCAATACCATGGTGATTACCCCTGGTTTTTCACTTTTAGAGCGCTTTAGCCCATACGCGACTTGGCACGTTCTTTTCCGCGTGCATACGCGACTTCCCCTAGGCCAATCCGCGTATACAAAGAGACATACTATTTTCATCATATTTTGAGCACATTTTGAATTCCTTTCTTCATTGCCTTTTGTACATACTGTAGATACATCATATTTTCTTCATCAGGAACATATTCTCTCACGCACAACTTCATCAAGTAATTTGTCATCATCTTCATCAAGTGGGTTGCCTTTCAAAGACAACACTTAGCATCATATTGTCAACAAACATCATATCACATCAGATTTACATCATTTACTAAGTCCATCAAGTCAAGCATAACTTTATCAGGTGGATTGCCATCAAGGAAAACACATGTCAACAGTCACATGTCTTCATCTTCATTCAGTGGGTTGCCATCAAGGACAACACTCTGCATCATATTTCCAACAGTAAGATCCTAGTACATCTGATACATTTAGTTGGAAAAATGATTCCTTATGGTACAAATATCACTTATATATTTGTAATAATTCCCAACTAGAAAAAAATATTGTTTTGGAATTGCACACTTCTCCTTTAGGAGGACACTCAAGATTTTTAAAAACTTACCACAGGGTGAAGAAAGAAATTTTTTGGGATGTCCTTAAATCTGATATTCAAAAGTTTGTGGCAGAATCTTTGGGTTTCCAGCAGAATAAAATTGAGACAATTAAGACCCCAGGTCTTCTACAACCTTTATCCATTCCAAGTCAACGTTGGGAGGAGATTTCAATGGATTTTATCACAGGTTTACCTAAGTCCGAAGGAAAGAGTGTCATCATGGTGGTAGTTGATAGACTTACCAAGTATGCACAATTTTGTGCATTGTCCCATCCATTTAAAGCAAGCACAGTCGCTACTACATTTATGGACACAATTCGAAAGCTACATGGAAATGCAAGGGTTATTGTGACCGACAGAGATCACATTTTTACTGGAAATTTTTTGACAGAGTTATTTTATTGTTTGGGTACTCAGTTAGCTCATATCTCATCTTATCATACTCAATCCGATGGTCAAATTTAGATAGTGAATAAATTTTTGGAAGGATATCCTCGTTGTTTTTTAATTGATAAACAAACACAATGGGTCAAGTGGTTACCTCTAGCTGAATGGTGGTATAACACTTCCTTCCATACTGCAGCAAAAATGACCCCATTTATGGCACTTTATGGATATCATCCACCATCCATCACATCATCTTTAAGAGAAAATTCGAAGGTTCAAGCAGTGGAAGATCACATCAAGCATCAACAAGAAGTTCTCCAACTCTTAAAGGACAATGTGAATTTGGCACAAAATCGAATGAAACAATAGGCATATCAACATCGCAGCGAGAGAAGTTTTGATGTAGGAGACTGGGTATTTTTATGGCTACAACCATACAAACAAATGTCCCTCAAGAAATATAAGAAGGATAATAAATTATCGCCAAAGTACTATGGTCCTTACAAGGTGTTGCAAAAGATTGGTACTATGGCATACAAATTGGAGCTTCTTGCTTCTTCACGAGTGCATCCAGTTTTCCATGTTTCATGCTTAAAGAAGGTTATAGGTGAAAATTTTCTAGTTCAAAAAATATTGCCTGAACTTGATGAGGAAGGAAAAATCATATTGGAACCTGAAGCGGTCACAAAAACAAGAACTCGATAGCTACGGAATCAATCAATTTCAGATTATCTCATCAAGTGGAAGAACTTACCCACTAAATATTCTACATGGGAGGATGAGAATTTTATACAGAAGCACCCAAAGCTACTCAAGCATTGAGGACACCACTTTTTTGAAGGAGAGGGGCATGTTAGGTCCTTATATTACTAGTATAGTCCCTTATTGTTGTTAGTGTAACCCCCTTATTGTTATTATTGTACCCTTGTAACCCCCATATTGTTATTATTGTGCCCTTAAATTATTATTGTTAGGTTAGCTAGGATTACATTGTGGCCCACTACGATTACATTATGGCCCCATGGACTCCTATATATAGAAAGGAGGTTTTGTAATTTGAATCATCCAAGAATTGTTCATTCATGTAATGTATTGAAGGTTGCCCCCTCGAAGTGGCTTATTTCTAAGGCGTTGATATCTCTTTTCTTCTCTTTTTGGAGCTAGTTTATTTCTAAGGCGTTGATATCTCTTTTCTTCTCTTTTTGGAGTTGGTTTCATAGCAACAGGTAGTGTTTTGGAGGCTCACCTGAAATGGTGGCTAAGAATCTAGGAACACTACCTCTGAAATGGAGAAATTTGGTTTTAACAATATGAATGTGGTGTTGTGCATGTATTTGGAGGCTTAAGACAGCATGGGTGGCTTGTTTTTGGTGTTGTTGTGGGCCAGAGTAGAGAAAAATAGGCCAAACTCATGGTTGGGCAGCTCGAGTAGTTATTCAACCTTTGAGTGACCTGTAGCCCCTATGGGATGTGATGAGTTGTCATTTTTTTCAGTAGTTTACCATTCTTCCTTAATTGGATATAGGATTTAGAGTTAGTTCATAGTAGCTATTCCTTGCATGTTTACCCTAGAAGGTTGATGAAACTAGGTAAATGTGGGCAAGGTCGTCAAAAATTGGTATAATAGCTCCCACGTTCAACACTTGGACTACATGGTCGGAATGCATTTGTAATGCATGCATGTCCATTATATATTTTTCATTATGCATGAATTGTGATTTTCATTATTGTAGCTATTTCATCATCTATAGATTGATGATGTGGATGTTGAGATGATTAATATGTGGATTTCATTTAATATACATATGTTGTGTCAATCAGGATTGGTGTTTTAGATGAGATAGCATCGTGAAAAATTTACTGAGGTATTTTGATCAAGTTTATATTTGGTTTATCTAATGTAATATGTTTGTAGGAAGTAGAGGATAAAATATGATAAGAAAAATAGTACACTACAATTAATGTGATTCTCCCTACAAATCAGATGAACAACATGGTGATGAGTACTTCCTTGACATAGCATATACAATGAGAACTTTGGAAGTAGAGATCAGAAGCTGTAGGCAGATAATGACATGATGATTCAGTCATAGTAAATACTTGTTAGAGAATATGAGAGAAAATCAGAGGTCAATATAGTGATTCTTGAGAGTCTATCATATTTTTAGAGATAGATACCATTTAGGACCAGTCACAGATATGAGGAAAGGACATGTGGGGCATATGATAGCAGGTGTAAGTGGGGATACATATTTGATAGGGATGATATAGTTAGAGATGGTAGGTTTTTGGAAACACCTAATATGAGGGGTAATGACCATGGGTTCTACTCTAGTTCTATTTCAGAGAGACATCATTGTCACCAGAATCACCATTCGTATAGGAGGAGTGAGAAGTAGTACTTTCTAGAGGAATTCAAGAAATCAAAGCCTCCTACATTTGATGGAGAAATTAAGGATTCACAATATGAAATATATTGGTTGATTGGGATGAATAAGTTCTTAAAATTTTATTACTATATATAGAATATGAATGCTAGGATAACTACTTTCATTCTAGAATAAAAAGCATATATCTAGTGGGAATATGTGAAGCGTCTCAGAGGTATCATGACACACGAGTTGAGTTGGAATGAATTCAAAATAATTTTAAGAAACATGAACTTTTCAAAGAGATAATATGATGGTATGGCCAAGGAGTTCTACATGTTCAAGATCGTGTCTACGATAGATGAAGAGTATACAACTAAGTTGTGGAGTTATTGATATATGTGTCATACCTTAAGAATGAGAAGATAAAGGTTCAAAGATTTTATCATGGATTTCCATCAGAATTTAAAGATAATATTGAGTATGATGAGCCTTAGTCTTTGGAGGAAGTCATTGGGCAGTTGAAGTATTTTTATGAGTAGTCTAGGTGTAAGGAATCTGCATACAAGGAGTTAGATGCAGTTAATAGAGGACAAGGATTTCCGTATCAGTAGAAAAATAAAGGTGATGGAAATAAGAATTTAAAGTCTTAAACTTATGGAAAGGATCATGAAAAAATGGCTTTCCAATAAATTCAGGGTGGCAGACCATAGATCTACAGTGCTCAGGAGGCACAAATAATTGGGGGTATTGAACAGAGTATTCCTCGAATTTATGAAACATTGGATAATATGAAAACTGGTCATTAGGAATATATTATTGAGATGGAAGTTAAGGTATTCTATCAATTTATTTCTATTTTTATTGACCTTGGATCTAACAATAGTTATATTAATCCTACCGTGGTGAATAAGCGTCGATTGAATAAAGAAGAGCATGCATAGTCCTCGTTGGTGAAATTGTGCATTTGAGTTGAATGGTATGTCTACATCAGTTCAGATGAATGTGGTTATCTCAGGATCAGATAATATGTTGTTGGGTATGGATTTGTTGTACATTCACATGAATAAGGTGGATTTCTATGATAAGGTTATTGATCTCTCGGATGAAGACGAGCAGAAGAGAACCTTACAAGGTAAGAAGAAGCATACCTCAGTGAGAATAGTTACAACTATGCAAGAAAAGTGCAATATCAGGAAAGGATGTGAATTATTTTTAGTTCATATTTCTAGTGAGAGGGGGAGGGATGTTGAGGATATTGATACCTTGAAGAGGTATCTGGTTTTGTAGCAGTTTCAATATCTATGTCCATCATAGATTTGAGAGTTTCCTCCTCATAGGGAAGTGTATTTTTCTATTGAGTTGATGTTGGGAGCAAAATCATCATCAAAGGAACCTTACAAGAGTAGCACTCTAGAGTTTGTTGAACTGATGTTGCAGTTGAAGGAAATGGTTAACAATGGATACAATAGGCATAGTGTGTTGGCTTGGGGTGCACCAATGTTTTTTTTTTGAAGAAAGGTGGTACTCTCAGGTTGTGTATTGATTACATGAATTTAAATAAGGTGATGATCAAGAAAAAATATATGTTGTGAAGGATCGATGATCTATTTGACTTGTTAAAGGGAATAACATTTTCCTTGAAGATTGATTCGATATTGCGATATCAGTAGGTTTCATAAAAGAAGACAAAATCTACAATATTTCTTTTTGAACCACGTATGGGAATTATGAGTTTGTTGTGGTTCCTTTTGGTTTAAATAATGTTCCGACTACTTTCATGTGTTTGATGAATAGTGTTTTTCATCCTTATATAGAAAATTTTATGATTTTATTCCTTGATTATCAATATATTAAGATATTCTAATAATGAGCAAGATAATGTTGAACACTTAGAAAACATATTGATACTACTAAGAGAGAATCACTTGGATGAAAAAATTAATAAATGCAGTTTCTTTCATATAGAAGTTGATGACATGGGGCATCTGGTTTCCAAGGAAGGTATGGATGTGGACTTGTAAAAGATTAAATATATCATGGAGTTGGAAACTCCTAGGAATGAGGATGATTTTAGATAATTCATTTGGTCAACAGGTTATTACAGGTAGTTCATTCGGAAATCCTCACAGATTTCCTTTCTTGCTACATCCTTGTAGAGAAAAGGGAAGAAATTTGAATTTATAGAGGAATGTGAAACTAATTTTTATCAGTTGAATAATTTTCTTGAAAACACTCCATTTCTAAATATTTCACATCCAAATAAATATTTTTTGTTTGGATAGATGTTTCAAAAGAAGACTTGGTGGAGTCTTGATGTAGGAAGGAAATGTAGTATGTTATGAGTCAAGGAAACTGAATGAGCATGAGAATAACTATGTTAGTCATGATCTTGAGTTGGTAGAAATCATTCAGGTATTTAAAATGTGGATACACTATCTTCTTGGCATGAGGTTCATTTTTATGAGTGATCATTGTGGGATAAGGTACTTGTTTGACCAACCTACTATAAATCCCAGGAAAAATAGGTAGTTGGATACAATTACTGAGTTTGACTTCAATATAAGGTACACTAAGGATAAAGAGAAAAATATTGTAGATGATCTTAGCAGAAGAGTGGATGTAAACCACATTGAAGGAATGAGTTATTATGCAACATAATTTCAGGAGAGATTGTGTAGCAAGGAAACATGATGATAAGTACTAGAATTTAAAAAAAAAATTATAACAACACAATAGAGGTGATTAGGATGTCGATTATCATCTCAAGATAAATAACTTGGTCAGATTTTGGGACATGATCTATAGGTTGAACACCAGTAAGCTTAATAAGCTTATGTTGTGGGAATTTCATGTTAAGCCATATTTAGGTCACTCGGGATATCCAAAGACATTTACAGTAGTTAAAAATTTCTACCATTAGATGAATTTGAAGAAAGAGGTGAGAAATTTTGTTATGAGATGTTTGGATTATCAACAAGTAGAACATAGTATAAGGATCCAAGTTGTTTATTGTAGTCTATTATGATTCCAAAGTGGAAATTGGAGGTAATTTCCATGGACTTCATTATAGGTTTTCCGAGGAAAATTTATAAACAACATGATTCTATTATGGTTGTGGTTGAAATTTTTTCTAAGGTAGCTCACTTCATTCCAGTGAAGTCTACAAATTCACCTACTGAGCTAGCCTAGGCCTTCATTGGGGAGATAATGAGGTTACATGGTATCCATAGGAAGATTGTGTCATGCATAGGTGCTAAGTTCCCTTCCAAGTTTTGGAAGGATTTTTTTTTATGTTTGGGGATATAGTTGGCCTTGAGTAAAAATTATCATCCATATATGGGCGAACATACATAGATGTTTAACATGATACTTGAGGAAATGTTGAAAATATATTTCATTCATCAGAAAAAAAAGTGGGAATAGTATCTCCAACGGATTGAGTTTGGTTACAATAATGGGTATCAATATTCATTGAGGATGAGTCTGTTTGACGAATGTTATGGGTGGAGTTGCAATACCCACATCAGTTGGAGTCATACAATGAATAGTGTGTTGACTGGACTAGATATGTTGGCAGAGATGGAACAAGAAATGTAGGTGATCAAGAAGAATATAAAGGTAAGACAAGACATGCATAAGAGTTATGTATGTAAACACAAAGTATTTGAGTTTTAGGTTGGGGATAATGGGTACTTGCACATAGATACCAAGAAGAACTCCTTGAGGATTGAATCATGTGCCAAGTTGGTATCTTGATATTGTGGGACTTTTGAGATCGTTGAGAAGATTGGACAAGTGGCCTATAGACTTACACTTCCTCTAACAATGAAATCACATGATGTTTTCCATGTGCCATTTCATAACAGGTATCTGAAATCTGCTGATATTTTAATTAAATAATATATATTGTAGGTGGATTCAGAAGGAGAAATATAGCTGGAACCTTAGTGGATTTTGCAACGAAATATTATCATGCTCTGAAATCAAACAATCGAGCAAGTTAAATTCTATTGGAAGAAATTTGTACGTAATGAGGCTACATGGGAAATGGATGATCAAATACGGGCTATGTATCCGTCTTTATTCATTGGTTGAGAAGATGTATTTTGATATATGCTTTGATGTTGTGTTTTGGTGATTTATATATATGCATATGTATGTAAATATCACATCAATAGGAGTTATAAATATCCAATAAGTGGTATGGTGTTCATAGTATTTTTCGTATGCTTTCAGCAGATGCATATGATGTAAATGTTGTGTCGAACTATGTTATAAATATACATGGGAAGTATGTTTTGTTTTGAGCGTTTTGCTGGTCATAAGTGTCATATAACACTGAGGATGGTGTTACCCCAAGGGGAGGGGTTTGTATAAACCCCTATAGTGAAGGTCACAGGACACGTATTCCAAGTTTAATTTTGGGAAAAACATTGTGATGGGTATCACTCATGATTAATTAATGTCTATGGAAACTACATAAGACAAAGAGGCATTAATTGAAATTTTATTTATGAAAATAAAGGAAAATAGAAGAAAATGGATATAGAGGGTGTTAGTGTCAGTCTAGTCACACTGCCATCAGTGATCGAAACTGCTCTTTTTGCATTTGCATATTAGGTGTCTCATACCGAATAAATTTCACCATTCTGTTAGGTCATGGATTCATTGATGGTAGTAATTTTTATCAGTTGTCACTCGTGAGGTACTTGATGATTTTCCTTTCTATGGTCTTTAGTCATTAGTCAATTTATTCTCAAAATCATATCAGTAGGTCTTAGGATGGGTCTCATTAGTTCCTAGGGTCTCACCATGGTAAAATTAATGAGTCAAATGTTAATAAATATCAGCAAGGTCATGAGGAGGCCAATAAGCTCAAAGTCACAGCACCAGGAAGAATCAGAGAGACATTTTATTCAGTTTCATGTAATTTTCACCTCAAAACTATGTTTTGAGGTCAAAACATGATATTTTGTCTTTATTATTATTATTCATTATGTGATTTTATATCATCATATGTAATAAGTCACAATTCAGAAGCTGTTATCTCCCCAAAGTGATGTACCTGCCTTCAGAGAAGTTTTCTGTAGCATGTTCAGTGCCAAATCATCCCCCAAGAAGATCCATTAGAAAGAGCCCGGAAAGAGATTTCCAACAGTATACTACATTCTCAAAATTGACTTCTGGATTGAAATTTATGCTTAAGTGAAGTAAAAGTCCTTATACCCTCATATACCCTCTATTTCCCATTTTTCCCTTTAAACTTTATATTATTAAACTTTTATATTTCTTTAATAAAAACCCCTTTTCCCCCCTTCCGATTACGTAATCGCATTATAATCATTGAAAAACACTTATGTGATTAAAACCACTTCCGCTTCATTCCTGTTGAAAACCTTATGTTAAATATTTCAAAGGTTCATATATATATATACATACTCCCCTGCTGTTCCCAACCACTCCCACCACGCTTTATAATAAAACTTTATAATAAAGTTTTATATTATAAATCCCCTGCTTCCCATCACAATCACAAACCTTTTCGCATCATAAACATTTATTTGTGCCTTCCAATCACCCCAATCGCAACAAATTCCGATGCAACTGATCGCAACATTTTCCGATCACCTCAATCGCGGTCTTTCCTCTGATCCTCCGATCGCAACATTCCTCGATTGCATCACTCCCTCCGATTACCTGATCACAACTCCTCTTTCGATATCCTAATCCGCTGCCCCGATGGAAAACCCCCGATTGATCTCCCCACCGTCGATCTTCCCTACCGATCGGACGACCCACAGCTAATCGGGCCACTACAATCGGCATTCCTCGTATGTGTTACACTCCGCTCCCATCCGATTTTCAATTGCGATTGACCCCGGGCCCACCATACATTACTTCCACGCATTTATAATATAAATGGCTTTCCCCTTTGTAAACTCGAAATTTGTTATATTTCATTTTTTGCAAAGGTTTTTCCCATTTCCCTTCCCAAATCGCATCGGCCCATTTTGTTATGCGATGCGCCCCTCCACGATCTTCCGATTGTGATTATGCGGGCCCCACCACTTAAACCTTCCGCCCATATGTAATAAAAAGCCTCTCCCATGGTTTAAAATCAAATTTTGGTTTTAATTCATTTATATAAAGGTTTTACTCCCAATCACATCGGCCAAGTTCCATATATATATCATTCCATCCCGCTCCCTCTCTCGATTCCGATCGCTGATTGCGATGGCCTGCCACATAACATATTACCATATTTTATATATGTTTCACCTCTACTGCCCTCCAATTCTGATTTCTATGTGGGTCCCGCCTCCTTTCCCTTCCTCTTTCCTATTTGAAATTAATTTCTTCCCTTCACGAATGCATAAATTCAATTCAATTTTATTTCTATGGCAGTTTATTAAAAAAGTCAGTTCTCTCCAAAAGATAATGGAAAGCAAAGCAACAGTCAAAGGGCCAAGAGCTTATTTAAGACAAATATTGTTACAGCAAGCAGCAAAATAGGAGATCTGTTCATCGGAATACCTATTTTCTTTCATACAGCCTAGTAGCAAAATCTCCAAGTCGTCCAATGCAATGATGTCCTTTATTTTCAGGGGTAGATTGTTGTATTTCTTTACTATCATTGTATTTTAGTTCTTCAGCTGTTAAAACATCTCCCTTCTCTTGTGGATCTATGTTCCCACATTTTAGCCTATTTAATGTAATTGTGAATCATTTGTAAAGCGGTCTGAATAGTCTGTAACTCAGAAAGTAGGGGAAAAGTGTGGAAGAACATCTCTGCACTACATTGTACAGTTTGACAGGAATTAATAAGAGATGCAGCTCTAATTTGTGGGATCCATGTGGTATGAGATTTAGCATTTCTTTTTCTCCTTTGTTTCATATGTGAATTTTTATGTGTTCCATTCATCCATAAATATTTCCTTTTGAATGCTTTCAAGATAGAAAGGTTGAATTCATCTCTATATGCTCTGCCTTGGGAAATCATTCGTACTCTGTATTTTTCTTCTGTTTGAAAAGGATCCATTTATTGTGCCCTTTTCAGCTCTGCACCAGTCTTTCCATCCCATCCTCATTAAATTGTAATTGCTAATTTTCCTACCTATCTTAGCCCATGAAATACCTTGTGTCCTGATTTAATTCCTGGTTTCAACTGTCCCTTTTATCCCACACGTCCCTGAAAATTTGATCCATTTTATTAAAACTTTTTCCCATCATTTTATCTAGCCTAATATCAGTCCATTTATTGTATTCCTTTGAATATTCTTTTACGTAGAGAGCCCTCTCTTGTCCTTGTAGGGCTAGATACAAGGCTGAGCGTGGTTTAGTTTTTACCCTGATTTTCCTTTTGTAGCCTGGGGTCCAATTCAGGTGCTAACGTCTCTGGCGACTCCACTGTGGAATAGTTCAAGATTGTTTGTTTGTTAGTGTTATTTGTTTTATAAACTACAGACGGAGCCTGAAGTTATGCCAGGTAGCCTTCGAACTGCACATTGATTTGCAAGTGCATAAGTAGATAAATGCTGCTTCAGTGAATATCCGGTCTAGTTTTATAAACATAACATCTGACTTGCAAGATTTGCCCCGGTACATCAAATAATTCCAAACTTTTGAAAGATGATGTTTACATTTTGCTAGGCTGCAAAATAAGATTTTTGTAAAATATACATTTGACCAAACTGGCTTCAAGAAGATAGACCAGGGCTAATCCAGATCCAAATCCTCCCCATGTGTTTGAAAATCCAAATCTTATCCCAAGAATTGTCAGAAGACAAGAAGGATCATTAAGCCCCAGACCCGTTTTCAGGTCCTATACTTGGCCCAATCAATGGTTTTTTGTAGAGGATCTTTCCTTTGATGAGAATTTTGAGCTTTCTTTATTTAGGAATAAGTCTGAAAATAAAATTGATGATACATTTTTAGATCCTGACTTCCTTGTAGATATTGAAGTTAAAAGAGAAAATACCTCAATTGACGATTACATTTTGAATTCTCCTCAGTCCGTCACTGTAACTAATATCCCTGAGCCTTCAGAATCATCAAGAACAAAATTTCCCCCTCCCAATTCATCAGAATTCCCATCAGTCAATTCCCAATATTCATCTCCTCCATTAACACCTCCCACAAATCCTACAAATCTTGTCGTAAATCCACCCAGAGTCATGGCTGCCAGGTATGCACCTATGGTCTTACCCTAGGTCCTCAATGATATGCCTGTTGACTGTCAGAATAAAATTCCAATCTATGATGCCACTAAAGCATCACAGCTCAACAACATTTTGATAAAATAAATGACTTTTTTGATTTGCATGAGGTAGAAGTGGAGAATGTAATGACAAGGCTGTTTGTTCAGAGCTTCGGAGGCGAAGTCAGAAAGTGGTTTAGAGCCCTACCACTAGGCAAAATTCGCACTTTTCAGGAGTTGCACACTCAGTTCTTGGACTGGTGGGAGGTAAAAAGGAACCCACTCCAAATTCTGTCTGAGTATGAGAACATCAAAAGGAATGTGGGTGAAACCGTACATGATTATTGTTTGAGATTCAATGCTATATATAATGCTATTCCAGCTAATTTGAAGCCTCTTGTGGGACTGGCATTGTTAAACTTTCCCGATGGATTTTATGCCGACATGGCATATCAGATGCGTGAAAGAGATCCATCTTCACTTGAAGACATGTAGAAGATAGCGGTAAACGTTGAAGCCAATCTGTTGGCTTAAAGAGCAAGAGCCAGAGCCGAGAAAAGAGTCAGAATAAAAGAGGAGGCCTCTACTTCAGACAGTAAAATGGACACTCTGATCAGAAGAATGGAAAAATGGTTGATAGGTTAACCATTGCAGATAGAACTGAGCCTCAAATAAGAAATCCAAATTTCAGAGGGCAACAACCACAATTTAGAATTAAACAGAGAGAGCAAAGAACGCAGGACCAAATTACGCCACCACAGCAGCAGATTAAAACTCCTTTTCTACAGAACTATGTGCAATGTATAGATTGAGATGACCATGATCTTGTGATTGAGGCTAATCACTTTTTCACGGCTGATGGTGTGCCAATTTTCCTAAAAAAAGACGAAGAATATGTACACAGTGGCGACTCCAGATATTCAAAAACACCAAAATTTCATTTTGGCCAATGATACAGTATTGGAAGAGGAGTCTGATGACTATCAGAGAGGGTATATGAATGCTCTATCGGCTTAGCAAAGGAAGTACTCTTTAAGGAACAGAGAGGTTACAGTCATCCCCATTGAAAAGAGAAAGGAACTCCAAATGAAAAATGATGCACAAAATAAAGGAAATGAGTCGGCTAATCCTTCCTCTAGCAAAGCATCTGCAGTTGCTAACACAGCCAATGAGAAGAAACAACAGAACTCAGTAAAGGAGCCAACAGAGAAGAAAGACCCGCCCATTAAAGAGGTATAAAAATCTCCCTCCTTTAATCTAGAAAATCAAATCTCTAAGTTAAAAGTGTTTATGCCCCTCACAGAGTTGGTAAATAATAGTATGTATAAAACTCAGGTTTCCAGAGTCTTGCAAATAGATTCTGTCTCCGATATGGTCAATGTAGAAGACAACTACCCTGAACTTATTTTTGGTCCAGCCACAGAAGAATCTGAAGAAAATGAAGTCCCTCCTTTTTACTTGAGTCTTAGAGTACATGAGTTTATCCTGCATAATGCTATGTTGGACTCCGGGGCCTCACATAATTTGATGCCCAAAGCTATCATGGAAAAGCTAGGCCTTGACATCACTCATAAATATCATGACTTGTATTCATTCGAGTCAAGTAGGGTCCACTGTATTGGTTTAATTAAAGATTTGGTAGTGTCTTTAGATCAGATTCCAGCAAAGAATGTCTTGATGGATGTAGTTGTTGCTGATGTCACACCAAGGTTTGGAATGCTCCTATCTAGGTCTTGGGGTGCTGAACTCAAATGAACTATGCAACTTGACTTCTGTTATGCCACTATCCCTGTATTTGGCTAGTTGAGAAAGCTATATAGGGAAAAGAAGATGAAATATATGATTACCAGCAAAGAAAAGCCTGTAAATCATCCCATTAATGTTGTCCATACATACTTAGAGTCTTTTGTCTTGTATTCTGATGGTGGTTTAAATGATGAGAATGTTCAATTGGTACAAGTGGATGAAATACGTGAGATTTCAGAGAATTTTAGAGAGGTCCTCAAACAGGAAAAGGACAAAGCAGCAAACACTTCTGAACCTCCTGCCTGCCACCAGCAAAGGGACAATGAACAGCCAGAAATCACCCAAGGTAGAGAAGAGAAAGAAACAAATTTCCAGCATCTTCAAGAAGAAGAAGTAGGACTATGGAGTATGGATTTTGATGGAGTTGTTGGTAAGGATGGAGCTGGCATTGGAATATGGATTAGGAGCCCTATTTTTCAACCTGAGAAGGTTCAAAGTAATGTTAGATTTTTTGCTTATAAGCTAGCTTTTTATTTCTCTAACAATGAAGCAGAATATGAGGCTTTGATTACAAGCCTCAAGATTTTGAAGAAGTTGAATGCAAAAAGGATTTATGTATATGGCGACTCTGAACTGATAATAAAACAGGTGAAGGGAGAGTATCAAGCCAAACATCCAAGATTGAGGGCATACAGAAATGCAGTCTTGGACATTTTGAAAATATTCCCAGAGCATACTTTGACAGCAGTGCCCAGCATGCAGAATATTATTGGTGATTCTCTTGCCACTACTGCAAGTAACTTGAAGATTTCGATGAACTCCAACAATAAGTTTGAAATCTATGTCAAACATAGGCCTGCTGTTCCAGACAATTTAAGGTATTGGCAAGTATTTTTGGATGATAATGAGATTAATGCATTTTTGCAGGGTGATGGAAAATTCAAAGATACTCCAATAGAGGGTGAGTATGAGGTTGATGATCAGGAGTTGGAACCAAACTAGATGGACATATTGCAGTTAAAGGATAATGTAATTCCTAGAGGTCTCATACCTCTAGAGGAGCTTTTGATCAGGATGATGTTGTAAAGAAACCAAGGTTGGTGCCCACAACGAAAGGGGATGAAGATGTGAATATTGGAACAGCTGATCAGCCCAAGTTTGTGAAATTGTCAAAGGCATTATCCCTTGAGGTAAAGGAGAAGTATGTTAAATTTATTTCTAAATTTTTTGATGTATTTGCATGGGATTATTCAGATTTGAAATTGTATGAGAAGAACATAATTCAGCATACAATTCCTATCAAGTCGGATCAGAAGCCTTTCAGATAGAAGATGAGAAGAATCAATCCAAAGTTGATGCCATCAATTGAAAAGGAGGTAAACAGGTTGTACAAAGAATGAATCATAGTTCCTATTATATTTTCTGATTGGATTTCAAATTTGGTCCCAGTGCGTAAAAATATTGGAGAAATAAGATTATGTATTGACTTTCGGAACTTGAATAAGGCATCGTTAAAGGATAATTACCCACTTCCGAAAATGGACCATATTCTGTAGAGAGTAGTTGGAGCATCTAGGATTTCACTACTTGATGGCTACTCAGGCTACAATCAGATCTTGGTGCATGAGAAGGACCAAGATAAAACTGCCTTCACAACACCCCAGGGAACCTTCCAGTATGCCAAGATGCCCTTTGGATTGAAGAACGCTGGAGCCACCTTCCAGCGCGAAATGGAAATTGATTTTGCAAATGAAAAAGACGTTTTTCTTGTTGTTTATTTGGATGATTTCACAATGTTTTCAGGTTCAGATGATGAGAATTTGCACCATCTAAGAGTGGTTTTTCAGCATTGCAAAAAGTTTGGGATTTCTCTCAATCCCAAAAAGAGTCTTTTTGCCATGGATGAGGGAAAATTTCTCGGGCATATCATCTCTAAAGATGGCATCTGCATAGATCCAGCCAGAGTGGAGGCAATTCAGCACATAGATCTTCCACAAAACAATAAAGAGATTCAGGCCTTTAATGGTAAGATGATTTTTTTGCACAAATTTATACCTAATCTGGCTGAGCATTTGAGAGAAATGACCAATATGTTGAAGAAATACAACACGGTTAAGTGGAGTGAGGAAGCTATCAATTCATTCAATCTGGTAAAGTTTTCTTTGTCTAATGCCCCAGTTCTGATCAGTCCCGACTATACTCAAGATTTTATTATATTTTCGTTTGCATCTGAGCAAACTATGGCTGTTTTTTTAATGCAAAAGAGAGATGAAGTAGAAAATCCAATTGCCTTTTTCAGTAGGACTATTAGAGATGCTGCTTTAAGATATAATATTATTGAAAATCGGGCATTGGCTCTTGTCAAGGCATTGAAATATTTTAGGGTCTATATTCTACATTCACACACTATAGTGTATGTCCCTAACGCAGAAGTCAAGGATGTGCTCATGCAAACTAATCCAGAAGGTCGAAGAGGCAAATGGATAGCAGCTATGTTGGAGTATGATCTGGAGATCAAGCCTACTAAGTTGATGAAAGGCCAAGGTTTGGAAAAATTGATGGCTTGATCAAATCTGTGTGCTTTAGATATAAACCTCATTTCAGCAATGTCGGAAGAGGAAGATGAAGGTTTTCTGGTTCCTATTTCAGATATTTTTCTGCAGTCCCCTTGGTATTCAGATATTGTGTATGTTATTCAGCATATGTCACCTCCTCCAGGCATGTCTAAGAGTAAAGTTAGATATTTGAAGCTTAAATCTGCAAAATATTGCATTTTGAATAGTGCTCTATTTTGGAACGATCCGGGAGGCGTTTTTCTAAATTGCTTGGTTCAAGAAGAAGCTCAGAAGGTAATGCATGAATTCCATAAAGGTAACTGTGGTGGTCACCTGTTTTGGAAAACTACAGCGAACAAGGTATTGAGAGCTGGGTATTATTGGCCCACATTATTTTCTGATTTATATAAAATAGTAATGAATTGTCATGAATGTCAAATTTTCCAAGGGAAGAAGAAATTGCTTCCACTTCCTTTGAAACCCGTTTCAGTGAACGCGCCCTTTCAGTAGTGGGGGCTCTATTTTATAGGAGAAATACATCCCGCATCCTCAGCACATCATCGATGGATATTGATTGGGACATATTACTTTACAAAATGGATCGAGGCCATCCCTGCTAGGCAAGAAACTGACAAGGTAATTATTCAATTCCTGGAATCAAATATTTTATCCCGTTTTGGTTTCCCATGTAAAATTGTGATAGATAATGCAGCCGCGTTCAGATCAAAGAAAATTATCGATTTCTGTGGTAAATACAACATCATGCTGGGCAATTCAGCAGCGTATTATCCACAAGGCAACAGCTTGGCAGAGTCATCCAGCAAGTCGCTGATGAACATAATTAAGAAAATGTTGGAGGCAAACAAAATAAATTGGCACCGGAAGCTTATCAACGCACTATGGGCAGATAGAGTCAACGGTAAAAAATCAATAGGTATTTCACCTTTTGAGATGGTTTATGGTATTGATGTTGTCTTTCCTAATTCTCTTACAGTTCTAGTTATGAGATTATTACAAGAAGTTGGTAGTGAAGATGATGAAAACCAGTGAAGAATCAATCATATGATCCACCTTCAACAAATGAGAGAAGAAGTGTCACAGAAAGTGAGCCAGTTGTAGGAAAATATTAAAAAGATCTATGACAGGAAGAATAAAGCAGAAAAGTTTCAGTTGGACGATGTAGTGTTGAAATGGGATGCAAGAAATGAAGACAAAGGGAAGCATGGTAAATTTGACAACCTTTGGAAGGGACCATACAAAATTACAGCATACAGGGGTCAGAATGCCTTGTTTCTTTCAGAAATGGATGGCCAAGATTGTCCTGGAGGAGCAGTAAATGGTAGGCTATTGAATCACTACCATTCTTGATGACATGGATCAGAATATATCTCATCATCATTGTATATACCATTTAATTTTTCTAACATCAAAGTTCAAAATGCACAGTCATTCAAGTTTGGGGCCCGAGGTGAAGGCTATAAAACTTGGATGATATGTGTATGGTTTGGTTTTATTTCAGTTTTCAGTCTTAATCTAGAGTCAGGGTCAGTTTTCATTTGTGTCAGCTTTCAAAATTTTTGACTCCATGCCCAATGGATAAGGCTACTTGGTCTGCGGTGTTCTTGGCACCTCCAAGGAGCTACCATCCCCATTGGAGCCAATGTTAGTGTCAGTCTAGTCACACTGCCATCAGTGATCAAAACTACTCTTTTTGCATTTGCATATTAGGTGTCTCATACTGAATAAATTTCACCATTCCGTTAGGTCATGGATTCATTGATGGTAGTAATTTTTATCATTTGTCCCTCGTGAGGTACTTACTGATTTTCCTTTCTATGGTCTTTAGTCATTAGTCACTTTTATTCTCAAAATCATATCAGTAGGTCATAGGATGGGTATCATTAGTTTCTAGGGTCTCACCATGGTCAAATTAATGAGTCAAATGTCAATAAATATCAGCAAGGTCATGAGGAAGCCAATCAGCTCAAAGTCACAGCACCAGGAAGAACCAGAGAGACATTTTATTTAGTTTCATGTAATTTTCACCTCAAAACTATGTTTTTAGGTGAAAACATGATATTTTGTCTTTATTATTATTATTCATTATGTGATTTTATATCATCATATGTAATAAGTCACAATTCAGAAGCTGTTATCTCCCCAAAGTGATATACCTACCTTCAGAGAATTTTTCTACAGCATGTTCAGTGCCAAATCATCTTCCAAGAAAATCCATCAGAAAGAGCCCAGAAAGAGCTTTCCAACGGTATAGTACACTCTCAAAAATGACTTTTGGATTGAAATTTATGCTTAAGTGAAGTAAAAGTCCTTATACCCTCATATACCCCCTATTTCCCATTTTTCCCTTTAAACTTTATATTATTAAAGTTTTATATTTATTTCATAAAAACCCCTTTCCCCCCTTTCTAATTACATAATTTCATTATAATCATTGAAAAACACTTATGCGATTAAAACCACTTCACCTCCATTCCCGTTGAAAACCTTATGTTAAATATTTGAAAGGTTCGTATATATATATACATACTCCCACTCTATTCCCAACCACTTCCCCACCACGCTTTATAATAAAACTTTATAATAAAGTTTTATATTATAAACCCCCCACTTTCCATCGCAATCGCAAACCTTTTCGCATCACAAACATTTATTTTTGCCTTCCGATCACCCCAATTGCAACAAACTCCGATGCAACTGATCGCAACATTCTTCGATCACCTCAATTGTGGCCTTTCCTCTGATCCTCCAATCGCAACATTCCTCAATCGCATCACTCCCTCCAATTACCCGATCGCAACTCCTCTTCCAATCTCCTGATCCACTCCCCTGATGGAAAACCCCCGATTGATCTTCGCACTGTCGATCTTCCCCGCCGATCGGACGGCCCACAGCTAATAGGGCCACCGCAATCGGCATTCCTCGTATGTGTTACACTCCGCTCCCCTCCGATTTTCGATTGCGATTGACCCCGGGCCCACCATACGGTACTTTCGCCCATTTATAATATAAATGGCTTTCCCCTTTGTAAACTCAAAATTTTTTATATTTCATTTTTTGCAAAGGTTTTTCCCATTTCCCTTCCCAATTCGCATCGGCCCATTTTGTTATGCGATGCGCCCCTCCACGATCTTTCAATTTCGATTATGCGGGCCCCACCACTTAAACCTTCTGCCCATATGTAATAAAAGCCTCTCTCGTGGTTTAAAATCGAATTTTGGTTTTAATTCATTTATATAAAGGTTTTCCTCCCAATCGCATCGGCCAAGTTCCATATATACATCATTCCATCCCGCTCCCTCTCCTGATTCCAATCGCCGATTGTGGTGGCTTGCCACATAACATATTACCATATTTTATATATGTTTCACCTCTACTGCCCTCTGATTCCGATTGCTATGTGGGTCCCGCCTCCTTTCCCTTCCTCTTTCCTATTTGAAATTAATTTCTTGCCTTCACGAATGCATAAATTCAATTCAATTTTATTTCTATGGAAGTTTATTAAAAAAGTCAGTTATCTCCAAAAGATAATGGAAAGAAAAGCGATAGTCAAAGGGACGAGAGCTTATTTAAGACAAAGATTGTTACAGAAAGCAGAAAAATAGGAGATCTGTTCATCGGATTACCTATTTTCTTTCATACAGCCTAACAGCAAAATCTCCAAGTGGTCAAATGCAATGATGTCCCTTATTTTTAGGGGAAAATTGTTGTATTTCTTTACTATGATTGTATTTCAGTTCTTCAGTTGTTAAAACAACTCCCTTATCTTGTGGATCTATGTTCCCACATTTCAGCCTATTTAATGTAATTGTAAATCATTTTTAAAGCGGTCTAAATAGTCTGTAACTCAGAAAGTAGGGAAAAAGTGTGGAAGAACATCTCTGCGCTACATTGTATAGTTTGACAGGAATTAATAAGAGATGCAGCTCTGATTTGTGGGATCCATGTGGTATGAGATTTAGCATTTGTTTTTCTCCTTTGCTTCATATGTGAATCGTTATGTGTTCCATTCATCCATAAAAATTTCCTTTTTAATGCTTTCAAGATAGAAAGGTAGAAACCATATCTATATGATCTGCCTTGGGAAATCACTACTCTTCTGTTTGAAAAGGAACCATTTATTGTGCCCTTTTTAGCTCCGCACCAGTCTTTCCATCCCATCCTAATTAAAATTTAATTGCTAATTTTCCTGCCTATCTTGCCCCATGAAATACCCTGTGTCCTGATTTAATTCCTGGTTTCAATTGTCCCTTTTATCCCACACGTCCCTGAAAAATTCATTCATTTTATTAAATATTTTTCCCATCATTTTATCTAGCCTAATATCAGTCCATTTATTGTATTCCTCTGAATATTCTTTTACGGAGAGAGCCCTCTCCTGTCCTTGTAGGGCTAGCTACAAGGCTGAGCATGGTTTAGTTGTTACCCTGATTTTCCTTTTGCAGCCTGGGGTCCAAGTCAGGTGCTAACAGAGGGTAAAAAATTTGAACAAGGAGGAAATTGAAGGAAAAATGAAGGGAAATGAAGAAAATAGATGTATCATTAATAAAAAGGCTTATGAGGACCAGTTCACAACTTTTGTCAGTTTTAGCTTGGAGCTCTCTTCTATTCTCTTGCACACTTAGTGAAAACTGGGAGCATCCTTAAAACACTTTGGAGTACTAGTATTTGAGAAAGAAGGCAAATGAAAGTAAGAAAGAACAAGGGAACATGTATATCAACAACTGCAATTAGATCTCTTTTCAGGTAACAAGTTTCATGTACGATTTCCTTGATGCATGGTACATGCATGTGATTATTTGGTTATGATATGAAATTTTCATGGAGGATTTCCTCGATTGACAATTGTTTTAGCCTCAAATTCTCATTTCCTAGATATCCATGTTGTTTTGGGTTTTCCATTTTGATATTTTTCTAGTTGGTTCCCATAGTTCCTTATGATTTTGGGTTGCCAAAAATGCTCTCGAAACCTTCGAACAACTTGTGTTGAGTTACTACTTCTTGAGCCTAGGTTGGAAAAATGATCTGGAGCCCTAGTGGTTTGTGTTACTAGTCCTAGAACCAATTTGGAAAAATTATTTGGAGGTGTAAAAGGTTTTGGGTTGAGTTATTAGGTTCTAGAACCATGGGAAACTCATTAGGGGCCATCTGGTTGTTGCTAGTGATGCCCGACTATGAGGTGGAATCATTGGTTGAGGGTTGAGGGGGTTTGGCCACTAGAAGTCCTGGCTTGGTTTTATCTTTGGTTTATTCCATGATATCCCACATTCAGGATTGAAATATGGTGCAGAGAGATTTCCATAAAGATATATTTTATTCACCACAATCGATGGTCAACGGGTATGTGGAAGTCCCTAATTTGGTTGGATTTCAAATATGATAATAAGATCTCTTTTCCTATTATATTCCATGAGTATTTTTGCATATTATTATGTGGCATTGATGGTTGTACGATAATGGTTATTATTTTGGTTAAATGTTAGTTATAAGTATGGTTCCATAATAGGTTCTATCTATGGCTCTTGATATGTTTTATTTTGATGATGAATGGTTAATGAATGCACGATCTAATATATTTTCTTGTAGCTATTATGAGAGGGAATTACACACTACTGAAGACTCTCAAATAAGTGTCCCTGGTAGGCTAGTGAAATTGGGTAATGTGCGAGGGGTGGACATAACTATGATCAAACTAAATAAAAAAAATAAAAATGCATATAAGATCATATTCATAGTATTAAGAAATTTGATTCTTAGCAAGAATTGCTTATATGAGTAATGAAAATGCTCAATGCCTCAATTCATTGGCTCATTGAATATACTATTCAAGAATCTTCTCTTTAAATACTTTCTCCTACATTTATTTGAATGTAGAATGACAAGATATTTTCTAACTCTTAGAAAAATGTGAATGGAAATAAATAATTACTGAAACAGTAGATTTTAGGAAAAATCATGTTAATGTTAAGGTTTAACAATTACACACCATGCATAACAATAAAACCATAAGACAACAAATATTAGTGATGGATTTCGTCCCTCCTGGACGACGACTTGGGGTCCGCTTCAGAAGTGTGCGTCGGATGTATTCATAAAACCAAGAGAAAGAGGCATACAATGATATATCAGTTGACAAGTGCCAAACATCACTACTGATGTTGCAGAATGAAATTCTCCTGATGAGGCTTTATAAATACAAACTCTTTTCTTATATGGGTCTTTAATCGACCAAGAAAATCTGATGATTAAGTGCACACTCTATCTGAAGGGTTGAAGCATATGGACCTTTAGCACAATGTAGTTGAGCTGAGTTCTTCAAAATTGAAGTAGATCTAATTTTTCTTCAATGAACTTCAATTCTGTATCTAGGCAGGAAAATGACCTCTATTACTCCAAAATATAGCTGCAAAACAAAAAACTCTCTCTACAAAGTATTCTAGTTCTTCTTCAAAAATCACTTCTTCTTGTCTTCTCGAGAACCTCTCTCTTTCTCCTCTCATGATCCTTACAAAACATTATTTATCTCTTTTATAGGATGAGAGAAAATAAAAATGACATTAAAAACACTATCTCTATCTTAATATTTCGAATATTTCTTGGTTTAAATGTATACTCCATTTTTAACAAATATTAAATGTATCATTACCCTTTTCAAGCCTCTTATCCTATCATGGATCGCCTCAGAATTATCCACAACAATAATCAGATATAGGTGGTCTCATATTTCTTGATACCTTGGGTCTTAGGATAATGTATAATAGTTTGACCTTAGTGCATTTAGAATTTAAAGCCCAAAATAAACTTTGGATAAGTGCTAACCCTGACGTTCACCATTACCGCGTGGAGGATAGACTGTTAGAGACATGTGATTAGGGATCATCCTAGCACTTTTGGTCATCTCTGGCAGTTCTTGCTACACAAACTATCACACCTGTTCACATGATCCCGGTAGTTATGGTTAGGCTTCATCCGCCACAGTTTTAAGAGCTGGTCACATTATTCTCCGTCTTGGCTTTAGTCCACGCGGCTTTACAGCTGTAAACCTTTTACTCTGTCACGATCTAAATAAAACTCATTCACATGTCACAACTCCGACACAGTTTAAGGCTGGCAGTTAGGACTAGCAGCTTACAAAAATTCGCATCAAATTGTTCACACATCATAATTTCCAATCACATGGAACTTTGACATGGTCTCTCTCGACTACTTATCCAAATTGCAGTCTTTGAATATAAAACAACTGCGGTTAGCCTTGTCACATGATATTGGTTATTCCGATACGATTTGTTGACTGTTTAAACATTACATTTGTTTTGTAATTTTTTACATAATTTTTCGAGGATTGGACATTACGTTGTAATCCTAAGTCCAAAAGTTTTATCGCAAAGTGGGTTTTATAGCATAGGTCTTATACCATGCTCCTAGACTTAGGTTAAAACTAGGATTTTAGCGCTATGTTTATAATTAGTCCTTTTACCTTAGGATTTGACCTTAGGTTTACAATTAGGACTATCCATAACCTTTAAAAGACATTTCTTTCCATGATATCAAAACTATAGTCACTTAGGAATTTTCAGGATTTTAGTTAAATGTTTTTAAGGCTAACATTTTCTCCTAACACTTTAGCTGACTTAGACTTATAGTGCTAACGCTTAGAATTAGGATTATGTTTCCTTTAGTATTTATATTGGACATAGCACTTTACAATCATGACTAATTCTCTTTACTGTTTCAATGTCATAGGTTGACATAACGACGACTTTTTCTTATGACGACAGTTTGACTTTAATTAGTAGAAAAACATTGATGATTGTTCTCGAAGTCACTGATGTTGATGTCGAAGTTGATGACAAACTTGCTGAACTTGAATTTTCTCATCTTAGCAAGAATGTTGAATGTGACCATCTTGGTCGCTTTCCAATTTCAACAAGATTCTTCTTGATGAATTGAGTCGATGAACCCTGTTCATAAGACCACCTTAGTTGATACAATTTCAACTCAACCTGTTTATTACAAAATCGATGACTAATTACTTGAAAATGACCATCCTGTTCATTTTGTAATTTCGATACAAATTTGAGAATAAAAATTGGAGCATACCTTCCCACAAAAATAACTTTTGGTTCTCCAAAAGTTTTATTACAATGCTTTGAAGAAAAATAACTCTAGATCCTACTTATAGACTTATCTAGATATAGAAATTTTTTACATACTCAATTTAGTCATATGGCATAAAGACTGCCCAGTTCCATTTGGCATTTGAATTTTCTCCAGCAAGTGAATTGGATGTATCCTGTGCTGCTGGTGTCAATGTTGTTTCTTGTGGCAGGATTGGACAATTGCTTTTAGCATGTCCAGACAATTTGCAATGTCGAAAAATTCTTTCCTTAGAATTTGTACTTATTGATTTTTCTGAATATTGTTCCTGTTTAGCAGATTCATTGATAGATTGAATCGAGATTTTACTTGATCGCATCTTCACATGAACTGTCTCATCATCTTCTGGCGGTTGGATTTTAGTAGCTCCGAATTTCTTGTTGTAGGATCTATTCTTCCAATAATGTTCTACACAATGCCAAGAACTACCATAAAATGTACATGGATATATTATTTTAACAATTTCTATCACCCAATTATGATAAAAGAAATCACTTCCAGAATCACTTCTAGAGGATTTTTTTGCTTACCCTTTTTGTCTTGGAGCTTCTTTGGCATAAGCTCAGGATGAAAATACCAACATTGACTCGAAATGTGGCCCATATTTTCACAATAGTCGCACTTCATTATGCCATAGCCTATACCTTGATACTTAGGTATTTCTTGTACAACTATTGGTAGAAGCCTCCCTTGAGCATTATTTCCAAGGCCTTCTCCTTCCTGGTATCCCATGGCCTTCATCATTGACAAACCTTTTCCTTTAGAAACTTCACTTGGCTTCTAGAAAGAGACTTCATTGGAGTCTGAATTACTTTTTGTTGATATCAGTATGTTGGGAGTTTCCTCAACAAGTGAGAAAAAAATTCCAATGGCCTCTCTGGATGACTTTGGTGATGATGAAAAAGAAGAACTATCTTCATCCTCCTGACGAAGAGATAGTGTTGGCTTATTTCCGTTAGAAGTTGTATCCTCTATTAGAAGGTTGTTTCCTCTTTTATTCTTTCTCAAGACTTCAAGTTCATATTGCAAGATTTTCTTGTCACTCTCTAGTGCTTGCACCATCATTCATTATGCAGTATTATCTTGGTGGCATTGTTGATTGACCTCCTCAAGTTCTTTCAACCTTAGCTATTGTCTTGAGTTCTTGCCCATTTTGTACCTGAAAAAGAGATAGTATGCTCTGATACCAAAATATGATCTGAATGCGGAATGACAAGATATTTTATAACTCTTAACAAAATGTGAATGGAAAGAAATAATTACTGAAGCAATTAATTTTACGTATAATCATGTTAATTTTAAGGTTTAAATATTATGCATCATTCATAACAATAAAACCATAAGATGAAAAATATTAGTGATGGAGTTCGTCCCTCCTGGACTATGTCTCCATGTCCATTGTATTGATAAAACCAAGAGAAAGACGACTACAATGATCTATTAGTTCACAAGTGAAAAACAACACTACTGCTGTTGCAGAATGAAATTCTCCTGATGAGGCTTTGTAAATACAAACTCTTTTATTAGATGGGTCTTTAATCAACCAAGAAAATCTAATGATGAAATGCACACTTTATCTGAAGGATTGAAGCATATGGACCTTTAGCATAATGTAGCTGAACTGAGTTCTTGAAAATTGAAGTAGATCTCTTTGTTCTTCAACGAACTTCAATTTTGTATCTAGGTAGAAAAATGAGCTCTCTTACTCCATAATATACCTGCAAAGCCAAACACTCCTTCTACAAAGTATTCTAGTGCTTCTTCAAAATGAACTTCTTCTTGTCTTTTCGAGAACCTCTCTCTTTCTCCTCTCATGATCCTCACAAAAAATTCTTTATCTCTTTTATAAGATGAGAGAAAATAAAAATGGAATTAAAACCACTATATCTAACTTCATATCTTGAAGATTTCTTGGTTTAAAATTATATTCCATTTTTAACAAATATTAAATGTATCATAACCCTTTTCAAGCCTCTTATCTTATCATGGATCTCCTCGGAATTATCCACAACATTAATCAGATATAGGTGTTCTAGGTCTTCTTGACACCTAGGGTCTTAGGATAATGTATAATATTTTGAACTTAGCACATTTGGAATTTAAAACCAGAAATAAACTTTGGGTAAGTGTTAACCCTGACAGTGAGCATTACCACGTGGAGGATAGACTGTCGGAGACATGTGATCAAGGATCATCCCAACGCTTTTGGTCATCTTCAGCAGTTTCGGCTACACAAACTATCACACATGTTCACATGATCTCGGTAGTTATGGTTAGGCCTCATCTGCTGCAGTTTTAAGATATGTTCACATTATTCTCCGACGGGGTTTTTGTCCATGTGGCTTTACAACTATAAAAATTTTACTCTGCCACGGTCTAAACAAAACTAATTCACATGTCATAGCTCCGACACTATTTAAGGCTGGTGGTTAGGACTGACGGCTTACAAAAATTTGCATCAAACTGTTCGCACATTACAGTTTCCGATCACATGGAACTTCGATGTGGTCTCTTTAGACTACTTTTCCAAACTGTTGGGTTTGACATAAAAGATTTGCGGTTAAACTTGTCACATGATATCGATTCTTCTGATACAATTTGTTGACTGTTTAAACATTAAATTTGTTTTGTAATTTTTTTTCATATTTTTCCAAGGATTTGACATTAGGTTGTAATCCTATGTCCGAAAGGTTTATTGCAAAGTGGGTTTTATTGCATAGTTCTTATACCATGTTCCTAGAATTAGGTTAGAACTAGGATCTAAGCGCTATGTTTAGAATTAATCCTTTTGCCTTGGGATTGTATCTTAGGTTTACAATTATGGCTAGACATAGCCTTTATAAAAAATTTCTTGCCATGATATCAAAAATAAAGTCACTTAGGAATTTTTAGGATTTTCGTCAAATGTTTTTAAGACTAACATTGTTTCCTAACACTTTATCTGACTTAGACTTATAGTGCTAACACTTAGACTTAGGATTATGTTTCCTTTAGACTTTACATTGGACTTAGCACTTTATAATCATGACTAATGCTATTTACTATTTCAATGTCATAGGTCGAGATAAGGATGACTTTTTCTTATGGCGACAGTTTGACTTTAACTAGTAGAAAAACATTGATGATTGTTGTCGAAGTCACTGATGCTGATGTCAAAGTTGACGATGAGCTTGTTGAACTTGAATTTCTTGCTCTTAGCAAGAATGTTGAATGTGACCATATTGGTCACTTTCGAATTGAGGAAATATTTTTCTTAACAAATTGAGTCGATGAATCCTTGTTCATAAGACCATCTTGATGGGTACAATTTCAACTCAACTTGTTTATTACAAAATCTATGACTAATTACTTGAAAATGACAATATTGGTCATTTTTTAATTTCGATACAAACTTCAGAATCCAAATTGGATCATACATTTGAGAAAATTAAATATGTTAATCGTAACATGGAAAGACATAACTGCAAAAGAAATAAAAGAAATTGCATTGAGAATTTAGATTACATAACATTAATAAAATTAAAAAATCATGATATCTTAATTATAGTAAAAAAAAATGAAAATATATAACGACAATTACAATATGTGGAAGCATATACACTAATAGTTTCACTATTAGCTGTCTTTGGGGAGAATTCTTTGTTCATCCAATGTATTAAAGGTAACTTCAATGAATCTCTAGCCTTGCATCTTGATTGAATAATTTATTTTTGATCACCATTATCTATCCTTTTAGTCAAGCAGTTAACATAGAATTATTTTCATTAATACTAATAAATCCAACTTGGAATTTCCTAATTTATTTTGAGTTAAAATTAGTTATATCATCGAATAATTTTCCCATTAACTATTTTATGTTTTCCAATTCAAATGTTAGCATACCTTCTGTAATAATTTCATAATTCCATATGACGCATGGGCCATATAGATCTTGATCCATTTTCATGGCATCTAGAAACACATCACTACTCCTATTATTTGTGCTCTCACATTCAGAAATAATATTTTCTAGTGTATTCATTCTTGTGGGCCATCAAACTTTGATTACTCATTCGATTATAATTTGGAAGTTCTAAACTTTTCTTGTCCACATCAGAAAATAATTCAAGCCTTTGAATAAAAGCAAGTCACTTTTAATGAAATTCTTATATTTGTTAATATTACTTCTCACTGAATGGAGAAATGAGTTGATTTCCTATGACAAAAGTAGCAAAATAGAAACCGCTTGTCATGCATATTAAATTATTTCTAACCTGTCACATAAATTAGTGATAATAAGAAATTTGATTGCATTAACCAGCTTTAGAGCTCCAATAGATCCATGACATGTCCTAGTAGTATGAATTTCATATTATTTAGTCTGTATTATTACTAGAGTCATCAATAAATGACCCAGATTTAAAGCATTTTCCAACAAGACCTTTTATTATTTATTTTAGTATCGGGTTCTCTCCTTCCTGTTTCTCAATAGACAATGCAAGTTCATTCCTAGTAGCTTCATCGAATGTAAAACCACTAGTGACTAAAATTCCAGAGATGCGAACCTTTGTTTATACATTATTATGGTATTGTTTTTGTCACACTAGTGTGCCAAAAGACACCTCTTTATCAGTAGGTTGTTTCCTGAAAATATGACAGAGTATATTATGGTGTTGTTAATGGAAATACTGAAAACAAATTAAAGAAAAATGGATAAGTTAAGTAATGCATGCAATAACACGAACTCAGAAAGAAAAAAGAAAAAATACAATAATGCTCAAATGGAGCAAACAAACCAATTTAATAATGCATAAAATTTCCTTTATTGGTTGCTGGTAGTATGAAGAATACAATGCTAACAGACTTGTAGTGAGTCCATTGAGTTATGGAGATCACATATTCTCAGAAAGAGGGCCCCTTTCCTTAGTTTACTTTCAAGCTTCTCCTCCCTCTCTCAAAAGGATTGCAACAACCCTCCGATGGTGGAGTTGTCTTCTGCAATAAGATGTTGGATGACACACATGATAGTTCTGTAAATCCTCTGGCTTCAATAATTGAAATTTGGTTTTCCTATGGTGGTATTTTTTTCCAACATAATATATCTCTTGTTCTTCTCTTCCCATGTACAAATTATATAGAAAATTTTTAACTCCTCTTCCCTCTATTTGCCAAATATTGATAGTGGTTGAAGAGTAGGAGAAGAGATTCCTTGGAGGGCCACAAAACGCTTTGAGGTTGCTCAAATTTGGTTGTCCTAGATTTCTACTGAGAGATAATCATATTCACCAAGTATGGGATGTGGTCCTGGATGGTGACTTTTTTCAATCACAAAGACCACATGGCTATTAAAAAAAACATGCGTTGTGTGCAAAACTTCTTTTTTTCTTGTGTGATGTTTGCCAATTTATAGTTGAACCCTCGGAATTTGTTAATTTTTTTTCCTTCATAATGTATTTCTACTAGAAAAAATTGATTTGCACTATTTTCGTTACATTTTATAATGTATTTTTCCTATATGATTTTCTGGTGTTAACCATTTCCCCCTAATGTATTAGGTCTTGGAGGAAATGTATAGCTGAAATAAATCATGTTTTCTTTTCTCTGTGAACCTTTTGAGAGAGAGAGAGAGTGATATTAACTTGTTGTGGAGATAATTAGGGGAACCACTTGTCTGAAGTAAACAAGTAACGATGCTTTGTAGGAAACCTGTAAGTAATAAAATAATAAAATTTTATATGAGGGCATGTCCCATGCTCGTGATTATGACTAGTTAATATAATGTGACATATATTGGTTCTGTCAAGTAAAATTGTGATAAGTGACCTGCTATACTTTGATGATGATGGTTGCTGACACCCTCGAGGGAATTTTTTCTTCAAACAAAAAGGTTAAATGTGGCACCCACATGCATTGTCTAGGGATAGAAATTATATGCATGGGTGTTTAACTTCTGCGAACCTTCTTGTGTATGATAATTTAATAATTTTTGAAAGAGATGCTTACTAATACACGGGTCTTCGACTAATTTTGACAGAGTGTAACAATTGTGGAGTATGATACCACCTTAAAATGAAAACTAATGCTAATGTTGAATATCAGGGGGAATGATGATATCAATAGGTAATCTAAATTCCCATTGTGCCATCCGAGGATGCCTCTATGGTGGTGGTGACCCATCCAAGGTAGTACCTCCTTCTTGGAAATTGTTTGTTGATGTAAACAAGAAGGAAGTATCAACCATCTAAAACAAGTGCTGATACAAGGGATCAGGGTTTCTAGTGAATCAAGGTGTATTGTGATTATTTAAAAAGATATGATGATGAGACGTGGTTAAATTGGATGGTGATGGTTAACTAGGCTGAGTTCGGATTTGTTAATGTGAGTGGCGACAATCACAACAAATTTTGATAAAGGTATCTTTGGGGTTGGTAGGACATCCAGGATGGGCATATGTTTATTATAAGTGACATGATTGTGTGTGGTAAAGAATGAAAAACTCCAACCAAGGGTGACCAGGGACTTCTTCCATGTATGAAAAGATAAAATGTGGGTGGAAGTATTTCTCTTAAAAAATATCTGTACACTTTCCAAAAGAATGCGAAAGTGGTTTGTATGTACAAGAACAGAGATGGGTACCCCATTAACATGTGTGATCCTACATGATGATGCAAGGAGGGTGTTTTTCTAAGGGTGGGGGCCCCATTGGTTGTTCTCATAGAAAAGGTAATGAGGCAGATAGAATGCCACACATGGACTATTTTTATGAGGGTGTGGTAGGCCAAATGTGTAACGTAGTGATATGTTTGTTTTTGATCCATTGAAGAAAATGGTGGCCCAGGAATAGGTTTTTGATATGTTACGAGTAAAAAAAAAAAAATTTGATAATAAATGCATAGGAATGAGATGGTTCCTCAACTGCCTATGGGAGGTAAAACTCTACAAACTCTAGATAGTGAATTATGGTATAATAAATTGATGGACACCATGGGAGGTGAAACTCTACAAACCTCCAAGGGTGTTTATCATGTGCAAGGTGAGGTGATGATAAACATGGTTAGATGAATGAAGTGTATGGTTTATTATTATGGAGAAACAATGTCAGGATATGTGCAACTTTAGAGGGAATACTATCATGCTGAGAATAGGATGATACTTTATCTTGAACTTTTACTACTTTGGAAATATAGTGATTTGGTGCACCTGCAACATATGTGGCCAATATACCAAGTAAAATTATATTTTTCATACAAATATTTTGAAATAACATGAATTAAACCAAAAAAGAGAGAGTGTACTTCAGATGTAGTATGGCGGGAGGGCGATGGACCTGAAAACGTTTTCTTGAATATTTGAAGAAGGAGATATAGATAAAATATGATGAAGTGTTGATTTCTATGTCTCTCATGATCTATGATTATATACCCTAAAATTCAATTTTGTGCCCCTAAAAATAGTGAAAAGGGTGATGTATAGTCTAAAATGGCCCAATTTTAGTTCATTTTTGTTTATAGATCTTGAGAGGTCAAAGGATGAGATAATAGTATTTCTTATCGTTCCAGTCAGCTAGAAAACAAGTGATATGCATTGAGAGTGTTTTTTAGGAGATAGAACCTCATTCCTTTTAATTTTTTCATTTTCATGTTAAGTGGGACGTATAGGGGTGCCATGTATGACCCTTTTAATTTTACTTTAGGAGGACCGTGTGGGCGACTCTCGGAGAGTCGCGCTGTCGCCACATGAGGAATTGATATTTGTGCGATGACTCCAGTTAAATGGAACTCTCAGACGCATCATCCTCGACACCAGTGTGAGACAAAAACATGGGATAAGTGCATCTATTAAAACAACAGATACATTGACATAACTTGGTGATAGTCACGTTAGTGGGACACATAGGTGTGGTAAGCACCATGAAATCGTATCACAGACACACTATACATGTGCGTATGTATCTAAAATGCACGTGGTCCTTTAGAAAAAAATGTCTTATAATGTTTTAACTTTTTGGGATAAAAAAATTGAATTGTTTCTTGGTTACAAGATTTTGTGGAGGAAGAGGAATTGGCCACTCCTCTGCACCCAGGTGGCCCAAAATTGGTGTGCTTGTGAAAGATTGGCGCATTGTGGGTTCCTAAAATTTCGTGAGAACCCTATTTTGAGGTCACATGATAGGTTCTTATGCTTCTTGGTTTGCTGCTGGGACTGATAGCAATGGATGATGTTAGTTCTCCAAATTGAGCTTAGAGTGTCGACTCAAATAGACATATATTTTTTGACTAGTCTCTTGCCTCGTGGGGGGGTGTTGTCCTATCCATTGCAACATGGGTAGTGAACATTTATCATTGGGTAGAGGAGGTTGGACACTGTGGGCCCCATGCTATGTTTGGAGGGTACTTCCTTGTGGCCCATGTTATAGACCTCGCAGAGCATGTGACTCTATCTATGGTCGTTTGCCTAGTGGGTTCATATTCGCATCACAAGGTATCATAACTACATATCGCGGTCTTGCGACAAATCCAAGTGGGGAAATTTTTTTATTGGGCTCGGTTAGTATAGCACAACATGGCCACTCAGCTGGTGAAGGTGCAGCGAGGCAAAGCTAAGATTTTTTTCTATGCCAGCATTTTTGGTCGTATTATGTATGAGCGGGTCGTTATATTATGACCTTATTCCATTGCCACTTGGCCCTCCAAGGGATCCTCATATTCGGATATGGGTGCCTGTCATGCCAAACCATGGTGGGAGTGAGGCTGAAAGGTATTGGAATGACACGATAGAGAAGTGGTTAGAGTCAAACCCTCTCTTTATTCTAGAATTCATGTACTTTTGGGTGGATTTCCAGGGTAATCCAGATATGGGTCCTCCTCCCGAATATTTTTGGGGACCTACAGGTATGGACTTTATGTTTTTCTACATTTGAGTATTATTTTGATGTCTTTATGGGTGTGTTGTTTATGGTGACACTAATATTATACTTGTTTACTTTGTGGACGAGGGACATACGGGTCCACCCATGGGTGTCAGCGTTGGTCAAGGGTGGAACAGTAGCCGTAGAAAATATCATTGCTCGAGGTCATTGCACAAATATCAATTGCTCCTATCATTGCTCCAGGTGTGGATGTGGGCTGATAGGACCCCCTGGAGGGGTTCATCCCTAGATTCTTCTTATGTATCTACAAGGGAAAGCACCCATTATGATGATTCTTCCCAGCCTTTTTGACGACATGTATTGTTTACTTGGCGATGGGCCAATGGACTCTTTTTGTATACTGGGACACATATTTTTTGACATGTATGTGAGATGTATTTCGAAAGCTCCAATGACGTTTTTATATCTATTTTTATTATTTTTTGTTCGTTTTATGATGGATTTTATGCTTATTATGGATTCACTATTTTTGATGACGTGCTACTCATGGTTGATGGTAAATATGTGATGAATTCGAGTATAGGATATGGTTATCTATGCGATAAAATACATGATTTTGATCTCTTTGTATACGTGTAAATGTAATGTGATAAAAACCACTGGATAATATTTTAGCATGCATGTACTTCCTAACGAGGTGTGGATCTTTTACTTGAAAGGATTGGTTCAACTGCGATACCACTAACTGGGAATCAAGGAATGCATGTAAATGGTAGATGCCTTTGAGGGAGGTGTCTCTTAACCATCCTATGACAGAGTCATATTCTCCTTGATTATTTGTGGCTGACCCGATACAGAATTGATTGGCAAGGTATGGTGACCGGTTAGGAGACTATATGGCCCAGGTGGTTGCTAATAAATTTTGTGACCATAGAGAGCCTCCATCAGCAAATCCAAAATAGTAGATGGGCGAATGACCCCTCTACGGAAAAAGAGATTTATTTTTAGAATAAGCCAATGATGATGAGATCATCATACAAAATTATGGTCCATACATATTTACTCTAGGGTACTGAGGCCTCTCTTTTTATGGGTGAAATTTTTTTAGGTAGAGACCATTGACGAGGTTTCTAGGCATGTCCCATCAGGATATGATAAAATGTATGCTCCCTTGAGGAGATAGTGTTTGACGATGTAGCACCCCTTCCATAATATTTCAAATTTCTGAGGTCCTTAGGCTCCTTTCCCAACATCATAGCATAGGACTAATTCCTCCTCAGTAAATTAGCATTGGGTGATGTTTCAGTCAAACGATGCTTTCACCCTTTCCTTACGAGATTCGTTATGTTGGAGAGACTCTTGTTGACTTTAGTCTACGATTTATATTTGTACCAACCGCTGCTTTAAGAGTTGAGTATCAGTGAGAATTTTGATAATTGAACATAGTGTCATGATTTTGCGTTGAATGGGAAGCACAACCTCCACCCCTTACACTAACTAGAAGGGTGTGAATCCCATTGCGACTTTGACCGTAGTGCAGTATGCCCATAAATCTAAGAACACCATATGATGCTAGTTGGTTTTCTAGTTGTTCACCATATGTTGTAACATTGTTTTTAGGACTTTTTTGACAAATTCTACCTGAACATTGGACTGGGGTAGTATGGTGACGAAACATCATGCATGAAACCAAGGTGTTAGTATAGTTCATAAAATATTTCATTTTTGAAATGTTTTCCATGGTCATATACTAACTCCTTTGAGAAATCGAACTCTATCATGACATGGTTGAAAAAAAAATGTGTTTTTCTTTCTGTGGTGTTGTTGTATGTCATCATGGCTTCTTCCCACTTGGTGAAATAATGGATAGCCATAACGATGTACTTATGGTTGCCTGATGATGTGGGGTAGCATGTCATGAATTAAATGACCCATTTATAAAATGGGCATACTAAAATTATGGGGTGAAGGGGAGCTGCAGGGGCTTGCGCCTTGTGAGTGTAGCATTAGCATCACTCGAACCTTTTGGCTTCTTGAATGAAATTGTGAAACATGGTCGGCTATAAGTAACCAACACGTAGGACTTTTTGGGCGACAAGTGGTGGCTACAAGTCCCACTATGGAACTCATTTAGGACTTGCTCAAATTTTTCATGAGTAAGGAATCATTGTAAGATGGTGTCAATGTCTCGTCCATATAGGAAGTCCCTTAATAAAAGGTATCATGGATCCTGATGGCGTATGCACCTTCTATTGTCATGAGTGAGCTAGGCTATGAACTTATGAGTTCAACAAAAGAGGAGTATATCGATGTAACAAGGGTACTTTGTTGTTATTAAGAATAAGTTTTCATCAGGCAGTGTGTCATTAATGGGGGATCCATGGGTATCTGTTAGGATATCAATGATGAATTCGACGAGGATGAGTGCCTTTCTAATATTAAGGGAACTAAATTGCAAGTCGAATTCATGCAGTATAACTACCCATTGGGCATACTTATGGTTCATCATGCAGTGCATTAGAAAATATCTCATAGGGTTGATAGCTAGTATGCCAATGGCAGTTTGAAGGATGATGTAATTTCAAATGTTTTTTACTACATGTAATAGGGCTAAGGTTTTTTTCTCTTTTAACTCATGTTTCATTGCACGAACAACTAGGTTTTTCCTTACTAAATAAACTATGTTATCCTTATTTTCTAGTTCCTCTTGGACTAGTACCCCAACGATGGATATATTTGATGCAGATAGGTATAGGGTGTAGTGTTTATTTTGGTTGGTTGGGTTGATCAGAGGGGCTGAAGACAAGGCATATTTTAATGCCTCAAATGATTTTTTCACCTGATCATCCCAATGGAAGGGAACATCTTGATGAAGGAGACGTAGGAAGCCATGTGTGCAAGTGGCATAGTCGGGGAATAATCCCCATAGGAATTTGGCCTTAACCTTAAGGATTTGTGGTTGTTTTAATGTTTTTGGTAGTGACAGCTCTTTGATTTCCTGGAAATTAAGGGTGTTGACTCTAATACCTTGAAGGGAAACAATGAATCATAGCAATATTCTAGCGTTCACGTAGAGGACACACTTGAGAGGGTTCAATCATAGGTTATATTGTAGGATTATTTGGAAGACTAGGCGCAGATATTCCAAATTGTTAGCACATGTCTTGGATCGTACATTGATATCATCCAAATAGTCAAGCATCAGATGAGATGGGTCATGGAAGATATAGTTCATGACCCACTGAAAGGTAGCTCTAGCATTTTTAAGACTGAATGATACAACTTCGTATGCGAATGTGTCTGAAGGTGTAGTGAATGATGTTTTGTACCGATCAGTATGCACAATTTGAATTTAATTATACCTTGAGAACCCATCTATGAAGGACAAGGCCTCGTGACCGGTGCAACCATCAATGAATTTGTCAATGAATGGAGTGGGGTAGTTGTCTTTGCGACATAAATTATTTAGATCCAAAAAATTATTACAAACCCAAATAGTGCCCTATTTTCTAATGATGGGTAAAGGGTTAGAAACCTAATAGATGTAAGAAATCAGGTATATGAATCCATATTGGTGGAATTTTTATATCTTTCATTTGATTTCTTCGTATTTAGATTTAGGTTATTCATGTTGATTTTCACAGAAATGGGAGGCATCGGGCCATGTGTCAATATGACGTTTCACAATGGAGGGACATAGACCTGGAATTTTTTAGTCCCATGCAAAGATACCTCTATAATTTTGTAATAGGGTAGTGTATGTGGCTACTTATTTTGGTGACCATGCTACCCCTAGAGATATTTATTCGATCTTTCTAGTTTTTTTCAAAATATTCACCAGGATTGTAGGTGAGATATTCTGCATATTTCCTTCCTCAAATGAATTGGGCACTAGGATAGGATTCTTGAATGGATAAACTATTCCTAACAGTAGGAAATATTTTTATTCAATGGCGCAAATATCATGGTTTTCTGTGCTACTGGGCACAAATTCCTTTTCTGGTAGAAAAAACAAGCGGTGGTGCATGGAATCCCACATAAATTCAAGTTCTCTCATGGCCTGTAATATATCCTCATCATATTGAAACATGAAGTATAAGGGGGAATTGTTTTGTGCGAGGTCGTGAGGAGTAGATTCAGGCCTAACAATGCTGGTCGACAAATAATAATATGATTTAGTGCTTGATGTCATAGAACTAAATGAGGTTGAAAAAGCACAGATGGGATGGGTCTACACCGTCCAAGGTACTACTATCAGTGTGGTAGTTGTAGTGGTGTCGACAACAAGAAATGATCAGTAGACAATACAAATGATGCTTCCCAAGGATGATGAGATGAATCATATGTGATGTTGTGTGTCCTAAACATTAGATGGCAGAAGGATTTCCACAATTATTGGTTTGTTTTGAGTAAGAGGGAGTTTGTGTGACATTTTTGGTGTATAATGGGTACACAAATTATCCTCTGACAGGAAATTTCATTATATGCAAAGATGCAAAAATGTTTGTAACATAGGGCATGCTTCTATACCATGAGAGTGAATGGTGAAAATTTCCCATCCAGTGGAGGTACTTTCTATGTAAATTTTGTGCGAGCCAGTACAACTGACGCAAGATGATGATACTTGATTATGGTCGTAAGATGGTGCATTACTACACTTTGGCCATATTTTTCTCCTCTTTTTGGCATTATATGGCTCCCTCGGTTTTTTTTTAAGAATTACTTTGGTTTCTCTCAATCATAGAAGATTTGACAATTTCGCGTATGATGAGACTCGATGAAAATGCAACAATAGCAGCAAGTGATTTTACCTTAGTTAGAGAGATGTATATGAGGGATGGGGGTAACTATGCAAATAACATCAGTGAACTTGGCTAGCTCCTGACACTGGTTTACGACGTGGTTGGGTTTATTGCAAAGGATACATGGGAAATTGGTTTTAAACCCTTCCCTAATGGGGTGGTTATTTACCTTCCCATATCAAGGTCGGTGATGGTGATGCGAGGGAAGAAACATTAATTTTACCCTATTCTCTTTTGATACCAATTGACTGGACCTAGATGCTTCAGTCTCTAGAGTCACGAAATTGTCCATGGTTTCTGAATCCAAACTCTCCAAGTCAATATTTTCGGCGATGAACTGGTGCATGGAATTTAACACCAAGCATACTTGGGGAACGTGCACATAGTCACAAACATGGTGATTATATTGACAGATTAGAAAAGTGTGTCATATGCGTTTAGCAAAGTTTATTTGGAACACATGGGTAATTGGGTAGCTGCAAATAAACGACCTTAAATCCGGGCATTCAGTGATCAAATGATCAGGTGTGCTGCATAATGCAAAGATCGAGATGTGAGGTTGGTGAAGCTAACAGGAGGGAGGAAACATTCCTGGTGGCCCCCTCTCTTCTCAAATACACAAAATGGTCGTAAATGCTCTATATCGTTGAGTTATGGTATTGTCCGATGACGCTGAGTTTGGATTTGATAATTCATAATTTTCAACGATAAAGCGACACGTGAAATATAACATAGATCAGAAAAAATGGATATGGGTACAATGATATACATGGTGGTTACTTCGATAAATATAACATATATTCCATATATATCTAGATAGGTCAGTTTGGACAACTAGGGGCACTGTGTAAAAATAATTAAATGCCTTTATTTTGGGGCATTTAGTGATCAAGTGATCGAGTTCATCACACAATGTGTAGACCCATATGTGAGCTCTTTCCCATCTTTTCCATCGTGGTGATTCCTGAGTTGTGTTATTTTGGTACGAGCATGATACTAGTTCTTCTGGTATGTATAGTACGTTTTGGACCCGTCATCCCCCATTTTCATGTGTTTTATAGTGGGGTCCTCGAGATTATATTTCTCTAGGGAGTGTAATGGATCCTTATATCGGGGAATCTCTAGGAAATGATGAGTGTAATGCCCATATTCGTCACATATGGTGCATGCATTGTTGGTATGCAATGATTTAACTTGGATATTCGTAACCTCCTCCCTTCTATGGGGAGTTGAGGTCATGGTCATTTTTTTGGCATGTACAAGAGATTTAAGCTTGTCTAAGTCTGGAAAAGTGTTGGTAGGATGGCCTATGAAATTTCGCCATGCACAATGTTACGATTCCCTAAGAATCCTAGGGACATAAAACTTCTTCCTTTTCTTGTTATCCTTTGCGGTAGTACTAGCTGGTATTGTTATAGGGCCTTCATTTTTTATGCTGACCACTTGGGAGGTAATAGGTGTAGGTTTTAACCCTGTACAAAAATTATCTACAAACGAATCTAAAATAGAAAATAAACAATAGCGAGAGCATAAAACATAAAATAGATAGACATAGATATTTTCCCTTGGATCCCAAATTGGGGCGATCGACTTGATTTTTCATTATATTCCTTTTAGTGTTACAACACATATATATACATGTCGAAGCATACATAAACCCTAATCCATTAACCCTAGATTAGAACATAACCGTAGTACCCTTGACTGGATCTAAAAAATGCTAGCGGCTGAAAACCATCATTCCCCAAAACCATGTGCAAACCCATGCACAAAACCATGGGTGGGTCCACCCACCGAAAAATAGGGTCCAATTTTTTTTTTCCGGGGCACTGCCTCAAACCCCGAACACGGGGGGCTGCAGCCACCCTTGTGACCCCCCCTGCTGCGCCTGATGCAATGTACAAAGATGCCTTTCATCCCCCCTATCACCCCCCCACACGTGAATAGTCGTGGAAAGAATATAACATATACCCAACATTCTCCCACTTGTTGTTTTCTTTCCATAGGGGCCACAGGAGAGCTTAGTCATTAGCCCAGCTCTACAGCACCCATTTTTTCTCTACACATGGAACACTTCTGAGTTCTCATAGACTTCTTCAATGCATCTGAAACATTCTTCAAAGTGTCTACCTTTACCAGCAACACCCTTTTAGCCTCAACGATATCTCTCACAAAGTGATATTGAACATCAATGTGATTTTTATTTGAAGGATAAGCAGGGTTCTTAACCAAGAAAATTGCACTTTGGCTATCACAGTCTATCCTTATGTCTTGCTGCACCAACCCCATACTTGAACACAATCTCTGCAACCAAACTGCTTCCTTGCTTGCATGAGTGGCTGCCATGTATTCTACCTCTATAGTTGAAATAGCCACTACAGGCTATCTTTTACTCATCCAACTGAATACACCTCCAAATAGGCTAAAATATACACACTTGTAAATCTTCTTTGGTATAGATCTCTAGCCTAGTCTACATCAACAAAACCATGAATGTCCAACACTCTTTCCAATCGTGGTATTCCCTGGTAGCACAAGCCATAATCACTAGTTCCGAACAAATATCTGAAAAACCTCTTCACCGCTGTCTAATGCTCCTTCCTTCTGTTTGACATAAACCTTCTCAATACTCCGACTGCATGTTCATTGTATGCTCTAGTACAAACCATTGCATACATCAGGCTACCCACTGCACTTGCATATGGAAGATGGGACATATCCTCCTCTTCTTCCTGTGGCTTCGGAAACTGTTTAGCAAACAAATGTACACCTATAGGAATCAAAACATTCACTAGTTTATTATCCTGCATATTGAACCTATGCAATATAATCTCAACATGCTTCCTCTGGTTTAACCAGACCTTCCTCTTTTCCTTATCTCTCTTAATTTCCATGCCCAAAATATAGTTTGCAGCACCAATATCCTTCATGTCGAATTTGGAGAACAGTTGGGTCTTCAAATATTGGATAATTTCTTTGTCATTTCCAATCAATAACATATAATCCACATACAAGACCAGATAAATAACACAGTCACTAATTAATTTAAAATAAACATAGTGATCCTCCTTACTTCTGGTGAAGCTAAGTCCCTGTATATAGCTATCAAATTTTTGATACCACATCCTTGGTGACTATTTTAACCCATACAGAGACTTCTTTAACGTACATACAAGTTCTTTCTTACCCTTTACCATAAAGCCTTTAGGTTGCTTCATGTAGATCTCCTCTTCCAGATCCCTATGAAGAAATGATGTCTTCACATCCATCTGTTCTACCTCAAAATAAAATGTAGCAGCAACAGATAAAATTAGTCTAATAGAAGTAACCTTGGCAACAGGAGAAAAAATATCATTAACATCAATTCCTGGCACCTAGGAATAACCTTTTTCTACTAATCGAGCTTTTTATTTCTCCACCTTGCCTTCTACATTCATCCTCTTCTTAAAAACCCATTTTCTCATGATGGGCTTCCTTCCAGCTGGCAACTCCACCGGATCCCATGCCTCATTTTTGTGCAAGGATGCCATTTCAACAACCATGGCCTCCTTCCACAGTTTCCCATCCTCTGAATCTACTTCCTCCTTGACGATTCTGGGATCATCATCAGTTATAGTTAAGGAAAAAATTGAATAGAAAGCAGATGGACTATACCTTTTTGGTTGTATTCTTTCCCGAACTGATCTTCTCACAGCTAGAGTTTGTGGCTCTTCCTCTTCTGAGTCTTCTTCTTTTGTAGAGTTTGATTCATCCTCCTTTAGCTCAAAATTATCTTCTCAGGTTCCTTTGGTAGAACTTCATGTTTAACAACATCTTTCACCTCTCTAAATATCACATCTCGACTATACACAACCTTCCTTGTTTCTGGGTTCCAAAGCCTGTAACCCTTTAAACCATCCTTATACTCAATAAAGATGCACCTTTTAGATTTATTATCCAACTTGGTTCTTTTCTCCTTTGGAACATGTACATATGCATCACATCCAAATACCCTCAGATGTGAAAGAGAAGGTTTCTCACCAGTCCATACCTCATGTGGTTTCTTATCCTCCAACACTAATGAAGGTGATCTATTAACCAAGTAACATGCAATATCCACTACCTCTACCCATAATTCTTCTCCTAACTCGGTACCACTAAGCATGCTTCTTGCCTTTTCCATCAATGTTCTCTTCATTCCTTCTGCAACTCCATTTTGCTGAGGTGTGTATGGAGTAGTCTTCTGCCATGCTATACCACACTTCTTACAGAACTCTTCAAATTAATTCTTGCAGAACTCCCCACCATTATCTATCCTGAACACCTCTATCTTCTTCTGTGTCTGGTTTTCCACCAGAGCCTTAAATTCTTTAAATCTTTCAAAGACTTCAGATTTATTCCTCAAGAAATATTTCCATATATTCCTTGACAAGTCATATATGAATGAAACATAGTACACAGACTTACCCAGTGATGGAACTGACATAGGTCAAAACACATCACTGTGCACAAGTTCTAATATATTGGTCGCCCTCTTAGCACCAGAAGGAAAACTCACCCGATTCTGCTTCCCATATACACAATGTTCACATAAATCAAAATCCAGAGAGAAATTATACATACCTTCTACCATACCATTTTCATGCAGTGTCCAAAGGCCCTTCTCTCCAATGTGAGCAAGCCTTTGATGACATAGCATGGTCTTTTCTCCAGAGACCGATAGGTTTTCCGCTCCACTTTGAGAACCACAGAACTATTGCACCCATCAATAATAGTGTTGCCCTGAAGCTTTTACATAGTTCCAATCTGAACTCCCCGCATTAATACCAGTGCTCCCCAAACCATCTTACAGGTATCTTTCTCGAACACTATTTTTACACCTGCATCATTCATCTTGCTTACAGAAATCAGATTTCTGGCCAATGCAGGGAAGTAAAAAACACCACGAAGTGTTCTAATCCTTCCACTTTGCAGCTTCAGCTTAAATTTTCCATGTCCGATGATTCTGGCCTTCCTTTAATCCCCTAAGAAGACATCATCGCCATCATATTTCTCACACTCGTAGAACCACTCCCTATGGACAGTGAAGTGAAAGGATGCACTTGAGTCAATAAACCATGACTCATGATCTACATGTGTATTTGAAGAAGAAGCCAAATACATATCCCCACCTTCATCTGAGGTGGTTTTTTCCTCTGGAGAAGGAGCATCATGAGATCCTTTCCTTTCTCAGGAGATTTAGACCTGCAGTCCTTTTTGTAGTTCACTTCCTTTCCGCATTTCAAGCACACCTTTACAAACTTTCCAGGAGATTTAGATCTCCCACTCGAAACCTTATTCTTGTTTCTATTCTAGGACCTTCCTCGTACAAATAAGTAATCTCCATTATGAACCTACATATTTCTCCATCTCATTTCCTTAGACAGTAAGGTGTGACAATGTCATCAAAATTTAAGCTAGTTGTATTGCTACCTATTGCAATAACTAGACTGTCCCACGAATCTGGTAGAGAAAACAAAAAACTGATGCACTTATCTTCATCTGAGATTTTAATATCAACAAATGATAGCTAGCGTACCACAATATTGAAGGCATTCAGATGCTCTTTCACCGAGTCTCCATCCTTCATCCTCAGGTTATATAAATTTTTCTGTAGGAACAATTAATTCATGAGATACATAGATTGGTACAAAGTCCCTAGCTTGTCCCACAAGGTCTTCACTGTATCTTCCATAGATACATTCAGGAATACTGAATCTGAGACATAAAACCATATTGTTCTCTTTGACTTTCAATCCAGCTTCTTCCAGTCTTCATCTGACATTGTCGTTGCTTTAGTGCCTGGATCTACTATTATCCTTTGATCTCTATCGACCAGTAGGTCCTCCATCTTGAGTTTCCACAACTCAAAACTCTGACCATTAAATTTCTCGACCTCTATCTTCCTGTCTCTCGCCATCATATTTCACCGCAGGAATCGATCCTGCAGACCTCCCACTGAACAGGGTCTACCTCAAGCCCAAGCAAAATCCCCTCAGTAGCAAAGGAATCCCCTTGAATCCAAAACAACTCTGATACAAAATGTAGGTTTTAACCCTGTACATAAATTATCTACAAACAAATATGAAAACAAAAAATAAAAAATATCGAGAGCATAAAACATAAACAGATAAACATAGAGATTTTCCCCTGGATCCCAAATCAGGACGACCAACTTGATTTTTCATTATATTCCTTTTAGCGTTACAACATATATATATACATGCCAAAGCATATATAAACCCCAATCCACTAATCCTAGATTAGAAAATAATCATAGTTCCATTGACTGGATCTACAAAATACTAGGGGCCGAAAACCATCATGCTCCAAAACCATGTGCAAACACATGCACAAAACCATGGGCGGGTCCACCCATCGAAAAATAGGGTCCAAAAAAATTCTCTGGGGGCATTGCCCCGGACCCCAAACAGGGAGGGTTGTGCCCCCCCCCTCCCAAACCCACCCCCCTCGTGAACCCCTTGTTGCACCCAACACAATGTACAGGGGAGTCTTCTTCCCCCCCTGCGCATGACTAGTCATGGAAAGAATATAATATATACCCAACAATAGGAGTTATTCCTATAGTGGTAATCCCTGGGTTTCCTGACATGCCTGGAGGGGCCAAATACCATAATGGTATTGCGAGAGACATATTTAGCAATGAAAGGATTCTCTATGAGTTGTTGCGTAACAAAAGCAGATGAGGATACAAAAATTTAGTCTTGGAAATGGGATATGGTAGGAGTGTTGAATCGGTGGTGACAACATTTGTGATATCAGGTTCTGGTTCCAGGCTAGTTTCGGTGTTTTATGAACTCATCATGCACACCACTTCTATATTTTTTGGGGTTTCCCCAGGTAGTACATGGGGATCTCCTGTGTATGATTCGAGGAGGGTGGATGGTTTCAATAGGTAGCGACCAAATTATGATTTTTTTGTGATCAACAAGTATATGTATCTACATATGGTAGTACAACATGTAGATCAGTCATTTTTTTATTTTCATAATACTTTAGTTGGTCGATGGTGATGAATTAATCTTCAGTGGGGGAAATCATCACCCTAAAACTATACGATTCTAAAGTGGTCATACCATACATATAGCTCTTCCCCTGGAGGATGTTATAGTCTAATTGTGCATCCAAGACTTCAACGTCTATGAGTATTATCTTGCCGACAATGTGTATTGGTACATTTTAGAAAATACCTACGGGGGATGATGGGAACTTGTCATATCTAAGAGCATGATATTAGATGGTTTCAATTATGGTGATCCTAACTTCTCCCAAACTATTTTGGACATGATACATGTATATTATCCTTCATCCATGATGCAATGATGAATGGTGATGTTCCAGACTCAAACTGGTATTTGGAAAGAGATTAGGGAAGGAATCGTTGGGCCTAATTTATCTAGGTATAATACCATTAAGTGGGAATAGGAAGGGTTGATTGCACCTAATGCGGAAAGTAAGTATTTTTTTTGGGTTGTGAAATATTGTAAGACTTCTAATGGTTGACATAGCGGAGGGAGACTAAGTGAAATCACCCACTATATTGTAGCTATGGGAAACTTTTGAATGATTCCATGTGCCCCTTATTGGCCACTTTAACATTTTTGTAATTTCCTCGATAGGTACCCTAGATATGTTTAATGGTTCTATTGGTGCACTCGCATTTGTACCTAAGAGGTTGGTATCCAAGGGTGCTTCATAATTTCTGTTCCATGTTTGGAAGAACAAGTCTACTAGAGTAATGAAAATATTATGATTGTTTTGAGCATTTCTTCCGAGATTATTTTATTGGGGTGGTTGTTGTTGTTGGGTGTTAACCACTCCTTTACAGGGGAAGGGTTTCTACATGACTGCAAGATAAAAGTTCCCTCCCCATCCTCAATTACCCTAAAATCATTCCAAATACTGAGTTTGAGGTAATGATAGGTGTAATGACCATACTCCCCACATATGGCATAAGAATTATTTTTCCTTAGAGTGGTTGTCATGTTTTTCTTGTGTATTTTGTTCGTTAGTTCTTTGTTTTGATTTCAGTTGGGATTTCCCCAAGCCTAAGATCTCGAGGGGAATTGTTGATTATGAACCCCTTGTCTAGGTGTTGGGTAAAATTAATTTCTTAATAAAAATAACTAGTCACCTAATAAGTAATTATCAACCAAGGGACTTATTTTTATTTCAAGGAAATGGGAAAAATATATGCATAGAAAATACCAACAGCTAACACTAGTTCTACATGATTATGTTCTACACTATCAAGCTCATTCGAAAAGAAATAAATTGAAAGATTCAAAAAACAATACTAAATCTCAACAAAATAAATTAGATGGCACGAAAATAATTATGCTAATCGCAAAACTTGAATGAATACTAAATTACATCACACATTGATGAACTGTAAATTTCACCTATTACACTCAACATTATTCGAATGCTAATCTAGAGCAGTGAATTAAATAAAATATAGAAATTGCAAGCAATAAAAATCTGGAAAATGCAGTAAACAAAAAATTACTTAAAATAAAGGAAATATAAATTAAGGAATTAGAATTGAAATCCAAATAAAAAAAAACACAACTAAACTACTTTAGATGTTCAATGTAACACCTCGTCCAAGGTAGTGGGCCCAACTTCCCAAGACTCAGTTCTTCCTTGAGAAATAATTCAAATCAGATTACAAGTAACAGATGTAGAACTCAATGAATAAATTCCTTCATTCAAATGTATGAGAGAAATAATTACATCAGAATGAAGCTCTTGTCTTTGTCTCAAGTTTGAAAATTATTCATCTCGTATTTAGTAATTGTTCATTTGTTCATCCAGCAATTGTTCGTCTATTCATTCCCCTTTTTCTTCTCCTTTATTTGATCTCTGTTTTCATTTAAATATATAGAGAGCAAAGGGAAATTACAACTAACTTGATTACGAAATGATTTAATATTAAAATTGTAGATTGTCTACAAAAAATTGATCAACAAGATCAGATTTAAAATATCATGACTCATCTGGAACAAGTCGAATCTAGTATTGCAATTGGGAATTTGGAAACCGAGCACAACAACAAATATCAGAAAAATTCCTTCAGAAAACCATTTGTTTCTCTTAATGAAAACAAAATTTTTGAAAAAATATTGATGGAAAACTGAATTGGCCCGTTTTTCACAAAACCCATGTCTCAGATTTTTAGACTTCATATTTATTCGTACAAAATCACCAACGCAAAACCATCACTTTTTATCCCAATGAATTTCTGAGTTGGAGTAGTTGAAGATTGAATTTCCAATCTGGAAGAGATCTTTGAGGCTAAAAGCATGAGTGATGTTATAACAAATTAATAAACCATATTTGACAAAATCATGCATAATCATTATTAATTTATTAGAAATAAAGGAGAATAAATATTACTTATCCATAAGAGCATAAGTTATTATAAAATGGAATTAAATGATAAATTAAGATAAAAAAATGTGATAAATAATGGTAGAAATGGATTAAATAGACGTTAGAAAGTGGTAATAATAATGAAAATTTAGTGGCCCAACATACCCCCAAACTGAATAGGTTGCATGTCCTGATGCAACCCAAAGCCTCTGTATTAAGCAAGTTGTAGTACAATAATCAAAATGTTCAACCCAAGTCATTATATTGATGGAACAAGTGAATTCTTCCTCAAATAATAAACATTCAATTTTAGCGATGTTGGTGAAGGCATAACAATTTTCACATTGAATTTCAACATATGTAGATCAAGTTACAACAAAATATGATACAACGAACTACAAACTTCATTAACCATTTTCTCAAAAACTATAAACTAGATTTTACAGAAATTTTGCGACTATATTAATGCTTGTCTAATCCAAAAAATAGATCATTTTGATGCATGGATCAGGAGATATAAGATAAATGGATGTAGGTGACACTGTATGCTTTTTGAAATTTGACAAACTAATTTAGCTTGAGATTTTCTAGGTTGTTGTCGAAAAATCACAAGAATTCAGTTCATAGTTTTAAAGATATGAGCAAATCAATTTTGGCACTGTATAAAAATGAAATATGCCTTAAATATGAAAGGAAGTAGAAAAAACCGATCATGTGTAACGATTCCTCCCCCAAACTAGGGAAATAACATGCCCTCATGCTATAGTAGAAAACAGAATGAGGTAGTTGCTACAATCGTTAAGCTTGGTGTACAACAACATGGAATAAGGGAGGTTTTGGGAATGAATAAGGAGATCAATGGATGATGGGATGTTCATAATAAAGAAATAAATGAAAGTAGCATTCCCCCAAACTGAAAGATTTTGTGCCTCTGAAAAATGGGAAGTGGTAAATAAGTGGAACGAATTAAGATAAATAATGCTCAATGGATTTTCATGAACTTCTCCTAAATTTTTAATAAATCAGAAACTTATACTATGTTACCTCAAGTTTTACCTTCGTAGAAATGTGGAATGGCATGTATGGACTTGGAGTTGTGGGAGCTGATGTAGGTTGAGGTGATGTTGAAAGTGATGCAAAAGGTGGAAGCCATGCAAGATGAAAGTAAATACAAAATGTGGCATAAAAGGGCATCCACGATCATAAAGAATGGGAAAAGTGGAAAGGACGTTGTGGATTCATAAATGAAGCATAAAAATAATGAGTATCATACATATGATAGAAATGGTTAGAACAATACAAATAGTATGATGATTAGGAATTGACCAAAAGGAGTAAAGCAAAGATTTAATCATTATGAGAAAATATTTTTCCTTTCGTGGAAAGATTTGACGAAATCAAGACACGCAATGTATGGTGACGACTGCTAGTATCATTTGATCGAAAGTTTTTTAATATAATTCATATAAAATTATAGTTTACCATGGACATCGGTTTATATATATAAGTTTTTCAAATGGTAAATTCACCTTTGGAAATGAATCAATGGGAAATATTAGGATATAGAATAATTGGCAATGTAGCATAGAACTTCAATACCATAAGAAGAGCCACTATTGCCAACAGGCATCCACAGTCTTGACAGGATTGCTTTTTAACACAGAAATGAGCCAAGATCCTCTATTTAGTATTTAGATAACTATTTATTTTTATAAAGAGATCATTTTTCTGTCATGGTAACTAGATAATCACAGTGCCATTCATGAGGATATAAGAAAGTGATCAAGTCATCACGTGATGAGACCTCCTGTCCTTTTGACAGTTTTGACTGTCTAGAAGGACATTACCTTGGTGTGGTTTCCATAATGGGAATTTCACTTGTTACATCCTTATGATCATGGTAGGTTGGCTCGTGCTGAGACATCATAACCTCTCTAAGAATATTTATGTTAGATTTTCATATTTTTATTATAAAGGGAGGGAGGCTTATTAACTCCTTAAGAGCTACGGATGACGTGAGAAGTAAAAGAATGAAAATGAAAGTTATACTTTTATCCCCATATCATCATACCAAAGGGAATTATCAATTGAAAGTGTGAAAGATAAATCAACATGGTATTGACATATTGAATCATTTTATGATATGTTCAAAGAGGAGATATTCAGAAAGTCACTCTATAGATGAACCATGTCAGTTTCAGAATAAAGACAATCATCAAAGTTTTTAAAATTCATAATGTTGTTAATATCATTGTTTTTCCTTTCTATTGGGTACAAATTTCCAATAAAAATTATGGTTTTCATGGAAAAATGTATCAAGGAAAAATTGGTTATTTGATTTAGATCAAATTACAACAAAATTCGCAAAAGGTAATTTTATTGAACAACATTTGTTCAATCTATTAAACAGTAGTTGTTAAATTGATTGAACAACAATTATTAAACATAGAAAAATAAATCATGGCTGTTTCTTTTTCTGAACAATAGTTGTTCAATTAATTGAACGACAACTCTTCAATTGATTAAACAACAAAAACACACCAAAAAAAAAAATTGTGGTTGTTCAATTGATTGAACATCAGCTGTTCAATTGATTGAACAACAAAAACACACCAAAAAAATTGTGTCTGTTCAATTGATTGAACAACAACTATTTAGTTTATTAAACAACCAAAACACACCCAAAATAATTTTTTTTGATCATTTTTATGAACAACAGCTATTCAATTGATTGAACAACAAAAACACACCAAAAAAAATGCAGTTGTGTAATTGATTGAACAACAGCTATTCAATTGATAGAACAAAAAAAACACGCAAAAAAAATTGTGGATATTCAATTGATTGAACAACAACTGTTTAATTTATAGAACAACAACTATTCAATTGATTGACAACAAAAACACACCAAAAAAAATGCGGCTGTTCATTTTTATGAATGACAATTGTTTAATTGATTGAACAACAACTATTCAATTAGTTGAATAGCAACTATCAGACACAAAAAATAAAAGAAAACACATCAATTCTCTTTTATGAACAACGAATGTTCAATTCAACAGTAGTTGTTCAATTGATAGAACAACAATTATTAAATAAATGAAAAAGAAACACGACTTTTCATTTGATCGAGCAACACCTATTTAATTGAATGAACAACAATTGTTCAATTGATGGAACATCAGTTGTTAAAAACACGCGAAAACACGGCTATCCATTTGATCGAACAATACATGTTCAATTGACTGAAAAACATATGTCGAATTGATTGAACAACATTTATTAAACACACACAAAATAAATACGAGTAATTTGTTCTACCATACAATAGCTACGCAGTCGAAGACGAGACAAAAAATGTGCAGTCACGAGTTGAACAACAATTGTTTCTTTGATATAACAACAATTATTCATTGGACAGAATAGTAGTTGTTCATTTATAGCAACTGAAAATTCACCAACGGAATGAAAACGACAACTTTGAAGGAAGAAACACCTGCAACACAAAAAACATAAGAGGAATCGGAAAAGAAACTACACTTTATTAAAAAGAGTAAATAAATAAATAAATTAAGTTACAACAACTATGATTTTAGTTACAGTAATCTTGTTTCATAAGGGAACATCAATCTATTTCCAGGAACAACAATTTACCAATGGTGAATGAATAGAAAAAAATGATCTCTTGAAAAAAAATTCTTTGGTGGAAATGACTTGAATTTTCAATTCTTCATTTTTACTGTTATGAATCCATAAAGTAATGAAAATATCTTCACATCATTTTCTTGTTGGCAGGTATTAGCGGGACATTTGTGGCAAGATATTTTAAGACATTTCAAATCATGACACCTTAAAAAACTTAACATCATATGATATTAAACTTCTTAATAGATGTTTGGATGAAATTCCCTTATTTTTTAACATTTATTTCACAAATCAATTTTTCATAAATGGACTTCCTTTATTCTCCTCAGACCTGCAAAAAATTACTATCTACCTATAATAAAACATAAAATCATAGAAGAAGAGAGGTGTATGGGCTCTCTTAATCCAATAAATATGAAAAAAAAATAACAAGTAGTTATTCTGTAAAACAAATCCACAGAAAGATAAACAAAACAAAATTTATATGTGACATGCGAGAGAGCATTGGTCGACCATACTAACCAATAGTGTTTTAATCATAAGTTCTTTTATTTTTGTCCAATTTCAGTGATTCCAACCCCGAATGAAATTTGTTTCAAAGAGATACCACCAATAGAAACACATTATAAAAATTCCATGATATGATATGTCAAATTTACTTAGAATAACCCGCACAACAAAGTCATTTTCAATTTCCTGACTTAGACAAAAAATGATATTTTAGGCATAAATTTTTTGTTTGATGAAAGATTGAATTGATTCAAGTTGGAGATTAAATTTTATATATATATATATATATATATATATATATATATATATATATATATATATAAAGGTTTTGGAGGTAGGAAGAATTGATAGGTCAAATATGCTACTGAAGGGCCAAAAAAATAAAGTTTTGAGAATGTTGATTTACAGTAGACAGTTAGTATTTTATCCATAACTTTCTCATACAATATCTAAATAGAGTGATTAAAATTTAATTGTAAACTAGATTCATAGGGGAATATACCTTAGAAATAGGTTTGCAATATCTAATCATTAGGGCCTCCAGAAACTGAGTGTCCCAATTATCTTCCTGAGCTACCTACTAGATAACCTGTCAATGCTTTGGTTATAAATTTTTCGTTTCAAATCCAAATGGAATGATTCAAATTGTTTTGTGAAGTAGAAAAAAATATATACTTAATATAGAAATAGGTTTTAAAAATATTCCCACTTGATTCTTCAAAACATTACTACCCCAACTGTTTTTCTAGAAATTTCATGAGAGATAACAATTTTTTTAAAAATGGTGATGGGTATTTGTGGAAATGTGATTTTCAATATAATATTTCTACATACACATATAAATTCAAATATGTATCACCAATATCAATTTACATAGTGTGTTGCGCAAACATAACTCTCTTTCATTTATTTTATTTTCTACACTAATCTACTTAGTTTGAAAAAAATGAAATATCTCTACCTATAAGAGTACTTCTAATGGAACCATTTTCGAAAAAAGGCCTCAAGTATATACATACCCAAATGATAAAAATATACATTAATAAATACCAAGGTAGGAGTGACCAACTTCCCTTGAAAATATGGTGTTGAAAATTGTTGAACTATGGAGTGATGCTGCAAACAAATTATGGAATGAAACCAATCTTCAATATAGCATTGACTGAGTTGATTTCCCATGGTTTTTATATCATGAATTTCTCCATGAATTCTATAGTTTTTCGATTTGAAGCCTTCCCAATCTCAATATAATTTTTCTGCAATGGTGTGTGTGAGATAGAATGGGTGGGAAGAGTGGGTAAATTTTGCAGTTCAACACTGTAACCATGCCGTATTGGTTTATTATTGTGAGGGCGTGGAATGGATTCAACAGGAAATGTTGTAGGGAATGGATGATTTTGATGATATAGTTTATTGGGTTGTGTGGATGATTTCGATATACAAGTAAGATGTTGTTGAAAAGATGGTAAAGAATATGGATGATATGTTTTTTCTACAGGATGAGGGAGAGTAGTTTGTAATCATAAGATGAACCATGCCAAACTTGTGGAGAAGATTGGTGGTGGTTATATTGAGATTGACATGGATGCCCTAACAAAGGAGTATTCCATAATGGATTATGAATGTAAGAAAATGGAGAGGAATTGTTTTGAACCATACATGTAGGCCATGGTTTCCATGGTTGTGAGCTTTTAGTTTCTCAATCTTTTTGATATGTTGCTTCCCCGTAGGGCCAGTACTGATGGGACTCCCTAGGTAAGAAAGAGAAACTATGAATGGGATGATTATTTTGGCAATGAGGGAAAAACACTTCTTCAATTTTTTCCTCATTTTTATTTACCCACAAAACATGCAATTGTGAATTTAGAGAGCTAATAAAATCAATTTTAAAATGTTCAAATAAATCATTGATTTCAGCTCTTATATCTCCTGTTCCTGTAGTATGGTTGGAAATGAAAGAAGAAAATTCTCTATAATTATAACCAGCCTTGGAGATTCCTCTTGAATAGCTTATGCATAATCACAAACATCATCATATGGTAGTTGAAAAACATCACCTTTTCCTATAAGATTTAAGAGTTCTAAAAATTCTTCTTTGATTCCTTTGAGTAAGAGTGTTTTCAAGATCTCTTTGTCAAATTCTTATGCTTTGATTTTTGAATGTTGTATTGAAATAGCTATACATAATCCTCCATGATTTCATATTCCCCTTATATCATACTGAAAACATCTTCATTGGCCTCGTAATAGTTTTGATACTTCTTCAAGAATACATTATGTTGGCTCGAGGGGTCCTCACCCAAGTTCGGAGTTAAGGTTTGCCAACAAACCCCTATACTACTGGCCCTTTCGGCAGTGACCTGCTTGCGAAGGTCAAAGTCTCACCCGAAGCAGTATGGGTGGGTGCTGGAACCAGGTTTCCGCACCCTAAGAGAGGATGGGTAAGCCAAGCAGAGTTGCGTCCAACTTGATAATGACAAGATCAGCTATCTTAGAACCAAATCTATAGATCCCCTTCGCATCCACATGCAGAAGGTCAACTATACTTACTGTACTTAACAAACCATATACATACAAAACAATAGTGCAGCATTACAGTTATTCTCATAAAACATAAAAAAATAGAACCAAATGCTGAAGAAACACTTAACACAGTACTTTCGCAGCTTAACACAAAATATGCCTAAAAAAACAACTATCAAAGATTCGCATCAATAGTACAAATACATTCAGCTACGCAACAACATTTCTCATTCATTACTCCTTCAGTTCGTTCTTACAATACCCAAACTTGACCTATGCACACAACAGTAGGGGCTGCACACAGCTGGACTTGGGATCTCCGCACACACAGCCAGTAGGAGTCCTTTCCCCAAAAACCCAAACAGATCTACTAAGCCACAATTCGCATCAATATCTCCTTATCTTCTTCTTCTTACAATTCAAAATGTTCCTCTATTTATAACAATCTAGCCTAATCTTTCCTATGGTCCAAAAACCATGGTTTGCGGACTCTAGGTCTACCCTTTGACCCATTAGAATGCTTTTGGGGCTTTGACCCACCCCAAAACCCCTGTGCTAGACAAAATATAATAAAAAATATACAAAATTAGACCAATTTCGCAGCTTGTAGGAGACCCTGTTCCAACAGTCCCCCAACACAATCTTATGACTCGTCTCGAGTCACTGTGGTGGTGCATTCTCTACCTACGCACGTAGGGCATTGATGGATGTGATCAACGGAGGTAACACTTCTTGAATCTGAGCAGCAGCACTCTATGCAATGTCTACAAACTTCTGGGAGGTTAGATCTTCAGTAGCCGTGGTAACTCGTTATAATATCTGGTTGAGTTGCTCGATCGCACTATTGGCATCCTGTGATAGCTGGAGGGTAGCATCCGCCCATGGCTTCAAGCGTTTTGTGATGGCATGCTTCCTTCATCTGAGATCCACAATCATATCTCAAAGTGCGTTGCTAGTCGTCAATCATGCCAGATGCTGCGCAGGGACTAAGGAGGGCAAGGTAGCTTCGATCTGATTGAAAGCGGCTTCTTTCTGTCGTACGTGCTGTTTGACATTATGAAGAACCGAGTTGAACTAGACCACTGACTAGAGCTGCATGAACGACTCGAGCAACTGAGTACCCTAGGTAAGTTTTCCCGTAATGACGTCCATAGCTTTTGTTACCAGCACAGCATGCTAGGCTCGTACCTCTGGAGGTGTGGCAGGTTGTAATTGGGCCTGTAATGTGGTCATTTTCCGGTCCATTTGGGTCGTGAGGGTTTGTATTTTGGTTCAGGACTCCTTTAGTGTTGCGACCAAGCCTTCTACTATATCCCAGAGTGGAGCTGTAGCTGGGAGCTCATCTAAGACCTTTGTGCTGAGCTAGTGGACCACTGTTTTGAGCTGCGCCGTCTGGAGATAGCAAGGGAGACATCTACAACTTGTCACGTAATGATCAGCGTGGACACATCGAGCTTTTGCTATGCATTTCGGTCGCAATGATGGATCCCTTGAAGCACGGTGGTGTGGAGGCCCTATAACACCTCTTGGGGCAGCTTTGCCAAGTCCAATTGTAGTCCCGTATCCACTGGAAGGTGGGCGCCAGGAAGGACAGTGCTAGGCAACAAATAACACGGCTGTCATTCGCAATTAGCCCAGTACTACTGGTAGGGTGCATCATATCCATTTTTTTCCGAAGGTCTCGAAGCTTAATCGGCATGGTGTCAATTGCAACCTTTTTTTGTGCTTCTATAGCATCCCACTTCTCCTCTGTAGCTAGATAAAGTGCGTTTGTGATTTTCTTGAGATCACCATCAGTCAGCGTGGTCATTGCGTCATATTCTGGCCATTGGGCGTGCTGCTTTTGCTAGGGCCCCTTTTCAAGCTCCCTGTGCCGCTTCGTACCACGGGAGGATGTAGTATCCTTGTTAGTCATCCCTTTCATGCATAGGACTAGCTGCGAGTCAACCGCGTTAGCTTTTCTAGTGACCTATAGTAGTTGCGTAACATATTTTGTGGCTGCTTTCGAGCCCATATGGCTAGATCCAGTGATCATCCCAAGTTCTAAAGGGGCGTTAACTTCCATCATATAGCTTTGATGCCACTTCATGTAGGGTTCAATGTCAATTCTCCCTGCAGGGAGCTAGAGGGAAATTACATTATCAATTTTGGCATCCCAGACCCACTCAATATAATGTCTATAGTCTCTAGAATGGTAGGCACCGAAGCTTCCACAACGTTAGGGGCTGCTATAGCAACATAAGGGGGGGATCCTGAATTTGGAGACTCGCAGGTAGTGGAAGTGGGTTGATTGGGTACGAACAAAATGCTAAAGGTCCAAAAAATCATGTAGCAGAAAAATAAATGCAGATTATAGAGATGATATGGAACCTTGGTTGGAGTTATCCTTTCTCCCTTATAGTGCCCGTGGCTGTCCAACGGCAAGGTGAATCTGACTTGGAACTTACCATCAAGCAAATGGTAAAGAAATGGCCTCATTAATTTCTAGCCGCCTGTTTTCCATAAGGGTAAAATTCCAGTTTTACCAGAGTTCAGTGTTCTGACTGTCATCGTTCACACCCTATGGCATTCCCACGGATCTACTGACCTTGGATGAAGCATCTGTGCTGCTTGCGCATCCTTAATGATAGCCGAAGTAGGGCATGCTGTAATGCGATTTAGGTGTAGCCTAAGAAACTTGGTAACCGTGTGTATCCTGTCCAGTTTTGAGTTTGGAATAGGTCGGGGATCATCCTTTCCTTCCGTCGGGCTGAGGCTACAGTATTCAACCATGTGTGGTACCTGTGTTCCCCATGATTCAGATGCGATGCACAGGCGTGGTATACCCTGAGTCAAGGTGTTAGTATTTTGCAGAGCTACGTTGAGCACTCCTGTGCCCTCAAAAATCCTAAATGTTTTGCAGAAAGTCTCCCAATGGTGAGTGTGCTGATGTAGCTCCGTGTCTAAATACCATGAAGTTGGATCCAGTCCTAGAGTATGGATAAACAAGTGGACCCTTTCTTTTTGGGTTTTGTCATACCATTGCATTTCCCATGCGAGAAAATATCTTCATGGATCTTCTTACCCAAGGAACTTCTTGATCCATCTCCTAGCTAGAGATTCAAATCATAGGATCATCTTATCCCAACATTCCTCCCAATTGCGAAATTCCTTCCCATGCATATCCCACCAACGCATAGGTGTTCCGTGCAAGGATAGCTTAAGGGCCCATAGCCTGTGTCCGTTGGGGACTTCTGCTTCAAATGGGCGTAAAAATTCCCTAATGTTACCCAATCCCCAAAGTAGGGCAGGTATATTACCTCAGAGGAGATGTAGCAGAAGTTCCTTGTGACCCGTAAACATCGTAGCATCAAGACCTCATGCAACCAACCTTGCCAATTCTCTAGTTCCCCATCAAAGTCGGAAAAGAATTCACTTTCTTTTTCCCAGCAGAGTACTCCTTCCACCGTGGGGTTAATCCAATCTTCATTCTGCGTAGTCAACTTGTAAATGTGATCTACTTCCTCCTCATCATGCGTTGGCTCTGTATACTGCGCACCTTCCGCGGGATCCAATGGTACTATTACTCGTGTACCATTATTTTCAAACACCATGCTTCACTTTGTTAGATTGATAACACCCCCCATATCTATAGCCCAGTCCAGTCCGACGAGCATAGGGTAGTGGTACACATATTCTACAATCTCTATTACCTCAAAGTTAGCTTGGGCCCTTACTCCCGTGATGTCTATCATGATTTTTGGTAGCCTTCCTAGAGGGATGATATTCTGTTGATTCGCCATGCACAGCTGGATGGTGGACCATTCCAACTTAGGTTCTCCCATTCATTTCCATGTTTGTTTAGGTAACATGTTCGCATCATACCAAAGGTCCTAAATGACCTGATCCATCTCGTAGTCACCAATCTGCGCAGTCAACCAAATTTCCCTTCCAGTGCATTTTTTTATACTGGTATAGTTTTTGTACATCCTTGGTTCCTAGGGTCGGATCGAGCCGCACGACGCAACTGTTCGTTAATTCCTACAGGTTCTCTACAACCTTTAGGTTACGTAGCAACTTCATACATGCCTGCAAGAATGGTTTGACCCCCTCATATGTCTTGCGGAGCATCGATACATGCACAGTAGCTACTTCTTCCTTAGCGAAGTCCTGGCTAGTTGCGGTTATTGTTTCTTGCCTCTTTTTTATGTTTGATCCTTCTTGACGGGTCAGAGGATCCATGGAAGCCTCTTCCTTTGGTCCCCAGGTGGAATCACACTGCGTGTTATGAATTTCACACTTGGGTCCATGTTCCTTAGCTCGAATTTAACTCTCTATACATTCTACGTAGGGGTGGGTTACTTTTCTCGCATTTTTGCTATTGAGATTAGGAAATATTCTACCGCACAGTCCAGTTGTCTACAATATTTGCAGGATTTCCTTGTGGGATTTGGACAATCCCTTGAAAAGTGTCCTACTTCCCCATAGTTATAATAGATTAGCTATCCGCGTCCTCGTCCTGCGCTTCCTCCCTGACCTCCCCTGACCCAAGTTGGGGAGCCACCAAAGTTGGTGGGGGATCTGGGTGATGCAGGGTCTAATTGCACCCTATATAATTTTCCTCGATCTATCATCAGATCATAAGTCTGACAGTTCTGCTCATCATGTAATACCGACCGGCAGAATCTACACCATTGTTGCTTCAGTTCTGAGATGTACAAACCTAGCCGGGGGAAATGGTTCATATGATGCAGCCCTGCTACACGGTAGTCATCGCACCACAATGCAGATCCGCTTCAGCCTGGATGCACCAGACTAGTTCCTCCTGCATGCATCTAATCTACCTGTATTGGGCACTGATCCTTCGTATGTCCATATGCTCGACATTGTATGCACCATAGGTCTTTGCTAGCTCCTTTTCCTCATTCCTTTCGTAGGTTCTGAATTTCCATGTGCATAGCTCCAAGTTTCTCCTGAATTTGCTGTACTCCTAATGAAGTATCTTCTCTAGGTGGAACTTCTAGTTTCATAGAGACTTCCACAACTTTTTCTTGTGACTCGAAGGTCTGGTGACTCATTGGTATGCACAGGTGAGGCAACAACATAGCAATGAAATATTCCGTATGTTGTTGATCATCATACTCAAATCCTCCTTCCCTGAGTGCTCTCTTCAGTCACTCATCAGCCTCCCATAAGGACTCAGATGCTCCTTGCTTAAAGTCCTTCACATCTACTACTAACTGAGAGTAAGATTTTGGCTTTTGGAACTGTTTCTTCAGAGCGTCCTTAATATCTTGAATAGATGCATTCTTGTTCTGAGATATGTATCACATATACCAGTCCAAAGCTCTTTCCTTGAATGCTAGGGACAATTGTGCCCTCTTCACCCTATCACTTGCCACATTTTTGGCATTCCATATGGAATCTGCAACAAACCAAAATCTATCCATATCATCATCTCCTACCCCCTTAAAGGTAGGTAGTTTTAGGTGCACAACCATATCATTTTCTGGTGGAGGTGGTGGTATAGGCAAATTCTTACCTTTGCGTGGCCTGGATGGCGGTGTAGCTGGGGGGCTCTGCACAACCATCTCTCATAGAGGGCTATATACATATCTTCCTCCTTCAAGGTTGGTTCGATAGTACTTACCACTGCATGTTGCGCTCTCGTTTAGATCTGAGATCATTCATTCGGTGTTACTACATAGAATAATCCTCTTGAAAAGTAATATCTTAATCAACAGGGGAAATGTCTTCAGGAACTTGCCTTGGAAACCTTTAAAGAATCTCCACTCTACTTCAGAGTAGGAGATGTATTGATCAATAGAAAATTCTGTCACAAATCCTCCTAGCACACTATCCACTCAGTGATCCACCATGTGAGTGATGGTATTATCAGTCCTTTCCAGTTGTTTAATCAGCCCTGAAGTCCACTGAGTGACTCGTTCATTCTTCCAACACTTTTGGAACTATATGAGCCTTGCCAACCACTCCTGAAGCTCGATTGCAAATGTCACAAAGAAAATTTCATAGCTTTCCGTAAAAATGTACCTGTTTGTCCAATTTTCCGTCGTTAACCTCGTGCTGCGATTCTCTTTTATGCAAATTTGTGAATCTACTTTTCAAACCACTCTTCAATTTCCTTCCTCTCAGGCTTCCAATACTCTCCTATCATTACCCGATCCCGGCAGTAGAACCATTTTTTGGCTTGAGAGGTCGTGACCCAGGTTCGGAGTTAAGGATTGCCAGCAAACCCCTATACTACTGGCCCTTTTGGTAGTGACCTGCTTGCGCAGGTCAAAGTCTCACCTGAAGCAGTATGGGTGGGTGCTGGAACCAGGTTTCCACACCCTGAGAGAGGATGGGTAAGCCAAGAAAAGTTGCGTCCGGCTTGATAATGAATAGATCGCCTATCTCAGAACCGGATCTATAGATCCCCTTCGCATCCACATGCGCAAGGTAAACTATACTTACTATACTTAAAAAATCATATACATCTAAACCAGTAGTGCAACATTACAATTATTCTCATAAAACATAACAAAACAGAACCAAATGTAGAAGAAACTCTAACACAGTACTTTCACAGCTTAACACAGAATATGCATAACAAAACAATTATCAAAGATTTGCATCAACAGTACAAATACATTCAACTACGCAACAACCTTTCTCATTCATTAATCCTTCAGTTCCTTCTTATAATACCAAAACCAGACCTGCACACACAGCAGCAGGGTCCGCACACAGCTGGACTTGGGATCTCCACACACACAGCTAGTAGGAGTCCTTTCCCCAAAATCCAAAATAGATCTACTAAGCCACAATTCACATCAATATCTCCTTATATTCTCCTTCTTACAATTCAAAACGTCCCTCTATTTATAACAATCTAGCCTAGTCTTTCCTATGGTCCGCAAACCATGGTTTGCGGACTCTATGTCTACCTTTTGACCCACCCAAAAACCCCTGAACTAGACTAAAAATAAAAAGAAATATACAAAATCAAACCAGTGTCGCAACTTCTAGGAGACCCTGTTCCAACACATTCTTCATGTCCTCCCATGTTGGAATGCAGTTTCCACCAAGGCTAATAAACCATCAGAGAGCTGCTCCTTTTAGAGTAAGACGAAACACCTTCAACCTTTGATCATTAGTATAACAATCATATCCTCTACAAATTACTTCAAACTAAAATAAATTTTTTTATGGATCTTCATTTTCCAAACCATGAAATTTTGGCAGAGTAGATGGGGGAATTATGTGCATTTTTGTCACTCCTCCTAGATCTCTGATAAGAAATTCAAAAGTAGTAGTGTATGTCATTTATTCCAAAAATAGAAGATGTTCTTCATGTGCTGCTTTGAGGCTCCTCCTTCAAATATTCCTATCAATTGGTTAGTGAAATGGGTGGTGCTTACATCACCACTCAAATTAAATGATACAAAAATTTGAGTTCCTACCATTAATATTCCTAATTTTAATCATGCATGATATATCAGCTAAGTCTGAATACTAAGAGTAGACCCATCACTGGTTCTCCAGGATGCCTTCGTAGGTTCTTACCTTCCATCTTCGATATCAAGCCCTCATGAAATCAGGTATGCATCTACAACCAGATATTACTGCGGTAGTGCCATTTGATTGCCTCCATGGCAACGACGCTAATATGTTGGGTAAAATTAATTTCTTAATAAAAACAAATAATCACCTAATCATTAATTATCAAGCAAGGAACTTCTTTTTATTTCAAGGCAATCAAAAAAATGTATGCATAGAAAATACCAATAGCTAACATTGGTTCTACATGATTATGTTCTATATTATCAAGTTCATTCGAAAATAAATAAAATGGAAGACACGAAAAACAATACTAAATTTCAAAAATAGAAAATAAATGACAGGAAAATAATTATGCTAATCACACGACTTGAATCAATGCTACATTAAATCACACATTTCTGAATTGTAAATTTAACCTATTACACTAAACATAATTCAAATGCTAATCTAGAGTAGTGAATTAAATGAAATCTAGAAATTGCAAGAAATAACAATCTAGAAAATGTAGAAAACAAAAAATTACCTAAAAGAAAGGAAGTCTACGTTAAAAAATGAGAATTTAAATTGAAATAAATAGAAATGCAACTAAACTACTTTATATGTTCAAGGCAATACCTCGTCCAAGGTAGTGGGCTCAACTACCAAAGACTCAATTCTTCCTTGAGAAATAATTCAAATCAGATTACAAGTAACAGGTGTAGAACTCAACGGATACCTTCCTTCATTGAAATATATGAGAGAAATAATTACATTAGAATGAAGCTCTTGGATTTGTCTCGAGTTCAACAATTATTCATCTCGTATTTAGTGATTATTCAGTCGTTCATCCAGTAATTTTTCATCTTCTCATTCCCCTTTTTCTTCTCCTTTATTTGATCTTTCTTTTCATTTAAATATACAGAGTAAAGGGAAATTACATATAACTTGATCACAAAATGATTTACCATTACAATTTTAGAGTGTATATAGCAAATTTATCAGCAAGATCAGATCCGAAATATCATGACTCAGCTAGAACAAGTCAAATATGGTATTGCAATTGGAAGAATTTGGAAAATGGCCACAACAACAAATCTAAGAAACTCGCGTTGAGAGAACATTTTTCTTCTCTCAATCCAAATGAAATTTTGGCAAAAATATCAATGGAAAACTAAATTTCTTTTTTTTTCACAAAACCCATGTCTCAGATTTTCAGGATTCATATTTATTCGTATGAAATCGCCAAGGTAAAACCGTCCCTTTCTATCCCAATGAATTTATGAGTTGGATTAGTTGAAGATTGAATGTCCAATTTGGAAGAGATATTGAAGGCTAAGAGCGTGAGTAATGTTATAAAATATTAATAAACCATATTTGACAAAATCATGCATAATAATTATCAATTTATTAGAAATAAAGGAAAATACGTATTACTTATCCATAAGAGCATAAAATATTATAAAATGGAATTAAATGATAAATTATGATAAATAATGTGATAAAGAATGGTATAAATGGATAAAATAGATGTTAGAAAGTGGTAATAATAATGACAATTAAGCGGCCTAACACTAGGGTCGCCCTTTGGTCTAGTCCTTGGATTTTCATTACAACATTAGAAGGATTATTATTATTATCCTGGTCATATGAAGGTTGTTGATGAGCGTGGGAGGGTTTCACAAGATGAACTGGTGCATTTTTTTGCACTAGTGGTACATGTTGTGTGGAGAAAGGATAATATTGGTTTCCTTCCCGTATTTTACATATGTATGTTGGGATGACTCTCTAGTATCAGCATTTCTAGCTCAGTATTGATTCCTCTGCAAGGGATGATATAGACCTCCTTTGATCTAGTGGTATGGAGTTGCCTTATTAGTCATGTTCTATAGAGGTGCAAACTGACTATGGTAGTAAGCTAGTTGTGATACTTTTTGTGTAGTGTCATATGAATATGCAGGATACTGGTAATTATTGTTTTGTTGACTTTGGGCTAGGGACCCTATCAGATCATGAACAGTATTTTACGTGACTGTTAATTATATATAAGTTTGCGGGTGTGGGGCATTTGGAAGGATATGGTAGATATATACGGATTGGTGTAAATGAACTCTAGATGTTGGGATTTACTGATGGCATATTCCTCACTACAATGGTTTTCTACTACCACATATTTTGAAATTTTTGCTGTGAGAATTTTGAAAAAATATTCCAAGATAAATCTATCATCGAGACTAGGTTTGCACAAGCTACGACATCTTTGCCATTCATGGAGGTAGTCAGATATGTGAGTTGCAGGTGTTTTCCTAAAATGGGTGAGGAGTTCCATCCCTGAATCATGATGGATAGGGAGCTAGAAAAATGTGAGGAAAATTGTTATGAGAGTGCTAAATGTTCCAAGCGACCGACAAGGCTTGTCAACATACGATTTCCCTGCAGGCCCTATAAGAGTATACTGAAACAATCGAAGTCAAATGGTATCATCTATAATGATATTCGACGAACACCACAGGTGGAATGTCATAATGTGATTTACTGGGTCTTCTACTTGCTCAACTTCAAATTTTGGAATATATGAAGGGAGCTTCGTGGACATGGGTGTCCAAATAAGGCCATGTTCAATAGGGTCATTCGTTAACATGCTGCTATCTAGTGGATTTTATGATGCTAAAAATGGTAACTAAGGATTGTACACCATTGTATCGTGATGTTGAACATGTATGCATATGGGGGTCGCTTGGTGAGGTCCCTTGGAAAATTTCCTTGTGGTATATTCTTAGGGGTTTTATGCTGGCTCCTCAAAGGGTGATTGTTTAACCTTCAGGGTCCATAACCGGAGTGGTGGGTGGTGACCATTAGGGGGTCCCAACTAGGGCGGCGATTGGTGATGCTTGAGGGTTTCCAGTCAAATATGCCCCAATAAAGGAAGATACTATAATGGTGGCAGCATGAATTCCTCTACGGCTGAATGGTGAGAAGCTTAGAGCTCCTCCTCTTAATGGGGGAGGCGGGTTTAAGAAACGCCTAGATTGACGAGGTGACGTTGGATACCCTCTGGTGTGTATTAGTGTAAATTACTATTTATTTTTTACTTTGGAAGGAGTAATATCTCTATCAATGCAATAACATAATCACATACATAAAACAGAGAGAAAAAAGGAAAGGTAGTTTTTCTCTTTAGATTTAAGCTATGTGATAGATCAAGAAAAAAAACGTGGTTGTTTTTTTTTTCGCGTATGATACCAAAATCCTTTATAGACATTGTAGTCCTCACACTCCCAAAGTAACTGGGCCTTACGTAGATATCTTCTGATGGGGATTGGGGCCAACATAGTAAAAGTACTAGTGATGACTTCCAGTAACCAAAGAATTAACCAAGTTAATGGTAATGGGGATCTAGTGATGCTTGCACCATCATCTATGGGGAAATGATGCCCTATATTTAGCCACTAAATCACCTTCATCCCACGTGAGCATTCGATTCTTTAGCTTCATGGTATTCATTTACCAGTATCGAGCACTAAATGGGTCAGTTATCCCCAAATATCACCACATGCACTAGACCTAAAATGACGCCCTCTGAATCAAGTTTTTGTAATGCTAATGAAATATTATATGTGGGCTAATAGAAGGAATTTAATCTACCTAAATAGTCAAGATTTATATTTCAAAAATTAATATAACCATGGAGGGTTATTGGATGCCTACCCCCACTGGTCCTAACCTGGATTATATATTCTTTTATGGCCCTTGTGTGGCAGATTTAGTGAGTTCAAGTTATGATTTTTTTTAAGAGTCTTAGTTTTTTTTAGGGTGTAATTTTGTAAGAAAACATAAGATACGAATAAAATCCCCAAACGTTGGGTGCCTTTTGGTTGAAATCTTACCAATTCTTAGTGTTTTCTTTCAGTGAACAACTAAGAGTGTGATAATATGTTGATATTCAATGATCCTTTACTATACCCCTCTAATTACACCATGTGCTTTTATTTTTCCTTGCAAAAACTGAAATTATTTGAGGATAATGGGTTTCTTACACTTTTCCTTATTAGACTATGTAGAACTAAAGGGAGTTGGTAGTTCAAAATGTTTTGAGAAAGCATTCATGTGCAAGCCCAGGTTCACCAAGAGGTGAAATGATCCAAATTTATGTAGGGATGCAACATAATACACATATAACCATAAATACAAATATGCAACAGAAATAACACTTCATTTCATTAATATCAAAGAACTGAAATTTGCTTACAGAAAGAATGGAAATAAACTAGCTAGGGCATTGGTACCTTATCTCTGAGAAGAGATGTGATAGCTATAGGAATTTAAACTATGTTACAATGAGGATAGAGGGCCTATTTATTATTTAGAAACAATGGAAAACCATAAACATCCAAAACCCTAACCTTAGGAGATGAAGCGCCAAAACTATGGGCCCCGTTTGGGTAAATTGGTGCTTCAACTTCTTGGGGATGTAACTTTGGCATACGATCTTCATTTGATTCGCACCATAACTTTTTAAAAAATTATATATGAGGAATAAAACTTCTGATGTGAGAAAAATCAGTCCACAGACCCATGATGCTACTGGTTTTCCCAAAAAATATCGTTTAGGGCCTCAAAACGGCTCCAGAACCTCAGGGCCCGAAAAGCTGCTAAAAATAGTAAGTTCTGCTGAAATTGAAAAACTGAAAGAGAAAATGGTGGGGCCCCAAGAATAATAGAGGGTTTCCACCAATATCCACCTAGATCATCTCCCCATTAGGAAGAAATGATCCCCATTGCATTGAGTTCCTCCATGAGATGAGGAAACACCTGCTGAACGTGATCCCTGGTGAACCACTTGCCTTGGTACAGGAGTTAGCCAGGTTTGACAACCCGATATAGTTGGATATTATGTTGTCAAGTGTTCTTGATTTTCATTTCCATGATACAATCTATGCTAGCATGTTCCATGCAGTTTGGGTTTAAATTTGTTGGTGTGAGATGTTCTGCAATGTTAGAGGTATCTAGTAGAGGTGGGAAGTAGGGACAAATGCTATCCACATTGAATAGTAGTTGCAGGACAAGGAATGGAGGAATAATGAGCTTGAAGGCCTTGTTCCCTAAAACCTTGGTGATGGTGTACAGTCCATATTGGAGTCGGTGAAGCTTGCGGTGGGGTCCAGTGAGGTGTTCCTTCTACAAATGTAGCCACACTTTGTCGCCCACCTAGAAGTTGTGTGGAACCTGATGTTGATCATGTCGTTGATTGTACTTAGAATTGGATCTATAAAATATGTCATGAACCTGTTGACGGATGTGTTGAATGCGCTCAATGAATTTGTTCGCATTGTGAAATTCAAACTGGACATGAGCCGAATCAGCCTAGGTAGCCGTAAATGTCATGGCTACGTCACTGGATATACTGGCTGTAATCCCAAGCCCACCTGAAAGGGGCTATGGCTATTTGAGTTGTGGAGAGCCTGGTTATAACTGTGCTATACATAGGGGAGGCTCTCAGCCCATATGTGTGTATGCTTTGAATTTTACATTCGCATAATGTGTACATTCAACCTGGTGATGACCTCTGCCTAGCCATTAGTTTGGGAATGAAAAACTATGAACTTGGTGAGCTTGTTGTCCAGAATTTACCAGAGAATGGATGAAATGTGCTAAGGAACCTTCTATCCCGATCTAAGACGATAGGCTGTGGGATCCCAAAGTGTACCCACACTTGTTCAAAGAAGATTTTAGTAGTGGATTCTGCTTGGATATTCTTCTTGGAGGCCACCATAATGGCCATCTTCAAGAATATGTTGACGACCAGGAAAACATAGTCATTTCCATGCTTAGTAGAAGGAAGGATCACCATGTAATCCATGGAGATGGATTCCCAAGGTCGACTAGGGGTAGGTAGTGGAGTATATAGGACTCGGTTCTTGATGGTAGATTTGGAAATGGCACAAGCAGTGAAGGATTTGATGTACTTCCCAACATCCTGTTGAAGGTTCATATAATACAAATACTTATCCATTACTGCCACTATTTTCTCAACCTTGAAATTCCTAGCAACTCGACTATAGTGTTCTTCCCATATCATCTTGGGACTCTCGCTTGAAGGAACACAAAGGTGTCCTAGGTGACATAACAATGCATCCTTGAGGAGAAAATTTGGAACTTGCATACCCCCCAGGACTGCCTTGTATGTGTGGCCCAATTCTGAATCGCTCTTTTAAGGAAGTAGTCAATCAAAATTCTCGGGCCTATAAGAGTTGATAATGGTGGTTAGCGCCACTATCGGTCGTCGGCTAAGGTAGTCTACAATATTATTGGTGCTACCCTTCTTGTACTTGATGTTCAAATGAAAATGTTACAGATATGTCGACCACTTCTGATGGAAATCATTCTGCAACTTCCCTTGTGTCTGTATGAACTGCAAGGGTTAGTGGTTTGTCTGGATGATTGCTTCCTTCCCCAAAATGTAATGCTTTCATTGTCAAAAATACTGCACAATGGAATACATTTCTTTGTCAGAAGTGGGATACTTGTGGACTGTGTCGGAAAATGTTTCACTATGATATGCCACTGGATGCCCTTGTTGAGTAAGAAATACCCCAATAGCATAGTCAGAGGCATCTATCTCGATCTCAAATGGTTGTTTCAAGTCTGGTAATGTGAGAACTAGGGCAGAACATAGGCAATGTTTCAATTCTACAAATGCCTTTTGTTGAGATTTCGAAGAAAATAATTTTTCTATGGATCCTCCCTTGGTTACTTGACATAAGGGCCAAGTGATATGAGAGAATCCCAACACGAACCTGTGGTAGAAATTAGAAATACCCATAAAGCTGCAAAGCTCTGTTAGAGTGGCTGGGTTTGGCCAATCCCAAATGAATTGGATCTTGGTCAAATCCACATTCGATAGGTTTTAACCGTGTACATAAATTATCTGCAAAGAAATCTTAAAAACAAAAAATAAACAATAGTAAGACAATAAAACATAAAACAAATATAGACAGATATTTTCCCCTGGATCCCAAATCAGGATGACCAACTTGATTTTTCATTATATTCCTTTTATTGTTTCAACACATATATATACATGCCAAAGCATACATAAAATCCAATCCATTAACCCTGGATTAGAATATAATTGTGCTTCCCTTGCCCGGATCTACAAAATCCAAGGGTCGAAAACCATCATGCCCCAAAACCATGTGAAAACCCATGAAAAAAACCATGGATGGGTCCGCCCAGTGAAAAATAGGGTCCAAAATGTTTTTCCTGGAGCGCTGCCAACCCCCCTATGACCCCCCTACTACATTTTCTGCAACATACATGGTGAGATGTCGGCCCCCCTCTAAGCCCCCCACGCATGTGACTAATTGTGGAAAGAATACAAAACGTACCCAAAATTCTCCCACTTGTTGTTTTCTTTATGCAAGGGGCCACATGAGAGCTTAGTCATTAGCCTAGCTCTGCAACACACATTTTTTCTCTACATCAAGATAACTTATGAGTGCTCACATACTTCGTCAATGCATCTGTAACATTCTTCAATGTGTCCACCTTTACCAGTAACACCCTTTTATCCTCAACCATATCTCTCACGAAGTGATATTGAACAACAATGTGGTTTTTCTTTGAATGTTAAGCAAGGTTGTTAGCCAAGAAAATTGCAATCTCGCTATCATAGTCTATCATTATAGCCCGCTGCACCAACCCCATAGTTGAACACAATCTCTGCAACCAAACTGCTTCCTTGCTTGCATGAGTGGGTGACATGTATTCTTCCTTTGTAGTTCAAATAGCCACTACATACTATCTTTTACTCATCCAACTGACTGCACCTCTAAATAGGCTAAAACAATACCCACTTGTAGTTCTTCTTTGGTCCAGATCTCTAGCCCAGTCTGCATCAATAAAACCAAGGATGTCAAAAACTCTCTCCAATCCTAGTCTTCCTTGGTAGCACAAACCATAATCACTAATGCCACACAAATATGTGAAAACTTGCTTCATTGTTGTCTAATGCTCCTTCCCTGGTTTTGACATAAACCTACTCAACACTCCCACTTCATGTGCAATGTCTGGTCTAGTATAGACCATTTCATACATTAGGCTACCCATAGTACTTGGATATGGAACATAGGACATATCCTCCTCTTCTTCTTATTCCTTGGGACACTATTCAACAGATAGATTTACACCAACAGGAAGAGGAACCTTCACCGGTATGCTATTTTGCAGATTGAACCTCTCGAATATTGTCTCAACATACGTCCTCTGGTTTAACCAAAGCTTCATTTTTGCCCAATATCTCTTAATTTCCATGCCCAAAATATATTTTGTAGCACTAAGATCCTTCATGTCAAATTTGGAGAACAATTGGGTCTTCAAATCTTAGATAGTTTCTTTGTCATTTCCAATCACTAACATATCATCCATGTACAAGACCAAATAAATAACACGGTCACCAATTAATTTAAAATAAACACAATGATCCACTTTTCTTCTCGTGAAGCCAAGTCCCGATATATAGGTATAGAATTTCTGATACCACATGCTTGGTGATTGTTTTAACTCATATAGAGAATTTTTTAACTTGCATACAAGTTATTTCTTACCCTTCACCATAAAGCCTTCAGGTTGCTTCATGTAGATATCCTCTTCCAGATCCTCATGAAGAAATATTATCTTCACATCCATTTGTTCTACCTCTAAATCAAATGCAACAACAACAAATAAAAGTAATCTAATAGAAGTAACCTTGGAAAAAGGAGAAAAAATATCACCATAATCAATTCCCGGCACCTGGGAATAACCTTTCACTACAAACCAAGTTTTGTATTTCTCTACCTTGTCTTATACATTCATCTTCTTCTTAAACACCCATTTGCTCCCTATGGGATTCCTTCCATTTGGCAACTCCACTAGATACCATGCCTCATTTTTGTGCAAGGATGCCATTTCATCAACCATGGCCTCCTTTCATAGTTTTTTGTCCTCTGAATCCACTACCTCCCTGACAATTCTGGGATCATCATCAGTGATAATTGAAGAAAAAATTGAACAGAAAGAAGATAGACTATACGTTTCTGGCTGTCTTCTTTCACGAACTAATCTTCTCATAACTGTAGTTTGTGGCTCTTCCTCTTCTGATTCTTCTATTGTAGAGTCTAATTCATCCTTCTTTAGATCAAACTCTATCTTATCAGGTTCCTCTAGTATGACTTCATGTTTGAGAACATCTTTCACCTCTCTAAACACCACATATCGACTATACACAACTTTCCTTGTTTCTGGGTTTCAAAGCTTGTAACCTTTTAAATCATCCTTATACCCAATAAAGATGCACCTTTTAGATTTATTATCCAACTTGGTCCTTTTCTCCTTTCGAGCATGTACATATGCATCACATCCAAATACCATCATATGTGAAAGAGAGGGTTTCTTACTAGTCCATACCTCATGTGGAGTCTTATCCTCCAACGCTGATGAAGGTGATCTATTAACCAGGTAACATGCAATCTCCACTGCCTCTGCCCAGAATTCTTGTCCTAACTTGGTACCAATGATCATGCTTCTTGCCTTTTACATCATTATTCTATTCATTATTTCTGCAACTCTATTTTGCTGAGGTGTGTATGGATTAGTATTATGCCATGCTATACCACACTTCTTAGAGAGCTCTTCAAATTCCTTGTTGCATAATTCTCCACAATTATCTATCCTCAACACCTTTATCTTCTTCTTTGTCTGGTTTTCCACCAGAGCCTTAAATTCTTTAAATCTGTCAAATACTTCACATTTCTTCCTCAAGAAATATATTCATGTATTTCTTGAGAAGTCATCTATGAATGAAACATAGTACATAGACTTTCCCGATGATGGAACTGACATATGTCCAAACACATCACTGTGCACAAGCTCTAATATATTGTTTGCCGTCTTAGCACCAGAAGGAAAACTCACCTGATTTTTCATCCAATATACACAATTTTCAAAGAAATCGAAATCTGAAGAGCAATTAGACATACCTTCTACCATATCATTTCCATGCAGTATCTAAAGGCCCTTCTCTCAAATATGTCCAAGATTTTGATGCCATAGCATGGTCTTTTCTCTAGAGACCACTAGGCTTTAGGCTCCACTTTTAGGAACCACAGAATTGTTGTACCCATTAATAATAGTGCTACCCTCAAGCTTGTATGGAGTTCCAATCCAATTTTTCCCGCATTAATACTAGTTCTCCAAGAACCATCTTGTAGGTATCTTTCTTGAACACTTTCTTTACACATGCATCATCCATCTTGGTTACAGAAATCAGATTTCATACCAATGCAGGAATATGTAGAACACCATGAAGTGTTCTAATCCTTCCACCTTGTAGCTTCAGCTTGACTTTTCCACGTCTGACGAGTCTAGCCTACCTATCATCTTCTAAGAAGACATCGCCACAATCATACTTCTCATACTCGTAGAACCACTCCATATGGGGAGTGAAGTGAAAGGATGCACCTGACTCAATCAACCATGCTTCATGATATACATGTGTATTTGAAGAATAAGCCAAATACACATCCCCAAATTCATATGAGGTGGTACTTTCCTCTGTAGTAGGAGAATCATCAGATCCCTTTCCTTTCTCAGGAGCTTTAGATCTATAGTACTTTTTTTAGTGCCCTTCCTTTCCACATTTCTAGCACACCTTTACAAAATTTCATGGAGATTTAGATCTCCATCTAGATTTAGATATACCAATTGAAACATTATTATTTTTTCTATTCTAGGACCTTCCTCATACTGATAAGGAATATCCATTATGGCCCTCCATATTTCTCCGTCTCATTTCCTCCGACAGCAAGGCTGAGAAAATGTCATCAAAATTCAAGGTAGTTGTATTTCTAGCTATTGCAATAACCAAACTATCCAACGAATCAGGTAGAAACACAAAAAACTAATGCACTTATCTTCATCTGAGATTTTAATATCAATAGATGACAGGTGACTTACCATAGTATTGAAGGCGTTAAGATCCTTTGTTAGTGACTCCCCATCCTTCATCCTCAGGTTATATAGATTTTTTTGCAGGAAAAATTTATTGACCAGAGACTTATGTTGGTACAAAGTCCCAAGTTGTCCCAAAAATTCTTCGTTGTAGCTTCTCTAGATACATTCAAGAATACTGAATTTTAAACACACAACTGTATTGTGCTCTTTGCTTTTCGATCCAACTTCTTCCAATCTTCATTTAAAATTTTGGTTGGTTTAGTACGTGGATCTATTGCGATCCACTGATATTTATCCACTAGTAGATCATCCATCTCGAACTTCCACAACTTAAAAATATGACCATTAAATTTCTTAATCTCTATCTTTCCACTGCTTTCCATCTTCTTTCACCACAAGAATCAATATCGTAGATCTCCCACTAGAGAAGGTATACCACAGGCCCAAGAAAAAAACCCATCAGCAACAAATGCGTCCCCTTGAAGCCAAAGCAACTCTGATACCAAATGTAGGTTTTAGCCCTGTACATAAATTTTCAGCAAAGGAATCTTAAAAATGAAAAATAAACAATAGCGAGAGTATAAAACATAAAAGAGATATACACAGAGATTTTCATTTTAGTGTTACAACACACATATATATATATACATGCCGAAGCATACAAAAACCCCAATCCATTAACCCTGTATTAGAACATAATGATAGTCCCTTAACTGGATCTACAAAATATCGGGGGATGAAAACCATCATGCCCAAAAACCATGAGAAAACCCATGCACAAAAGCATGGGCAGGTCTTCCCACCGAAAAATAGGGTCTAATTTTTTTTTCCCGGGGCACTGCCCCGCACCCCAAACAGGGTGGGTTGTCGCCCCCCTTCTTACCCCCCTGTTGCGCCCGACACAAAACACAGGGGAAGATATCACCCCCCACCCCCCCACAACTCGTGAGACTAATCATGGAAGGAATATAACAAATGCACCCCCCTTTCTTGAATAATGTATCCCAGATATTGAACTTGGGTAATGCCAAAAGTGCACTTCTCCAAATTGGCACACAATTTGTGTTGCCACAGTGTTTGGAGAACATATTGGATGTGGTGGAGGTTCTCTTCACAAGTTTGGCTAAATATCAAAATATGATCCAAGTACACCTCTACAAATGAGTTGGTGAATGGCCACAAGATATAGTCCATCAACCTCATGAAGTTTTCGGGAGAATTTGTTAACTCGAAAGGCATGACTAGCCATTTGAAAATGCCTTAGCTTTGAAGGCAGTCTTCCACACATCAAAGGGTTCAATTGGTACCTGGTGATACCTAGACTTCAAGTCGATCTTGTTGAAATATTACTCCCCTTTGAGTTGGTCGAGAAGGTCTTCAATTTGTGGGATCGGGTACCTATTCTAGAAATTTACCTTATTCAACACCTAATAGTCAATACTGAGTCTCCAAGTCCCATCCTTCTTCTGTACCAACATGATCAAGCTCCCACAGAGTGATGAACTCGATCGGATGTGACCTCTCTTCATCGACTCCTGAATTTTCCTCTTGATTTCATCATTCTCCAGAACAGAGCGCCAATAGATTGGTCCATTGGGTAGCGGCACACCTTGGGTCAGATCAATGGAGTGCTTGAAATGACAGTGTAGAGGAATCCCTGTGGGTGAGGTGAAGATGTCCCTATACTCCTCCACAACCTCGTCCATTTTTTGTTGTCATGCAAAGGAGCCTTGTATGGAGGTCATCAGGAAATTTTTTTTCCTGATTTTGGAAATGAGCTTACTACAATGTTTTGTAGTAACCAAAGAGATAGGGGCAGACGATGATACCTCTAGTATCCTATAAAATTTATTTCCCAAAGTAAGAATAACAACGCGAGGTCAAGATTCATACACAACATGTCACTTCCACAAGTATTGTTGGCCTAATAATACGTAAAAAACATTAATAGGAGCAATGTCACATAAGACCTCATCCGTGAAGGGCTTAATGTAGTATGGAAGGAGGCACTGCTAGTTGACACGGTGATCGTGTCCTTCGTGAAGCCACCCGATGGTGTATGGATGTGGGTGTGTTGTGGTCATAAAGCCTAACCGATTCATGACCTCTACGAAAATGAGGTTGTTTTGGCTCCCATTGTCAACAATGAATTGTAGTAGGGAGCCCTTTACCCACATCTGGGAGTGGAAGAGACGCTCCTCCTCCTTTGCATCTTCCAGCTCCTCCTTGTGGATCTTCATAATGGAAACAATGGCATTGGACTCTGCATCAATAATATGCTTCCCTTTGTCATTCCTCTTGTCAGGTTTTGATTGAGAGTCAGAGCATGAATTTTATTCAGAAGCTCTCATCTCGGCCATCAATGACTTCTTGGCCCAACACTCACTAGTGTTGTGAGTGGAGCTTTTATGAAACTCACACCACTTTCCAGTGTCCTTCTTTGGATTCATGGTGTTGTTATTTGATTGCGGCTTTGAAAGGTTTTCTTGGGCCGCCATGCCTTGGATTTTTCCTTTTTTCTATGGTTTTTGGGAACCTTTCCCTTGCTTTTGATTCACAGATCCAAAGTCTCGCTTCTTCTGTTTGGATTTCTGCTCAATCATGGTAGCATACCGGTATGCCATACCATGCGAGATGTCAAGGAACTTCATTTCCTCCTAAATGTATCTGTGCATACAACTGCAATACTTTAGTAACAAATGTTTCTCTGAATCTTTGATACCTAACTTTGTGCCCAGGGTAAGGAATAGATTCATCAGCTCATGCACATATTGATCCCTTTATTGCCGCAGTGTGGTCCATTGTATCTACTTGACCTCATAGCTCTCGATGGGTTAGAATTTTTCCTTGATTTCATCTCAAAAATAATTCCAACTGGGTACGACTGAGAACATAGAGGGTTTTTTCTCTTCCTTTTCCTCACAGAAGGTTTCCCACCAGTCCTTGACATGGGGGGTAGCTTTGAGGAGTGCAAAAATAATCTTCTCCTCGTTACAAAAGTTATGAACCAAGAAATATCCTTCTAACAGATTCAACCATCTATCTACGACATCTACATCTATTTTAACCTCTAATATGGTAATGTCAAAGTTTACTTGTAACTTAAAGGGAGTCGTGCCTCTAGAGTGGTTGCTGGATGCAGATGCGCCATCGGTGGGCAGTCATTAAAGGATCTGGGCAAAGTTTTCCATCATCGTGTTCCTTTATTTTTGGAGGGATTCCTTGAGAAATATTTTGATAGGATCTCCTGCTCCCTTATCTTTCTTTTCATCCCCCATGGGTGGCCGTCGCGTTTTGCAAGGTTGATCTTGTAGGGGTTCAACTAGATCGAGCCCTAACTCCTTATACCTCGACCTTGTTGGGGACATGCAAAGAAAGATCGAGAAAAATCAGACCCCTTTGATACCATTGATGTGGATTTATGCCGAAATGCAATAGAATAAACATATAACCATAAATACAAAGATGCAACAGAAATAAAAAATCATTTCATTAATATCAACGAGCTGAAATTTTCTTACAGACATAATGGAAATAAACTTGCTAGGGCATTGGTAGCTTATCTCTGAGAAGAGATGTGGTGTCTATAGGCCTCTAAAGTATCTTACAATGTGGCTCGATGGCCTATTTATTATTTAGAAATAATGGAAAACCCTAAACATCGAAAACCCAAACCCTAGGAGATCAAGCACCAAAACTATAGGCCTAGTTTGGGTAAATTGGTGTTTCAACTTTCCAGGCATGTAACTTTGGCATACGGTCTCCGTTTGAGTCTCACCATACCTTGTTATAAATATCTAACTGATTAATACAACTTTTTATGTGATAAACATCGATCCATGGACACATGTTGATCCCGATCGTCCCCAAAATTGTCATTTATGGTCTCAAAATGACTCCAGAAGTTCAGGACTTGAAAAATGGTTAAGATGATGGCAATATGATGAAATTTGTTGTCCTTGATGGCAACCTACTTGATGAAGTTGTCCTTGATGGAAACCTACTTGATGAGTTTCCTATGATAAGCAACCTATGCGTAAGAATGATGCAGCTACAAATTAGTTCAGATGTGACAGAGAAAAGAATTCGAATAAGTTCCAGAGCAATGATAAATATAATATGTCACAATGTATACACAGTTTTGTAAAGGCCAAGCCGCGTATTCACGAGGAAAAGTACGTCCCAATTTGTGTGTGCCTATTTGTGCTCAAAAATTATAATACCAAGAGGTTTTACCATGGTATTAGCCCACAGTATTGAGTGTTGTATTATATATTTGATTCCGTCCAGGATTACCATCAGCAGTTGAGTGGTTTTGACTCATGGTATTGGTAAAATCTAAATTTATATAAGGAGAAGAATATCGTAGTGCAAGGGGGCATAAGTAAAGGTTGTTATTGAATGAATTCTCTAATGAATATCTGTATGGATGAACTCTACTTTTAATCAATAGATCTAAATCTATGATGCACCCATGGATATAATGATGGTTCAAAATCTCTAGATCTGAAGATGATGAATCTCTAGTATGGTCTACTAAAGAAATGATGAAGAATTGGCGCAAGTCTGCTGAAGAAAATGAAGAAATCTGAGTAATTTTTATAGATCTGGTCTATTCTGCAAAATTCAAATTTACAGATCTATACGCTAGTTGGTCTTAGTAAAAGCATGTATATACTCAGGTTCGCTTTATGAAAAGCACGTATGGCAGTTAGGGTTTTCTTTGGATTCTAAAAACAGTATGCACTGAGGCATATGCAAGTTGGTGTGCAGGAAAGCGCATATGTACACGGCTTCAGTGAAGAAAAGTAGCATATGCTATTTGAATTAATGGCTGTTCAGGGTGGAGTTTGTATCTTCATATCTATTCTGAAGTCTGGGTTATTTCTGAAGTTCTGATTAGAGTGTTTTCACTACTCTAATTGAAGTATTGGCAAAGTTTATGATTGATGATAAAGGATTGTGTTGATGTTGTTTGATCCAGTATGAAAATTGATGAAACGTAGTTTGTAGTGGGTCTGATGGTTGAAGCATTCAGTGTGGAAGTAGAAGCTTCCTTCCAGTATAATCTAGTGTTATGTTCAGGGGGTTGAAGCTCCCTTCCATGAAGTGGTTGGTAAACGAGAATAAATGGGGTTGGAGCTCCCTTATAGTAGCAACTAGTAAACGAGTGAAGGTTGCAGTCTTCTGCAGGTAGAAGCCTACATACTGATATGAGTCTGCATCAGTCCAATGTTGTAAACAGTTTTCCATATAATAAATTTTCAAGATAGAGACAACAGCAGCGGTGGTTTTCTCCTGAATTGGGTTTCCACCTTAAATATTGGTGTTCATGTGTGTTCCACTTGTGTGATGTTTTATACAGTCGTTACTACACATATTTACTGATTATCTAACCTGATGCATAACTGGTAAATCTGATTTAAGGTTTGTTTATGAGAAGCTTTCTAAACTAGAAATTTATATCAGTATACACGAGTTTCTTTCAGCATATCCGCACATATATGCGAGTTCGGTTCATAAAATCTGCGTATGAAATTCTGCAAAAGAAAAGGTTAAATTTATAGATATAATCTCTAAATACTGATGCACCCCCCCCGGCCCCCCTCATTATTTTTCCCAAAAATTGGTATCAGAGCAAGTCCTTCTGAAGAAGCTTAGCCGCTAGAAGGAAGATCAGCCAAGATGAGCAGTCAAGATGGGGTAGCATCTATCAGGCCTCCACTCTTCAACGGAAACAATTTAATCTTCTAGAAAACACGGACAAGATCCTATCTTCAGTCTCTTAGAGCAGACGTATGGGTTATTTTTGAAGGAGGTTATCAATATCTAGCCTCAATTCTAATAGATGAAACAGCAAGAAAGAACTATGAAACAAATGCAAAGGTGGAAAATGCACTATTAGGGAGTCTAACGGAATCAAAATTTGTCAAGGTCATGCAGTTGAATACAGAAAAGGAAATATGGGACAAAATCATTCTAAGCTATCAAGGTGATACAAAGGTAAAAATTTCTAAACTCCAAACTCTCAAAATTCAATATGAAAATCTAAGGATGCATAATGAGGAAAGCATTGTCAGTTCCTTTTTACGTCTAGATGATATTGTAAATCATACGAGAAATTTGGGTGAAACCATAACTGACACTACTCTGGTTGAAAAAGTTTTAAGATCTCTAACTTCAAAATTTGAGTCAAAAGTGTTTGCTATTGAAGAGAAGGAGGATCTTCAAAGTCTTACTATTTTTAAACTTCATGGCAATATAACTGCGTGTGAAATGAGAAAAGGATACCTTTATGGATGCTCTAGAAGACAAATATTTTCTTGAAGAAATCAATTAGCTCAAAATATGTTTGGAAGAAAACAAATTATCCATAGAGACTCTAAAAAATCAGCTTGAAGAAAAGGAGAAACACAATGATAAATTAGAATGTGAAATAGTAAGTCTAAGAAATAAAATTGAGAAAGTAAAGACTTTGAATCTTATATTTGCTAAAGGATATGAACCCTTAGATGAAATTATCAAGGTATAACGTTCTCCTCTTATGAAAATATGTCTTGGATATGTCAAAGAATCTTCTCAATCTTCAGCACCAAACTATCTAAAAGTAGCTACATCCAGCCTACAGCATTCTACCACTCAGCAAGGAAACGCAGAAACTTTACAGGTAACGCATGACCACCTCAATACAAATAACACTAGCAGGAATACCTTTCAAATAAATACCAACCAACAGGTAAACACAGATAGAAGGTTCTATGATCGCAGAAATTTCTTCTTCAATGGACAATGTTTCTCATGTCATAATTTTGTTCATAAGCCCGTTCAATGTGTTGCATACAAAACCATCATGACTACAGAAGAAAAAAAGAAAATAATTGATACTGGAATAAAGAAGAATAGATATAAAAAAATTTATCCTCTTCAAAATGAAATTGAATGTGCTTATTGCAATAAATTTGGTCATGAAGAATCTAAATGCAGGAGCAAACTTCAACCAAAAGAGCATATACCTTCAATTTCCAAAGTATGGAGAAAAAAGGAATTACAGGGTGAGAAATGTCACATAGCTTATTTTCAAAAGGAGAAGAAAATCAATGGTACATTGATAGTGGATGCTAAAAACACATGACAGGTGATAGAAATAAACTTCTCTCATACAATGCTCTATAACGAGAAAAGAATGTTACTTTTGGAAATGATACTCCTATTGTCATTAAGGGAAAATGTTTGTTTTTATAAAAGAAAAGGTGAAAGCTAACAATGCTATGTATGTGGATGGATTAAAGCATAACATGTTAAGTGTAAGTCAAATGTGTGATTAAGGAACTGAAGTTGTGTTTAACTCAAGAGAATGTGTGGTACATGATCTTGATATAGGAAAAACAATTATAAAAGGAAATAGAACACCAAAAAATTTGTATGTATTAAAAACTGTAAAGAACAATGTTACTTGGGAAAATCTTCAGAAAATTTGTTATGGAATAGAAGATTGGGGCACTTGAGCTTCTCTCAAATCAACAAATCTAGAAGACTCAAATTTTTTCATGATCTTCCCAATATTACTCTGCCTGAGAGTACCATATGCAAATCTTGCCAATTCAGTAAGCAAACCAGAGTGCAATTTAATGCCAAAGAAGGATCAACAAGTAAGCCTCTTGAACTCATTCATACTGATATGTGTGGACCTATGAGAAAAAGGCCACCTTCTGGAGAACAATACTATATTCTGTTTATTGATGATTTCTCTAGAATGTGTTGGATTGGGTTGGTAAAAAAAAAAAGATCAAGTATTCGAAAAATTTCAAATCTTCAAAGCACTAGTTGAAAATGAATTAGATCTAAAAATTAAGTGTCTTAGATTTGATCGAGGAGGTGAATATATATCAGGTGAATTCTTTGATTTTTGTGAACAACATGGAATAAAAGCTAGTTTTCTGTAGCTGGTACCCCACAACAAAATGGCGTAGCAGAAAGAATGAACGGATTAGTTCAATAGATGGCTCGGGCTATGCTTGATGATTCAGGAACACTTGACACATTTTGGGGAGAAGTAGCACATACTACGGTAAATATTCTTAACAAACCACATGTTCGTGTAAATAGTGATAAAACTCCATATGAGCTCTGGTATGGTAATCTTCCCATTGTAAAGCATTTTAAAGTTTTTGGAATAAAATGTTTTATCAAGAAAAATGATGAAAAACTTGGCAAGTTTGAACCCAGAGCAGATGAAGGAATATTTCTTGGTTACTCTTCTATAAGTAAACCATATAAATGCTACAATAAAATACTTCGGAAGATTTTTGAATGCATTGATGTTGTAATTGATGAATCTCTCTCAGCGCCAAAAGGGGAAATACAAACAACAAATGAAGAAGATGATGATGTATATATTCCTACATATAATAGAGATAATATAGAAGGTGAACCCAATGAAGCAGTAGAAGAAGATTTGTCTGAAAAGGCTCCATCCAGGTATGTTCAAAAGAATCATCCAGAATCCCAAATTTTGGGAGAAAAGGGATCAGGTGTCCAAAGAAGAAGAACTCTTGTAGTGTCTACTAGTTATCTAGCATTTTTATCCACCATTGAACCACAAAATTTAAATCAAGCTAGTAAATATGAATGTTGAATTCAGGCCATGAATGAAGAAATTGATCAAATTGAAAAGAATCATACTTCGGAACTAGTTCCAAGACCTCATGATAAAAATGTTATTGGAACAAAATGGATATTAAAAAAAAAAAAAAATGAAAATGGAGATGTTAGAAACAAGGCTAGACTTGTTTGTAAAGGGTATGCTCAACAAGAAGGTATAGACTTTGAAGAAACATTTTCTCCTATAGCTACACTTGAAGCCATCAGAATGTTTCTTGCTTTTTCAAGCTTTTAACAAATCAAAGTTTATCGAATGGATGTTAAATTTTCTTTCCTCAATGGTGATCTAGAAGAAGTTTATATAGAAAAACCAGAAGGATTCATTTTGGGGAATTATGAAAAAATTGTTTGTAAACTTGAAAAGGCTTTTTATGGTCTCAATCAAGCTCCAAGGGCATGGTATTATCGTCTTGACAAATATCTTCATCAACAAGGATTTTCAAAGGGATCTGTTGATAGAAACTTATACAAAAAAAATGAAAATGATAAACTATTGATTGTGGTTGTATATGTTGATGATATCATTTTTGGAAGTAAAGAAGAATCCACGAGTCAGAAATTTGCTTATGTTATACACCAATAATTTGAAATGTCTTTACTTGGGGAACTAAATTTTTTTCTTGGCTTACAAGTGCAACAAGCAACAAATTGCATATTGTTATCACAAGCAAAATATCTTAAGAAAATTTTGAAGAAGTATGGGATGGAAGACTGCAAACCTGTAAGTACACCAATGATAACTAGGTGTAACCTCAGTTCTCATGATGATTCTTCCAGAGTGAATCAACCAGAATATAGATCCATGATTGGAAGTCCACTCAATCTAACCAGTACAAGACCAAACATTATTCATGCAGTTGGGATTGTTAGACAATTCCAAGCTAATCCAAAAGAGTCTCACCTTCAATTTCTCATAAGAATATTGAAATATCTACAAGGAACTCAAGACTTTGGACTATGGTATCCAAAGAATGTTGATCTCACTCTTAATGCTTACACAGATGCAGATTGGGCTGGAAATATTGATGATCGGAAGAGCACTAGTGGTGGTGCATTCTATATGGGGCCCCAATTAGTATCGTGGTTCAGCAAGAAGCAAAGATCTATTGCCTTATCTACAGCAGAAGCAGAATATGTGGCTGCTGCATCATGTTGCACACAAATTCTTTGGATGATTCAGACTTTACAAGACATTCAAATCAAATGTTCACCTCCCATATTCATTATGTGTGATAATACAAGTGCCATCAGTATCTCAAAGAATCTTGTTATGCATTCCAAGACCAACCACATTCCTATCAAGTATCACTTCTTACGTGAACAAGTTCTTGAACAAAAGGTGAAATTGGAGTATGTTCCCTCCAAAGAACAAGTTGCTGATATATTTACTAAACCTCTTCCTAGGGAAGATTTCGAATATCTGAGACAAAAGATGGGATTTGCCTTTGCCGGTCAGAAGATCAGATCAGCTTAAATTCAGAAGATTAAATTGGATACGTGGATTTCATACAGAATATTCGTGTATATACACGAGTTTATATACATAAAATTGCGTATGGGTTTTTGCTGGAACAATTTTCTAGGTCAGCACTTTCAAAACAGTTCCGGTGTTGTTGAGTATCTCTGGTGATGTTCCATTTCTCACATTTTTGTTTCATTCTCTAATGTTTTTTTTGATGAAGATGCCTTCATGATTTTTTTCTGAAAGTGTTCATGGTGCACAAGCTAAGGGGGAGCACTTGTCCTGTGGGAAAGGATGCATTATTGGCATTCTAAGTGTTTGTTATGGTCTGATCTCATGATTGAGATTCATTGGTCTTGTTTATAAAAGGTCATTTGATGAAAAGGTCATGTTGAGATCTATGAAGTGAATTGTTATATTCAGTCATGTAAGGACTTGGTCAAATTTGTAAACCCACTTGGTTGGGTAGTTGAGTCAAATTTTGTAAACCCACTTGGTTGGGTAGTTCAGCCAAATATGTAATTCCACTTGGTTGGATCATTAATGTAAATATGAGTCCTTGGTGATAGGAATGGTCATACTTGGTTGAGTTATAGAGTCATGTACTTCATTGAAATATATGTCTAAAGATTCATCTTGAACTCAAGGGGAGCATGGTAAATTCAGTGCACTTCAGATCTATAGAGCTCATATTTCTACAAGGGAAGAGTAACCTTGTTTTGGCATTGATCCACCCTTTTCCCTTGATGTCAAAGGGGGAGAGTATCATGGTGTTTGAATAATAGTTAATCTATTTGTTATGGTGATCAAACACCATCGTGGTTGCCATCAAGTCCAAAGGGGGAGATTTTTGGCATTATTAAAAAATGTGTTGTCCTTGATGGCAACCTACTTGATGAAGTTTTCCTTGATGGAAACCTACTTGATGGACCTACTTGATGAAGTTGTCCTTGATGGAAACCTACTCGATGAGTTGCCTATGATAAGCAACCTATGTGTAAGGATGATGCAGGTACATATTAGTTCAAATGTCACAGAGAAAAGAACTCGAATAAGTGCCAGAGCAATGATAAATATAATATGTCACAATGTATACGTGGGTTTGTAAAGGTCAAGCCGTGTATGCACATGGAAAAGTACATCCCAAGTCGTGTATACCTATTTGTGCTGCAAAATTATAGTACCAAGAGGCTTTACCATGGTATTAGCCCACAGTATTGAACATTGTATTATCTATTTGATTCCATCCAAGATTACCATCAACAGTTGAGTTTTTTTGACTCATGGTATCGGTACAAGTTAAATCTATATAAGGAGAAGAAGATCATAGTGCAAGGGGGCATGAGTAACGGTTGTTATTGAATAAAATTCTCTAAGGAATATCTCTATTGATGAAATCTGATTTTAATTGATATATATAAATCTATAATGCACCCATGGATATAATGATGGTTCAAGATCTCTAGATCTCAATATGATGAACCTCTAGTATGATCTGCTAAAGAAATGATGAAGAACAGGTGCAAGTTTGCTAAAGAAAATGAAGAAATCTGGGTAAGTTTTATAGATCTGGTTTGTTCTGCAAAATTCACATTTACATATCCATATGCTAGTTGGTCTCAGTAAAAGTACGTATATATGTGGGTTCTCTTGATGAAAAATGCCTATGGCAGTTAGGGTTTTCTCCAGATTATGAAAACAGTATGCACTGAGGCATACACAGGTTGGTGTGCAAGAAAGCGCTTATGTACGTGGATTCAGTGAAACAAAGTAGTGTATTCTATTTGAATTAATGTCTGTTTAGGGTTGAGTTTGTATCTACATATTTATTCTGAAGTCTGGGTTTTTTCTGAAGTTCTGATTACAGTGGTTTCACTGTTTTAATTGAAGTATTGGGAAAAGTTTATGATTGATGATAAAGGATTGTGTTGATGCTGTTTGACCTAGTATGAAAATTGATGAAACATGGTCTGTAGTGGGTCTGAGGGTTGAAGCCTTTAGTATGGAAGTAGAAGCCTCTTGCCAGTAGAAGTTGGTGTTATGTTCACAGGGTTGAAGCTCCCTTCCAGGAAGTGGCTAGTAAACGAGAAGAAAGGGGGTTGGAGCTCCCTTTTAGTAGCAGCTGGTAAATGAGTGAAGGTTGTAGACTTATGCAGGTAGAAGCCTACGTACTGATATGAGTCTGCATCAGTAGAATGTTGTAAAATTTTTTCCATATAATAAATTTTAAAGACAGAGACGACAGCAGTGGTGGGTTTCTCCCAAATTGGGTTTCCACCTTAAATATTGGTGTTCATGTGTGTTCCACTTGTGTGATGTTTTATACTATCGTTATCGCACATATTTACTGATTATCTAAACTCATATATAACTGGTAAATCTGATTTAAATTCTATTTCTGAGAAGCTTTCTAAACTATAAATTAACATCAGTGTACGCGAGTTTCTTTCAGCATATCCAAGTGTATACGCGAGTTCAGTTCATAAAATAAACGTATGCAATACTGCAAAATAAAAGGTTAAATTTATAGATATAAGCTCTAAATACTGATTCACTCCCCCTCTCAGAATTTTTCCCAACATAAGAATAGTAAGGTGTGTCGAAACTGAAAAAAAATAAAAGAGACAATGGTGGGTCCCCAAGTGGAATAGGCAGGTGGCCACCAATATCCACTTGGATCATGCAAGGAAATCATAGATTACTTGCTCTCTTTACTAACATTTTGATCCTTGTCCCAAGCCTAATGCAAAACATGAAAAAATAGTTTGTCTAGTTAAAATATTTATGGCTAATGGGCCACTTATTCCTTGACTAATTAAACTATGTGTTCCGCATAAACATCAGAAAAAAAATATTTTGAAGAATATGTGTCGAATTTGGCGACTTACTCTTATCCCTAGTTTAGCTATGTGTGTTTTTTAAATGTAAAAAGAAATTAAAACACTTCATTTCTACACTAATGATGCTTATTGCAACAACTAGTTAACCTAAAAACAAAAAAATGTAGAACAATGGTGAAGGAAATTCATTATGGGTTGCCAATCACCTAAAAATTTGAAAAATACAAGGATTTTTTCTTTCTTCAATAGAACGCGGGTTTTTCAAATATAGACACAGTGTCTGCATCTTTCTAAGATAAAGGCATCATGTTGTGAAGAAAAAAAAATTGATCTCTTTGCCTCTCGAAATAGGAAAATAATGTCCTGAATACTTCATAGAGAGGCACTGAGAACCTTGTAATTTTTTATGAAGAGAGGAGGTCATGCAAAACAACCACTAAACCAAGAACAAGAAACTAGTGGATTCACCAATCTAGTGGTAGTGTTTTTGTCACACTAGTGTACCAAAATGCACCTCTTTAAAAATAGGTTTTTTCCCAAAAATATCATAGAGAGAATTATGGTGTTGTTAATGGAAATAAATAAAACAAATTAAAGAAAAAATGATAAGGTAAGTAATGCATACAATAACATGAACTTAAAAAAAACACAAAACAATAATGCTCATAGGGAGGAAAAAAACCGACACAATAATGGAGATAAATCCCTTTGTTTGTTTCTGGTAGTAAGAGGAATATAATTCTAACACACTTGCATTGAGTCCTTTGAGCTATGGAGATCATATAATCTCGACAAGGGCGTCCATTTCCTTTGTTTCCTTGAAAGCTTCTCCTCTGTCTCTCAATAAGAATGTGACAAATCTCCAATGGTGGAGTTCTCTTCTCCACTAGGATGTTGCATGTAAAACATGTTAGTGCCTTAAATCATCTTGCTTCAACAATTCAAATTTGGTGTTGCTATGGTAGCAATTTGGAAAACATAACAATCTTTCTTGTTTTACCCTTGCCATGTCTAGTTTATATAGAAATGTTTGAACTCTTCTTCCCTCCCTTGATTGTTGCTGACAGAGAATTATCTTCACCAAGTGTCAAAAGTGGTCCCAGATGGTGACTTCTCTCCATCCCCAAGACCATGTGGTTATCAAAGGAAAAAGTGCGATGTGCACAAAACGTCCTTGTTGTTGGTGCGATGTCCAAAAATTTCTAACTGAACCTTAGGAAATTGTTAATTTTTTTTCTTTACAATGTATTTCTACTAGAAAATCTTTATTTGTACTATTTGTTTGACATTTTCTAATGCATTTTTCTTGTATGCTTTTGGGTGTTAACAATTATAAATAAAATTTTTCTTATGTATCCTTGCATTTTCAATTTTAAATATTTTATGGTACTTGTTATTGTTTGCATCTTGAAAGGGGAAAACTGATCATCAAAAATAGAAATTTCTTTGGCAATATGCTCTGTTATTTTCTAATTTTTATTAAAATAAATATTGACCCAATCACATAGTGGAGTTTCAATTTCCCCATTGATATATTCTTGACAACTTCTGGTTTGCAGAGGAATTTTTCATTTTTTCACTTCAGTCATGTGAATTTTCTCTCTAGTAAACATTCGATGAGGCTCCTTTTAATCTTTGAGAGCTGATAGTTGACCATGAGTCAACTTTGATACACAGGTATCTTTTCATTTTCTTTTAGTTGAGGATGAAGATAGAGAAATTTCATATATTTAAAAAGAAGGTTGTGCAGGTTTTCAGTCTCGTTATTTCCACTTTGTTTTAATATTCATACTTGTTTTGTCAGCGAATTATCCAATAATGAATGTTTCCTCTTGATTATTTCATGGAGCATAATGAAAATTTTCACTTTCAATTTCAAATTTTTCTAGTAATATGTCACATTTAATGGCACCTCGATGTGTGATAAATATGTCTTCTATATCAATTTCTCACCAACCTCTAACCACTTCTCAATTAAAACAATGAAAAGACATAACATACTCTAAAAGGTTTCGTCCATTCTTCATGGTTACTCATGCAATAGGAAATGGAAAAGGAATAAATTGTTTCTTCTTTTTCTGTTCAAATTTGACTTGTCAATCGTAGTATTATTTGTATGCTTTGGAAACAAAGCACATTCCCATAACAATTATTCGAAGCAATAGTGATTTTCCTTGAAAACCATACAATCCAATAGCCATATTACTTCCTCTTTATTTATGTATCTCTTTGTCCCAAAGGAAAAAATTTTGCTTCAACAAATATTCGATAGTTTTGTCGTCAAATTATCATGAAAATAAATTTCTTTACAAAAATATATTGAATTATGTAAAAAAATGAAATAGCTTCTTGCCTACAAAATATGGGATAACAAAACTACATCAGTTCTTTGTTAAATTGGAAATAAGGGTTCTTTCCTACCTGACATGAGGATTGTTACTAGATATGCAATGATCTATAATGAATAATGTATCGATTTGTTCCCCCTTATAAAAAAGTTCACTAATATAGAAGGAATTTCATTTGAAATAAGATCAATATATTTGAATACACAATTTTTTTATATGAACAATGGAGCACATTGAGAATGGATATTAGAACATTGGTCGTAGCTTCTTGGCCCATTAAATGCACATACAATGAACAAAACTATCTAAAAAATTCGAAAAAGTAATATATAGAGAGAGGAAAGTTTATAAGGAACCTAAGAAGGTCGTATAATAAATTCTTGTATGATTTTTAATCCACCTGTCTGCGATTGTAAAAAACATTTTTCTTTTGACAAAGTGATGCACATATTCAAAATCAATAGCTTCAATATCTTCATGAATGCCTTAGGAGTAAAATAAATACGAGTATCTTTGGATGACAACCTTTTTTTTTTTTTTTGTAAAATCAAATATCTCTGTACATAAATAAATCATTTCTCTCAAACGAAATAATTCTAGAATGCATGCAAGATTCACTAAACTGCTAGATCAAATAAAGTTCCTATAATATTCTTGCTCATAAAGATTCAAATTTTGCTGATATACTTTCAACCAATGAAAGAAATGATTGATGAGAACAAGTGAGTTAATAGTATCAATGCAAAGTAACTTATTTCCTTCCCCTCAAATCCATTTTTCGTCTGTTCTTTTAAAATGTTCTGTCATCCAACAATATTTTTAATGCACTTTAGGTATATATCGTTGATACACTAAAAAACACCACCTATTAGTACTATGCATGTGAAATATATTCTATATAACACTTTCAATATAGAAATTAAGTATAGAGAAGTCTGCAGTTACGAGAAATAGTAGAAATAACTCACATAATCTAAACATGCCATAGTTATGGCTAGAAAACAATAGAAATTCAAACACGATTTCTAGAAAATTGGGAACATAGTTTTGTAAAATCATATTATGGTTGTGAAGCTTAACTATTTTGAGTATCAGAGTAATTGTTGATAGTACTAAATATTTTGTTTTTCTTTGTTTCCACTATCTCTTACTACTTTGCATGTGAATTTTTATTGAAGGAACGTTTTCAATAAATAGAAATTCAAAAAATATCAAAGGAGACATTTCTGAGAAATAACATGAATAGTTTAAAAACAAATCCCAGAATTTGAAAACCAACTATTCCATGTACAAAACAAATTAAATGTGAATATTTTCTAAGAATGACAACTAGCTTACACACTGTCAACAATCACATCCAATACTATATTAATGTGAGTTTATAGGTAATATAATTATGTTCCCAATTACAGGTTGATATGTACATTGACCAAAAGGATACCAAACTGTTAATGGCATTATTTCGTGTGTCAAAATGAGGAAACTGCACTCCACACAATCAAAGTAATTTTCTTCTTATTCTTCCTCCTTTCAGTTCTATATAATGTGATTTGATAATTCTACCTATTTTCTATCTGTATCATGTCCCTGCCACATTGATTATAATCACCAGTAAAAATCTAGGAATAAAATTATTAATTATCTTTTGGAATTGATAAAATTTATTATTATTAACTATTTTTATAATTTCAAGGTCTATTGTTGTTTAATAAAATCTTTCATTTTCCATAATGTAAGATTTTTTATGGTTTGGGGCAAGAAAAAATCCAAACATTGTAATATATTTATATATATAGCATGCGTTATATAAATACTTACTTCCATATATGAATGTATTCCCTGCATATCCTTTGAACGTGCACAACCTATTTTGCATAGCTACTTTCATACTAATAACACTCTACAATTACTCATTTACAATTTACTACTCCAAATTTTATGATTTAAAATTTACAAGAAAATTTAAATAATACTCATTTATAGTGAACCATAATATCTAAAATTCATTCAAAAAAATAACAAGGTATTTCACTCAGAAATTACACTATTCCATCATAACACACATAGAATATTTCAGTAGTAAAATTCTTTGATGAAAAAAAAAATGTTCCAATGTCTTAAAACAATTATGATATGCAAAATCATAACCCAATTATTTCTAGCCCTCGAATATCTCTCGGAATCAGAGTTCTTGGAACAAATTCCTTCACTTTATCCTTAGTGAATTCTTTCATCACAACGATGGTAATGCCCTGATTAACATATTCAGTGAATATATTCACCTCAATTTCTCTAGCTTTGTATTACACTGAGAAATAAAATTATTCTATCATAACACACATAGAATATTTCAATAGTAAAATTCCTTGATGACAAAAATATGTTCCAATGTATTAAAATAATTACAATATGCAAAATCATAACACAATTATTTCTAGACCTCAATTATCTCTGAAAATCAGACTTATTGGAACAAATTCCTTCACTTTAACATTAATGAATTCTTTGAGCGGAGCGATGGTAATGCCCTGCTTAACAGGTTCGGTGAATATATGCTCCTCAAATTCTCTAGCTTTTTATTGCACAAATAAATTAGACTATTCCATCATAATGCACATAGAATATTTCAAGAGTAAAATTGTTTGATGATAAAAAAATGTTCCAATGTATTTAAACAATTACGATATGCAAAATAATAACCCAATTATTTCTATCCCTCGACTATCTCTCAGAATCAGACTTCTTGGAAAAAATTCCTCCACTTTATCCTTAATGAATTCTATCATCGGAGTGATGGTAATGCCCTTCTTAATAGGTACATTGAATATATTCTCAATTTATCTAGATTTTTCTTGCAATTTTAAAACCAAGGCATAAAACTCTTCATTGAATGTAACAAAAGTAATTAGCCATTTTCTAATTTTTTCTGTAGTAAAATCAATTATATCATCACTTTTTTTGCTTGTTATTGTCTCAGCTTCTCTAAATCATCCATCAACTTTTCCTTCACAATTAATCTAATCTGACATGTAATTCATGGGTCATTTAAATCTTGAACAATAACTACTGGCTTAAGATGTGCATTTTTTGTTCGATTTTCTATCTCCATACTTACAGATAGTGACCTCCAATGTTACATTTTCTACTGCCCATGAAAACCTGATCTACCTCATCCGACCAGCATCAGGAAACCATTTTTTATCTTTTCCTAGTTTGGACAGTGCATCAAGCTATTGACTAAAAGCTAATAGATGATTTTCTACAAATTCCATGTTTTTTTCCAACTCACTTTTGACCCGTTCGACGGAATACTGATTTCTCTTCTTTAAATTCTAAAGATGTGTTGGAACACCTAATCCTACATGGGTAGGTGTGGAATGCGAAAAGTCACAATGGAGTCCAAGTGACCTTGGAATGTGAAACCAAGAGTCACACCATTGTACTATAAATGTACATCTTTGTATAATGGAAAATAAGAAAGCCTCACGTTTATCCTTCATTGTGTGTTGAGTCTCTTGTGTGTGTGTTATCTTCCTCATACACCATGTGTGTGCTTCAACATGGTGTTTAACATGGTATCATAGCGGGCGATTGTTGGCCCTGCTTCAATTTGAGTGAGCCATTTGTGTTTATGGCCTATGCATATCTGCAAAAATTGTTGGCATTTTTGCAGCATTTAGAGATTTTTTGCAGCAGACATTTTGCTGGATTCAGAAAAGTGTTTTGAATAAGAATAGCATTTTTTTTTAAGAAGAGCAGCATTGGTTTTGAGAAGGAACAACATTCAAAATCATTGGCAACATTCAAAAATTGGTTTGGAGACGCAGCCTTGTGCATCTGAAGGTTTTCATTCTAATTTTTCTCTGCAATTTATGCTTATTAAAATCTGCATTTTCAAGAGCTGCTGGAATAATGTTTAAAGAGGGATTCTGAGAATTTTTTTTTTTTTTGAGTTTTTCACTGAAAAATCTCTGCAAGTTTCTGGGTTTCTGAATACTGTTAAATTCTGCAATGGAGTAGATTGCTGCATATTTTAAAAAATCTCATGTTTTGAAGACTATTCTGAAGTTTCCCTCATTTCTACACTTTCTGCTGCTATATGGTCCTCTGCAATTTTTTGAAGAAAAGTTTTGGATTTTTGAAGAAAAATTTCTGAGTTTTCTCTGCAATATCTGGAAAAATCTACTGTTGTTTTAAAATCTCTGGGTTTTACTGCTGAAATTTCTGGAAAATTCTACATTTATCCAATATCTGCTGCTGGAAGAAAAAATACTCTGCTCTTTCATACTCTGTTGTTTTAATATTAAAAAAAAAAAAAAAAAAAAAAATCTCTGCAACAACGCACGCCCTCTCGAGCCCCTACAATCCTTACTCACAAACGCTCCTCATAACCTATCGGCCCTCCCATCCATCACCTGCTATACTCCAAATTAATGCTAAACCATCATCCTCTCCCCCTATCCACCCGCTCTCATAATAATTAAATTCTGAACTCACTCTACCTCACAGCCTTTCGGCCTTTCCACTACACATCCCTAATGCTCTCTTTATCTGCATTCCCATTCGACCACTCACCCCACACCTACGGCTGCTACCCCAAAACTTTCAACTCTCCACTTGCTCCCTACTCGCTCCACTCAACCTCGACTCCCTCTCAAACATCTCCCTATTCCACTCCCCACGCCCCTTCTACTTCCCATCGCTCTCCCCTAATTGCAATACCCACCCCCTCACAACGCTCTCTCCGTGGCTCCATAATTCGATTTTCCATATTCATTCAAACCCCATTCCTTGCTCCACGGCTCCATGGCTACGCCTCTCTGCCATACGCTTCACTCCTCCCTACCATCTACGCGCCCCATAACCCCTCCTCCATGCGACCTTCTCCACGCACAGATCTCCCGTCTGCCCCTTTACGCAGCTGCTTCTACCCTCCCAACTCTACGCGGCCTCCCATACTTGGCCCTCCTCAATCTGCATCTAAACACACACTACGCCTCACTCACTCCCTACCCGCTACCCCGCCTCCAATCCTCACAGTCGCCTGTCCCTACAGCTCGAACCCATAGCCACCTTTCACTACAGCACTCAATCCCTCGCCATACCTCACGCCTGCAAACTCCTCCCTCCCTCCACGATTTTTAAATACATCTTTTTATTTTGAAATTTCCACCATTTAATACTGCTCTCCCATATAAAATACCGCCCTTTCCTTTTTAAAATCGATTTTTATATTTGTCTCCATTCCCCTTAAAAAATAAAAAAATAAAAATAAAAAATGCCTCCCATTTTTTAAAAATCCTCTTTCCCACTTTTTTTAAATCCCCTCTTTTTTAATTAATCCCATTCTCCACATTTTTTAATTATTCTCATTTTTTTAATTAATTTTTAATTATTAAAAAAAAAAAAAGTAACAGCAGAGAGAGAGGGGAAAGAGAGAGAATATGAACAGTAGAAAAATGGAAAATGGCATATAAGGAGTAGATGGACTGAATACATAAACAAAAGTGCAGATTACATTTTATGATTTGTGGCTTATATAAAAAGGTGATTTTTTGAAGAAATTTACACTTGAAGATAAGTTTGCCATCATTGCAAAACAACTCTTTGAAGGAAAATTCAGCTGCAAAGTGTTTTCAGCTGCACATATTTTGCAGAAATATTGTATTGAATTGACATTGTATTGATTCTTCATAGTTGCAATCAATAATTTTGAGTTGTTGATGTAAGTCATTGTTGATTGCCCTCCATCATTTGAGGAGTAGATTTTGTACTTTGAAAATTCTTTGGAGTCATTTGTATTTTTTGTTGCATCACATTGTAAACGGGTGCATTTTCGGTTGTAGCCGACACCCTTTCATTTTTTAGCCTAAATTGTTGAAATGGCTAAAATCAATGAGGCATTAGTGTTGTTGAATAACTTCATTCATTCCAATGTTGATGACATGATAAAAATGAGCAAGGATGCTCTTTGTAATATTCAGATTTGTTTACAAGATGCACAAGAAAAGATTGAGTTTTTGCAGTTGGAATCTTAGCTCCAACAAGAAGAACTTCAACAAAAGAGTCACCATTCTGAACCTGTTTCTGTTCAGAAGATTGTGAAGGACTCTCATCAAAAGAAAGAAGATAATGTTGCAGTTGATTCCCATTCAGTTCCTTGCACCAGAGCAGATGTACATGCAGATGCATCAGCTCAACCTGCACTTCTCAAGCCCATCATCAGACCTTGGGAAGAGCTTGTCCACAACAAGCACAGAACTGGTCTTGGATATGACAAGGATGTGTCCTTTCATATTCCAGACTACACAAAGCCCATCAAATTTCAGAGTGCTGGATTCCTATATGACAGTTCACCTGCAGCTGTTCCAGATCCTGTTCCACAACAACAACAGATCGAGAAACTCCAAGACTGTGATCGAGTTGGCCACATGAAAGATCACTTTTTTGATCTTCATCGATGCAAGCACTGTGGTCGGCACACTCATTCTTCATACAGATGCTTCAGACACAAGCCTCCTGCAAGAACCAAGATTCATCTTGGATGGATCGCTTCTTGGCAATGGGCATCAGCAGCCAAGAAGATGTTTAAGACACATGTCAGAACTTGTTCACGGATATTGAGCAAACTTGCAGTTGAGTTTTCACCATCATCTCACCTTGTCCCTGACAGGGGGGAAAATGGTGGTCATGTACAAGCTTCGACGTCAGATCAAGCGAGCCTAAGCCACAATCTCTCATTCCATGTTCAGAGTTGTAGCCAGCAGTTCAAGCGAGCCTGAGCCACAATTCGTCATTCCAGAGTCAGAGATGTAGCTAGAGACACGGATGCCCATGAGCATACCTTCGGTTGGTGGATAACCTAAAACCATCATCTTTGGTTGGTGGATAACCTAAAACCGTCATTTTCGGTTGGTGGATAACCTAAAACCATCATTTTCGGTTGGTGTATAACCTAAAACCATCATCTTTGGTTGGTGGACAACCTAAAACCACCACAGGTAGTAAACCTCCCTTCTTTTAGGTCGAAGGTCTCCCTTTTTTAGGAGGGACAATTCCTCTAGCAGAAGCTTTCAGCTTCTTGCCAGTTTTGGAAGAGTTCCGGGAACTGCAACAAGTTTTGCGTTCCATTGTTTGTGGTCATCCTAAAACCACCTCTTTTTTCCAACATTTCAGAGAGTTGATTTAGCCCAAGTGCTGCCATGTATACCTTGCATATTTGTATTACAACTCTTTTCTTGGACTCACACATACCCCTTCGGATTAAGGGGGGATGTTGGAACACCTAATCCTACATGGGTAGGTGTGGAATGCAAAAAGTCACAATGGAGTCCAAGTGACCTTGAAATGTGAAACCAAGAGTCACAACATTGTACTATAAATGTACATCTTTGTATAATGGAAAATAAGAAAGCCTCACGTTTATCCTTCATTGTGTGTTGAGTCTCTTGTGTGTGTGTTATCTTATTCATACACCATGTGTGTGCTTCAACATGGTGTTTAACAAGATGAAAAGAAACATGCCATTCATATTCAGTAATCTAAAATATTTCATATATATTACTAATGATATACAATTTCACTATAGTCAAAATATTGACAGGTTTCTCAAATCTATGAAATCAAGTAGGACTCAAAACTACTAATGTGTGTCTGTGTATCACAAGTGGAGTCTTCAACAAAGGATCCATGTTTATAGTATCTTCTAGCTCTTTTAGTTTTTCATTCAACGTCATACTTTTTGCTTGTCGATGACTAATATAAAGTGAAATTTCTTCACCACTAGCATAATGCAATTTCGTCATCGCTGGAGTTACAATCAGAGATAGAACAACATTCATTTCTACACAATCAAAAACCTTTCTATCATAAAGTTGTACGATTTCAATATTCAATCTCTTATCTCACTTGTCATAATTTTTATCCTACAATGAGACATAATGGTCAACAAAAGTAATGTTTTCTTTGGAAATTTTCTCCATTATTTTCTTATATTCTTGAAAACAAGTACTAACATGTTGATGGGAAAATCTATCTGACCAACAACATGGAATCTCCCCGGTAAAAAGTCCCAACTAGACTTTAAACAATTTGGAATAGGGATCACGTCTGGGGTGTGGGTCCGGCTACCGCTTAATTCTCCTTTCTTTGGGTCTCAATAGGACTTAATGATCCTGCGGATACATTCTTATTCGAATGATACAAGACACATGATTGATGAATTAAATGAACATATAACACTATGCGTAGCAAGCTAAATAATAAAACATGGGGCCAAAGGAAACGTTGTCAACAACATATCATAAGGGTCATGCTTATACATTGTTCTAACCACAGAAGAAACAAATATTTATGGCAGAATACCCTTAAATTAACATTGATTGAGAAAGCAAAATATACTTAGCACCATTAACACATGTTTAGAAAACTATAATGCATAAATGATGTCATTGGAAACACAGTTTCATTAATCAAAAGATGTTAGAAACTGAAAATAGAATACTCATAATGTTCACACATTTACCAACATCAGATCCAAAAATGGAGTTAACAAATGCTTGAATTCATACAAAAAATGTGCAGTCCTTCTATACAATTCTCTATATCTCTTTGAGTCCCAAACAAAAGATCTTCTACAATTTCCCGAAAGAAGTATTTATAACACAAAACTTCCCCTTTAGGCTTCCCTGGATTTCCGCCTTCTAGACCGTTGGGCTACCCTATGACCTGGTGGATTCTGTGACCTGCGACCTGCGACCTATGACCTGGTGGGTTCTGCAACCTGCGACCTAGAGAAATATGTGACCTGTGACCTCAAGCAAATCTACGACTTCTGACCTTAAACAAACCCCAACTTGTGACCTTTGGTCATCCCTTCTGCATTTCTCTTTCAGAGATATCAAAACCTTGTTCTCTGGAGGACAGCCTTAGCTCTTGCCATGTCAAACAACAAATTCTATCTGTTGGTGATGTCATTGCCATGCTAAGGGAATTTGCATGAGTTGATAAGTGGGAGAGTAGTGTTTATGTTTTGAGAGAGATAATGAGCATCCGCATAACGTAGGTTTTGTTGTTGATTTGAGACCGAGCTGTGCATTTTCTGGAGAGAGCTATCAACTCTCTTCATTTGGGTGGACATTTAATATTTCCTTGTGTTACCTGCAAGAGAAAAAAGTAAATCAATTTTTTTTTTCTTCTCATATTACCTGCAGATAAACGAATTTGAATCAGCCATATATATATATATACACACACACACATGTTAGGGAATCAATATAACAAGTGCAATAATTTTATCACAACTAAAATTAGATGGACCCCTATGTAGTCCTGTCTTGCATAAAAAAAGTATGAACAACTCGTGTAAATAATAAAACACCCATCCTTCGTAGCAATGGTTTTGCATGAGGTGATCACCTTGGTGTGGAGGTTGCGTAGTCGAAAATTTGTGCTTGGTGTGGGCTCTCCTAGGCGTGACCCTATGACTTGGCGACTTGGCAGAGCTTGCAGAGTCGCAAATGGCGGTTGACTCACATTCTCTGTGTTCGAAAAGAGTTGCAACTATGCAACCAAAGAGGCTGCGACTTGGTGAGAGGTCGCATGGTCGCGCTTTGAAATGGATAACGCTCGTTACTGCTACAACAAAAGTGCGACTTGGTGATTTTTCTTCCCCTGGGCATGATTTCCCTGTGTGAAATGTTGAAATTATGATGAATGCGATGCTACCTGAGGAATCTGGGTGCCAGCGCTCAGCTAAACGGAGTTGCTGTGATGGGATTTCATGCAAAACTGCACCATAATGTCTCCTCGTTCGGCAACCTGTTACATTCATAACACGATTTCTTTCACCCTTTACCACAGGCAGAAACATATGCGTCAACTTGTTACTTTTATTGTGCTTTGTCATGGTGCAACACTCGATCCACCTTGAAAACAGGCTCATGCATATTAATTGCACAGAACCCTTAAGGAAGGCACAGCATAGCCACCATACGTTGCTCTCTCCTTGCTAATCAGATGTTTCATATTCAGCATTTTAATCCTTTTGAAGTGCCTGTGTCTTTATGGTGGCCATCGTGATGGATCACGAGGTTTCTGCATGCGCTGTGGTAATTTTCGCCTCAAACGTGTTTACCCCTTGCCCCTCTTGGAATTCCTCCACAGCATATGTTAAACGCTTGCCACACGTTGAAAAGTGGAATATTGTGTTGCACTCAAACTCTTAAGAAGATTCGTAAAGTCCAATGGACAATTTAAACCTACATGCAATTGTTACATGGTTTCAACGTGCAATAGTTATGGTAACTTCTCCCCTTTTCAACTCATGAGTTTTCATCATTTACATCCTTACACTTACCTTTTGCAGTGCATTGGTGCCTTGTCTTTTTCCCTTTAAAAAAAATGTTTCCTATGTGAATTCTACGACCTTCGCATGTGATGGATTATTGGAGTTCTCACCTTCGTAGTGTATCTTAATGATGTTGTTATGGAAATATTTCAGAAACCCCACCAATCTCTAAATAACTGATTTGTGGTGCTTTCAAAATAGCCATAGGATATCAACAGCTTGTTTGTAAAAACTTTGATATATGTTTCCCAATAAAATACTATCGAACTATCCAATGCTTTTTCGCATTTGCGAGGTCACAGATCGAAAATATGATATGAAGTCTTCCAAAGGGAAACATGATAGGTTGATAAGTTTATCTTTTTGATTAACCGCATGAAATTCGATATACATTTCCACGCTATAAGTAACTTGATGCACAAATTCCTCACCCCTAGCACTAAGGGACTTGCTGTATTCATATCGGGGAACATACTTGTAGACTCCTGTATATCCCATTATTTCTACAAGAAACATGTTCGTGTGGTAGTAGAGTTTAGCAGGGGTGCAGTTAATATTTGTTAATACAATTACCTCGTGTAAGGAACCTGTATTTTCCCCAGAGGGACCAATAATAGGAGAAGCAGCAACACAATGTTGGGACAATCGATTTGCAAATGGATAAGTGCGTATCACATCAGCCTTAAGCAATTGACAGGAGACCAAGATTAAATCCCGAGGTTGAAAATATTTCTCATGCTATTTTCAAACTTTTCATCATGCCTTCAGACAGCTTTATAACAATCCTCACATCATTTCCAAGCAAATCGACAAAGTGATATTTGTCATATATGTCCTTAAACTCACTAGGATCCCGTTGGATGCTATGAAAATGGAAATTTGTAATGAAAAGGTTTCCTTCAGAGGCCCTGGCACAACTATCACATGGAAAATTGATGTTGCTGATTCAACCCATCATTTAATAATATAACCATTCGAATAAGGTAACCCTCTCCTTTTAGGAATGAAGTTGTGGCTTAATTGTGACCGAAAATTTTCTCAACTGGTGCGCTCTTGTTCCCTACATACATGTGATACATATCTTCCACTTCCCATAGTTCAGCTTGAGCTACTCTTATCCTTGTCATCTACCTTGATGAGGTTTTCCACTGTAGCCTTAGTTCTCATCCCCATGTGGACAGGGTATGAATGTGTCATGTCCCGCAACTGCGCCCTCGTTGTTTTAACTTTAGTTTCTTTACCTCGGTGTGGTGATGACGTTGTTGGGGTGTATCACCAGTGGGGTTGACCTGTAGGAGACATTTTAATATCTAATAGTTCACAGTTACGTTTTAGAGAAAGACCCCCCCCCCCCACATAATTTATATGAGATTATGAGTTTAAGTGAAGTACCCAAAAAAAATGCCTAATGACCCATGGTGAAAGGGCTTCTAATGTACATCTTTAACACAAAAAGGTTCCTATTTGAGTGTATGCATGGTGATCCCCCCACACATGGTGTGGTTGCAGAAAAATAATGTTGTCATGATGGTGAGAAGGTTCAATGAATATGGGCCGAGTCAAAACCTTGAGGGCTAAGTAAGCAGGGGGACCCAAAATTTTAGATATACCCAAAATTGAGGGTGATGTTGTAGTAGCTACAACAATTGGCAAACCACTGGTAGAATCCAACATCTTTGTCAACACCCCAAAAATATTCTGAGTCTTGGAAGTGATGCAAGGGAATATTGAACAAGTTCTGAGGGTACCCTTGTATTATTTTGACCTTTTCGGATATGCCCAATCCTTGTGCCTCAGCTAGGTCTAGGTAATCAAAATTCGTCAAAGTGGAAGTTCACGGATGCCAATGGTTGTTTGATGATGTAGCCAGTAGGGAAGTGGGCTTATTATATTCAGAAATTTTAAAATAATTTTCTGGTGTTGCGCTGCTGCCAGCAGGCCTGGACAGTACCCCGACGGGATCACTTGAAGAAATCACAAACGTTGTCTGCTGCCAGCGAGCCTGGTTAGTATCCCGGTGGAGTTGTTGTGTTACCTCTATGTGCAGGAATCCTTTATCAACCCTTTACCCTTATTTGTTAATGTGCTTGAAGCACTTATTTTATGTGCTTGTGGCACTTATTTTGCATGGGTGGATGAGGGATCCCGACTTATTTTACGAGAAAGAGAGGTTGTTTCTTGTTTGACAGAAACTAAAAGATATCTTGATTTGGGTTTTCCCCCATGCCAAGCCTTCACAACTCATCTAACACCCATAGGTGAAACGTGTAAAACAAATCATTAATATGTTTGAGACTATGCTGGGCACAGGACTCGGGTTACGGGTATAGGTCATTAAAACACGTTAAGGTTCCGCACAAGAAACCAGCTCGTATCTCCCTAGCTAATGAATTTAAACTCATCATGTTGAGAATGCGACTTTAGTGACTTGTTCTGAGAGAAGCTGCCTTTTGAGGTAAGCACCACAACCTCACGCAAACCATGGAGTTATTGTTTTAGCAATCAAGTAGAAAAGATCATCAGGATTTTGATACATGAAAAGAGGTAATATCAATCCATCCAGATTTGAAACCATGCAAAAGAAGGCTAGTCTAGGGCATCGAGGTTTTCAAGGCTTCGAGTTTAATGAGGGCTCACGTAGTGGTATGCAATGGACTTAAATCTTCAGGAATTACATTGTAAACCACATTGAATCTAATACAGTAATCTTAGACAGACTCACCAACATTTCGCTTGATCTTGGTATATTCAAAAGTGATCTGAAGAGGATCTTTCTTTACTTCCCATCTATTCAAGAATTGTCTCGGAAGCTCAACCAACGTAGCAATACTTCTAGGCTGCAAAGCTCTAAACCACTTTCTTACTTCACCTCCAAAATTTTGCACAAATAATGTCATGGTCACATTTTCTGCATCAATTTCATGAAGGTCAAAGAAATCTGCAATTCTATCAATATGTTGCTGAGCAAGAACACTTTGAGGAGTGCCATCAAATAATGGAATCTTACTTTGATAATCAGCGGGCATGGCATCCAAGTCCTGAGGTAACACAAGCGGTGCAAATCAAGCAGCCATTGCTCTTGGTGGATTTATAATCAGATTTCAAAATATAGGTCAAGTACGAGCAGTAGATGTATGAGGTGTATGTGGTGTGGATGGAGGTGATACTACTGCAGATTGTTGATCAGAAATAGGTGGTTGCACGGGAATGGTAGGAATGAAAGGAGGCTCGGTATGAACTTGTGAATCGGAGGTAACTGCTGATGGCCCAAGTGTTTCAGATGCAGACACTATGAATTCAGGAATGTTTGTTGCCACAATGGCATTCTGAATGTTCAAAATGTAACTGTCAGTGGATCTATTAGCTTGTTCAATTTCAAGATATTTGATAAACTCTGGATTTATGACAGTAGAACTAATAGCACTTTCAGACTTCATCTCAAACAACGACAACTCAAATTGTTCATCAAATTCAAGATGTTCAAGGTACTCAAACACAGTGTGACATGAATGAGATTTGAATACAAGAATCATAGGACTTTCTCGACGAAGGATTCTTGAAATGAGATTGCGATTTTCATACACTGGAGGTGGATCGGGATCCAGATTTTCTCTGGTATGTCTTCTGGAATCCAGTGTGTTGAATTATTTTCAAAAATCAAAGCGACAAAACCAACTTGTTCAGCCTAACAAATTCTAAACTCATCATCCAAAGTCTAGAACGATCTGATGTACTGGGGGAAATTTACGAGTCAAGTGTCACGTTTACAAACTAGACCGAAGATTGATTGAAGCAACGTTTATCTACTTTCGCTAATGCAAAGCAAGAGCATTTCGAAGGCTACCTGGAATAACTTCAGGCTCCGTCTGTAGCTTATAAAACAAATACAACTAATAAGAAAACCATTTTATCCCCAGTATGGTCGCCACTATGTTATTGCCTAAATCTACCACAGGCTGAAGGAAGGCAGAGTTCAGGGTAACATCAAACCACGCTCAGTCTGGTAGCTAGCCCTACCAGATCAGGAGAGGGCTCTCTCCGGGTCAATCTCAGCAAAGATAATCAATGAGGCTTGAGATGACTTGAAATAAAAGCTAATTTTAGGCTAGGTATATAAGTAAAAGAATTTGATTTTGATTTTGGGGGTTTTTGTTGGAATCAAAGGGAAAGGCAGTTTTGGGTCTGGGGATGAGGCCTAGTTTTTGCAGAGTTCTGAATGGGGCAAGGAAGGAAATTTTTTTGATGCTTTGGATTGAATGAATGGATAGTTCAGACTGGTGAGGAGCTGAAGAGGGCAAGTGTATTTCAATAATCCTCTTCAAACAAATGAAAACATGGAAAATTAAACAAAACTGAAGGCAGAGTAAATAAATCTAATGAATTTCACCTTTATCACTCATTTGTTTAATTTAAGAAGAAAGGAGAAGGGAAACGATACACATAAAACATCAGTGAAATTAGAATCACATAGAGAAACACACCATCAAAACACAGAGCCACATGGATCCCAAAGATTGTTGCAAACCCTGTTCTATTCCTTTGCCAAAATTGCAGAGATGAAATGTAAAATGAAGTGCCAAGCAATCCCAAGTGTCCAACCTTGAAAATGACTGAAGAACTACAAGATATAGACAAGCCTAACTCAGCCCCATGCCTCTAGGAGTCTATATCTTCATTCTAGGAACTTTTTCAGCCATATCTAAACTAAGAACTGGAAAATAGGCAATGAAACAACTTGGCTCTATATGATAGGAAACTAATTCATTCACTTACATTTCAATTTTTGGTGAATGAATCTACTAAGATGAGTAAAAATGTGCCAAAATTACATCAAATTCATGAAATTGCATCAATTTACATCAAGAGTTACATGATAAAGTCAAACTAGCCAAAACTAGGCGAAAAACTGAGCTGCTGAGTCAAAAATAGGCAAAATTTCCCAATGCGTCGCGCCTAAAATCTCTATGCATAGCACAAGTTTGAGGGTGATTTTGAGAGCCTTCCCGAAGTCCAAATTGAGTTTAGTATAGCTCGTTGGAAATCCCTGCCTGTCTGCTTTCCAACCCAAGTGGCATTTCTAGATTTGGTGGCCATTTTCCCCTCCAAAAATCCAATCTCCCAACACTACTTCCTGTGTGTGCAAAAAGTGGCAGAAAGATCATTTTTTGAGATTTTTTTGACCCTTTAGGAAACCCAAAACTTGTCAAAATCCTTTAGGTAATGGGTAGGCATGCATAAATTTTGATGAAAATTTCAGAAATGCAAAGTTTTCCTCCAAAATAGCTTCCAATTATAAGCGCGCGCCAAGTGGCACTACGCGTCGGGCAGGAAAATTTGTGTTTAGGGAAAAAAAATCAAAGTTGACAAAATTTTTGCCAAATTTCTTGAAATTTGGGCTGGAGGTCCATCATCAAGCACTATGCTGGGCCAAAGAAGCTTCAGCCAAAATTTGGAGTCTATCATGCCTTTTGTGACGCTTTAGTGCCCTCCTTAGCCTCGCTTTCAGGATCTTGATCCTCGCTTTGAAAACATTATTTCGCGCTCAATAATGGTTCTTCATGTGTGTGAGCATGTTATTTTCCTTTTTTGCCTTCTCCAACAGCTTCTCAATATGAATATTGACCCTCTCAATCCAAGTCTCTCTATCAGCCTCAATCTCCCGCTCAATGGGTGTCATCTCGGTTTGGCTTCTTTGGGCAACTTGCCGGTTTTCATGGATGTTTTGCAACTCCATGATTGTTTGCTGATATTCTAACTATTTGTTTCACTGATCTAGGTATTTTATGATCCATTGGGATCTCTTCAACTTGACGGTCAATGTATCGATCTCAGCTTTCTGCTCCTAAATAGTCTCTCTCAACTTTGAGCTTGGAGAGCTCAAATCCTCATCAACAAGTATGAAATCAGTATCCTGGCCTCCTGAAGGGCCCTCATCCTACATAGGCCTCTTACTTCTGTCCTGTACCTGTACCTGTTCTGCTGATGACGGCATCGAGACCCCTTCCACCCCAGGTGGAGATAGTACTCGTCAGGCTGCTGCAAATAATACTCTAGTGCCTCTCTGATAAGTAACAAACACTAGCACACTGATAGGCTCTGTCTCGTGACCTTCAGGCTGATGTGAAGTTTCAACTCTCTCATGAAAAAACTCTGGAGGAACCTGAGGAACTGTGAAGAAATCATGGGAAATGAAATCCTCCCATGAAATGCACTGCAATCCAAGCTGATGTACTACTACGATATTCATGAGTGCATAGTGATAAATACTATTGTACTGTTTCTCGGGAGTTTTCTTCTGCACAAGCATGGTCATCCGCTCGATATTATGGCACATGAAATAAGGTATGTTCATCATCCTCACTCTCATGAAATGAATCAATAACCTGATGTGGTATGCATAGAGGCATGAAAACCGACCCTCACAACTGAAATATCTGATAATGAGTTTCATCAGAGGCGCATAGGATTCCTTTTGGGAACCAGAATGGAAACACTCTGCTGAGCTACCTCACAAACCTAGGCCTGATGTATGGTTCATAATGCACTCTATCCACCTGCTGTCTTTTGTTCCACTATTCACCCACATTCGGTATTCCGGTTGCTTGAGAGATGGTTTCCAGTGTCAAAGTGAAATTTACACTAGCAAGAGTTACCTGACCATCATGTAAATGCAATACAAACAAATGAGCTAACTCCTGATGATGATGAATCATAGTAATAATCTCACAATATTGATAGCATGACTGCTCTCGAAAACATGCCATGGCAAGTGGGCAAGCCTACAATTGAGTCAATGAGGTGGGATCTTCTCTCACATGTTTTCCACCTTTACGAGGCCTTCACGGTGCATGTAGCTCAGTGGTAGAATCACTATCTCTGTCATATGATGTATCAGTGTCTGTCTCCATGGTGTTTCAATGTCTATGTTTGGATTGTATGAGATGAAAATGAGAATTTGGTGCTTTTTTTTAGTTGCCAAATGTGTGAAAGGGGAGGGACTGTAGGAGATATAGGGCAGTAGGGACAATGGGGTTTAATCGAATGATAATTTTCCTTTTGAAAGCTTTTGATTTGACAAACTTAGGGACAAGGGAAATCCACTGAATTTTTGGGATTCTTGGGGTTTGCGAATTTTTACAAGTGAGATGGGAAAGTGAAAATGATGGGAAATGAAATGATTTATGGATAGGGAATGGGGCTTAGCAATGAGTGACTTGGGATATAAAAGAATAGGGGAGGACTGAAATGATAATGCTAATAGTGAGAGGGAGAAATAACAAGAGGGGAATGAAGTATTGGCACAAAATTACTTTTAAAACACCAATTTCAAAACCCTAAGGAGCAATTTTTAACAAGGGAATAGGGTTTAAAGTTTTTGGCATTCCAACTCTCATATTCAACCTCAATCAACACCAAACATTGTTAATGGAAATTTCAAAATCTCATAGACTTACTTGGAACAAAGGAGGCCGATTCGTTTTAAAATTTGAGGGAAATGGCAAAAAATTTTGTGTTTCGGCCCTGTGCGCTGCAACAGTGGCCCAGTGCGCCGCGCCTTCCTTATGCGCCGTGACCATTCAAATCTGCACTGTGTAGAGCGGGCCTATGTGCCACGTTCAGCTAGTGCGCCGCGCCCAACACCCAGTGCGCCGCGACAGTAAACTTACCCACAGTTTCGGCCTTCAAACACTGTTTCTCTCTTCCACGATTTGACTCGGCTCAATGCTATTTCTTAGCATGTAAATGGGTTGTTGAAACACAAAAATATCTTTTATGCCATAGACTTTGATTTTTTATTTGAAAAAACCCACTTTTGTAATGTTTGAACTTTGACACTTTTCACATAAACTATGTTTTGTTTCCTTTGTGACTTTTGAGCTGAATGACGAATCTCCTGTCTGTCCTTGCAGGGATATCTGGCATGGGATTTTGGCAAAGGTGACCAAGGCTGCGCCTGAAGAACTTTACAACTGAAAAACATTGAAAATTACATTTCATTTATTACAAAAGGATAAAATAGACAATTTTTCTTCAAAACAGAGTTTTGAAGAAAAATCATTATCAAGCATTATGATGACGAAAATTTTTTCATTGAAACCTTATTTGAAGCTTCCTCATGTGCCTACTGACATTATTAGACATTCTGAAGACTAAATTAACGAAACCCTAGACCTAATGAGACTAAAAACCCTAAATGACTCTTTGTTGACCAAGAGACCAAACATGACTATAAATGACTGTAAATGATTTTGATGAACCTCGATGAATAGACCTAGGCCAGCAGGTACAAGAAATGATGGATATGAGTGAAAAGACCCTTTCGTTAGATGATCCATGCTCCTAATGGAATGTAGCAGACTGAACTTAAATGAGACACCTAAAATGAAATTCAACAAGAGAAATTTGATCCCTGCCGGAGGGATGAAGATACCGACTCTAACATTGGCTCCAATGGGGATGGTAGCTTTTTGGAGGTGCCAAGAACTATAGATTTCTTGGAGAGTAGGCAATGCCTTCGTCCATTTGGCTATGGAGTCCATAACTTTGACAAATCCACACAAGTCTCTTGACTCATTTTTTTGACTGAAAATTTGACTCAAACTGACTCAATTTTGAAACCAAAATGATTGAAAGACCTGACTCAAAAAACTCAAATCAAAGCTAAAATCAACCTTTAGAGTTATAGCCTTCACTTCGGGCCCCAAACTGAAGAAAAGATCACAGCACACATTTGCAATGAAACTGAAATAAATGGTATGTATAGTGACAATGTAAACAACAGAAAACATTTCAGAAATGATACCGCTTGAGCAGCCGACCATTGACCAGCCCTCCTGGAAAATCTTCACCATTCATCTCTTTCAGAAGAAAAGCATTATGACCCCGATATGTAGCAATTTTGAAGGGTCCTTTCTAGAGATTTTCGAACTTACCATGCTTACCCTTTTCCTCGTTTCTTGCATCCCATTTCAGCACCACCTCCTCCAATTGAAATTTGTCCACTTTGGCTTTTCTGTCATATATTTTCTTAATTCTCTCTTGTAGCTTGAATGTGTTTTAGAAAAATTCTTCTCTCGTCTGCTGCAAATGGATCATTTGATTTATTCTTCTTTGCATATGATCATCTTCACTACCAGCTTCCTATAGAAGTTTGACCACTAGAACTGCGAGAGAGGTAGGAAATATCATGTCAACTCCATATACTAACTCAAAGGGGGACATACCAATGGATTTCTTCTGACGCACTCGGTCTACCCAAAGTGCATTGACCAACTTCTTATGCCAACTTTTCTTGTTTATTTCCAGTGGCTTTTTAATAATGTTGATGAAAGATTTGTTGGAAGACTCCGCCAATCCGTTCCCTTGCAAATGATAAGCGGTTGAGTGTCCCAAAGTGATTTTATACTTGTCCATAAACTCAATCATCCTTTTTGATTAGAAAGATGATGTGTTATTAGTGATTAACTTATTTGGGCAGCCAAAACGATACAAAATATTATTCTCAAGGAATGAAATTATTACTGAATCCATAGCTTGCCTGGTGGGAATCGCTTCAATCCATTTCGTGAAATAATCTGTCGTTGTGAGGATCCACTTATGGTGAGCTGAAGAAGCAGGATGGATTTTTCCAATGAAATCCAAACCCCATTGTTGAAAAGGAGCACTTACCTCAATGGGCTTAAGCGGCAAAGGCTGCAATTTCTGCCTCCGTTCAAAAATCTGACATTCATGACAGCTTTTGACAGTCTTATACACATCAGCAAAAAGTGTCAGCCAATAATATCCAGCTCTAAAAATATTTTTAGCCATTGTTTTCCAAAAAAGGTGACCCCCACAATCTCCCTTATGAAAATCCTCCATAACCTGCTTTGCTTCTTCTTCCACCAAACAATTTCGCAAAACACCACCGGGATCTTTCCAATAGAGTGAATCATTCAAAATAAAAAACTTAACTGCCTTCAATTTCAGATTTCTACTTTTGTTTCTAACCATGCCAGGCGGTGGTGACAAATTTTGAAGCACATATACAATATCTGAATACCAAGGAGAAAGCACAAAGATTTCTGATACCTGAACTGATGAAGTTTCCTCATTCTCCTCAGACATAGCAGCAATGAGATTGATGATTAAGGCATGGAAATTCGACTCAGCCATTAGCTTAGCCATCCCTTGTCCTTTGATAAGCTTTGTAGGCTTTATATCCACATCATACTACAACAAGGCAGCAATCCATTTTCCTCGTCTCCCTTCTGGATCTGTTTGCACTAAAACCTCTTTAACAGCGGCATTAGGAAAATAAGCAAGAATATGAGAATCGAGAACATATACTCGAAAATATTTCAACGCTTTCACTAAGGCAAGAGCTTGCTTTTCAATGATGTTATAGTTTAAGGCTGCATCTCTTATGGTTTAGCTTAAAAAAGCAATCGGTTTTTCATGCTCATCTATTTTTTGCATCAATACTGCTGCCATGGTATGCTCTGATGAAAATGAAAACAAAATAAAATCCTGAGTATAGTCCGGGCTGATCAAAACCAGAGCTGAAGAAAGAGTCAACTTCACTAAATTGAAATAATTTACAGCCTCCTCAGTCCACTTCACTACATTGTCTTTTTTAAGCATGTTTGTAATCTCTCTTATATGTTCGGCAAGATTAGGCACAAAACGGCGTAAGAAATTCATCTTACCATTGAAGGATTAGATCTCCTTTTTGTTCCGAGGAAGATCAATTTTCTCAATAGCTTCTACTCGATTTGGATCAATGCGGATGCCATCTTTTGAGATAATATGACCAAGAGGTTTTCCCTCATCCATGGCAAACAAACTCTTCTTCAGATTGAGTGACACACCATACTTTCTACATCGCTGAAAAACAATCTTCAAATGGTAAAGGTGCTCTTCATCAGAATTGGAAAATACTATCAGATCATCAAGATACACAACTAGAAAAACATCCTTGTCATTTGAAAATTCCATATCCATTGCTCGCTGAAATGTTGCACCAGCATTCTTCAAACTGAAAGGAATCTTAGCGTAATGGAAAGTTCCCCATGAAGTGCTGAACGCTGTTTTGTCTCTATCATCCTCATGGACCAGAATTTGGTTATACCCGGAATAACCATCGAGTAGTGACATATGAGATGCTCCAACTACTCACTGAAGTATGTGATCCATTTTGGGAAATGGATAATTATCTTTCAAAGAAACCTTGTTCAGATTCATAAAATCAACGCACAAACGAATCTCACCTGTATTCTTCCATACGGGAACCAAATTTGAAATCCAATCTGAAAATATTATAGGAACAATGATACCAGCTTTGTACAATCTATTCACTTACTTTTCAATTGAGGGCAGCAACTTTGGATTTATTCTTCTCAACTTCTTCCTGAAGGGCTTTTGATTTGGCTTAATCGGAATGGTGTGCTGAATTATGTTTGTATCATATGTCTTCAAATCTGAATATTCCCAAGCAAATACATTAGCAAAAGAAGAAAAAAAAATAATATATTTTGCTTTTACCTCCGGTGGCAATGCTTTGGACAATTTTACCATCTTTGGATTCTCAGCTGATCCAATGTTCACATCCACAACTCCCTTTTCGGTTGGCCACAAGGTTGTTTTTCTAGCTACGTCATCTTGATCGAAAAGCTCCTCTAAAGGTATCAAACCTTTAGGAATGACATTATCCTTCAGCTACAAAACTTCCATCTGATTTACTTGCACATCAGCCTCACCATCATCATGCTCCATATCAATTGAAGTATCTTTGAATTTACCTTTCTTTTGCAGAAATTAATCAATCTCATCATCATCTTGGAATACTTGCCAATACCTCTGATTGTCTGGGATAGTCAGACGATGTTTCACATGAATTTAAAATTTGTTACTTGAGTTCATCAGAATCTTCAAATTACTCGTTGTCTTTGCAAGTGCATCTGCAATACCATTCTGAATACGAGGGATACAAGTCAAAGTATAGTCTGAAAACAATTTCAAGATATCAAGAGCAACATTTCGGTAAGCCCGCATTCGAGGATGCTTAGCTTGGAATTCACCTTTCACTTGCTTAATTACCAACTTGGAGTCACCATACACTGCAATCCTCTTAGCATTCAACTTTCTAAGAATTTTTAGACCAGCAATCAAAGCTTCGTATTCTACCTCATTATCCGAACAATCAAAAGCTAATTTATAAGAACAGACCCTTACATTACTTGGTACCTTGTTTGGGGTAGAAAAATGGTTGCGTACCCAAATTCCAATTCTAGCACCATCACTCCCTACTGCACCATCGAAATCCATGGTCCACAAACCATCTTCATCTTCTTCCAAGTGTTGAAATTCTGTTTGCTCTGTTATTTTTTCTTGTTTTCCATCAACTTTTTGTTGCTGTCGGAAGGCTGATTTCTCAGTGGAACTTTCAAGTTCTTGTATCTCTTTCTTCCAAACCTCTCTAAAATTCTCGGTGATTTCCATAATGTTCTCTGCTTCAACTAACTGACTATTTACATCATTGAAACTATCTGAATACAAAACAAATGACTCTAAATTTGTATGTACATAATTGATTGGATGATTTACCGGTTTCTCCTTGTTGGTGATCATATAATTCATCTTTTTCTCCCGATATAATCTTCTCATCTGACCAAACACAGGAATGGTAGCATAGGATAAATCAAGCTGTAATTTTCCCTTCAAGTTCGCTCCCCAAGATTTGGAAAGAAGCATGCCAAATCTAGGAGGAATATCTGCCACAACCACATCCATCAAAACATTCTTAGTTAGAATCTGATCTAAACTAACCACCAAATCTTTGAGAAGCCAGATGCATCTTACTCTACTAGAATTGAAAGAGTAAATATCATGATACTTTCTAGTGATGTCTAATCCAAATTTCTCCATGATTTCCCTCAGCACGAGATTATGAGAGGCTCCGGAATCAAACATGGCATTATGTAACACAAAATCATGCAATCTAAGGCTGATATAAAAAGGAGGCACATCACTATCTAGAGACTCACCATCGAATGCTGGTCCAAATATCAACTCAGGTTGATCATCTTCCACATTCACCATATCAGACATTGGATCGAAATTCAAAATTTTAGATACCTGACCCTTATAGCTTCTATTTTTCATCAATTCAGTCAAAGGAATGGAAACTTTTAACTTAGCAATTTCACTCTCTAAGTTAAAAATTGAAGTTTTTTCTACCTCTTTGACTGGAACATCCTTCTTTTTATCTTTCTCCCTCGATAAAATTGGCTGATTAGATCTTTCATGTGCTGATGGGGATTTTCTAGTAGTAGGATCAGCTCTATCTTTTCCCTTATTTTGTGCAACGGGTGAATAATTCTTTGGTGTTGAGAATTCCTTTCTCTTTTGGATTGGATTAATAGGCACATATTTTTTTCTAAGCGAATATTGACGCTGCTGGGTGGACAAAGCATTCATATAACCTCTCGGATACTCAGCCGACTCTTCCTCAAGAGCTATCTCATTTGCCAAGAAGAAATCCTCATCTTTTTGTACAGCTGAACTTTCTGAATATTCCTCATATTCAGTGATAAAGGTTGGCATATCATTAGGTGTAAAGAAGTGATTCTCTTCTATTACATTCTCGTCATCATCTAATTCCAGACCAACAAAATTCTACTGTAAGGGTGTCTTTACTTGCTGTTGTACTAGCGGTTCTTGTGCTCGCTGCTCTCGTTGTTTGATCCTGAATTGTGGTTGCTGATGACCCCGAAAGTTAGGATTTATGATCTGCGGTTCAGGCTTATCAAGTGTTAATCTTTCAATCATCTTTTCCACCTTGCGAAGTACTTGATCTGAAGTATAAGCCTCTTCCTTGATTGCGACTTTCTTCTTAGCTCTCAATCTAGCTCTCTTGTCATTCAAATTAGCTTCAACACTCACTGCAATTTTTTGCATGTCTTCCAAAGTGGCCAAATATCTTTCTCTTAATTGATAGGCCATGTTCGAATCAAAACCATCTGGAAACTTAAGCAAGGTCGACCTCCTAGATGGCCTTAAATCATCAAGAATTGCATTGTAAACCGCATTGAATCTAATACAATAATCTTGGACAGAATCACCAACATTCCGCTTGATCTTGGTATATTCAGAAGTGATCTAAAGAGGATCTTTCTTTACTTCCCATCGATCCAATAATTGTCTCTGAAGCTCAGCCAACGTAGCAATACTTCTAGGCTGCAAATCTCTAAACCACTTTCTTACTTCACCTCCAAAAGTTTACACAAATAATCTCATGGTCACATTTTATGCATCAATTTCATGGATGTCAAAGAAATCTGCCATTCTCTCAATATGTTGCTAAGCAGGAACACTTTGAGGAGTGCCATCAAATAATGGAATCTTACTTTGATAATCAGTGGGCATGGCATCCAAGTTCTGAGGCAACACAAGAGGTGAAAATCGGGTAGCCATTGCTCTTGGTGGATTTATAATCGGATTTGGAAATATAGGTGGAGTAGGAGCAGTAGATGTATGAGGTGTATGTGGTGTGGATGGAGGTGATAATACTGCAGATTGTTGATCAGAAATAGGTGGTTGCATGGGAATGGTAGGAATGAAAGGAGCCTCTATATGAACTTGTGAATCGGAGGTAACTGCTGATGGCCCAAGTGTTTCAGATGCAGACTCTATGAACTCGGGAATGTTTGTTTCCACAATGGAATTCTGAATGTTCAAAATGTAACTGTCAATGGATCTATTAGCCTGTTCAATTTTAAGATATTTGATAAACTCTGGATTTATGACAGTAGAACCAATAGCACTTTCAGAATTGGTCTCAAACAACGACAACTCAAATTTTTCATCAAATTCAACATCTTCAAGGCACTCAAACATAGCGGGACATGAATGAGATTTGAATAGAGGAATCACAAGACTTTCTCGACGAAGGATTCTTGAAATGAGATTGGGATTTTCATACACTGGAGGTGGATCAGGATCTAGATTTCTCTGCTATGTCTTCTGGAAGCCAGTGTGCTGAATTATTTTCAAAAATCAAAGGGACAAAACCAACTTGTTCAGCCTAACAAATTATAAACTCATCATCCAAATTCTAGAACGATCTGATGTACTGGGGGAAATTTACAATTCAAGTGTCATGTTTACAAACTAGACCGAAGATTGACTGAAGCAGCGTTTACCTACTTTCGCTAATGCAAAGCAAGAGCGTTTCGAAGGCTACCTGGCATAACTTCAGGCTCCGTCTGTAGCTTATAAAAAAAATAACACTAACAAGCAAACCATTTTATCCCTAGTATGGTTTCCACTATCTTATTGCCTAAATCTACCTCAGGCTGAAGGAAGGCAGATTTCAGGGTAGCATCAAACCACGCTCAGTCTAGTAGCTAGCCCTACCAGATCAGGAGAGGGCTCTCTCTGGGTCAATCTCAGTAAAGATAATCAATCAGGCTTGAGATGACTTGAAATAAAAGATAATTTTAGGCTAGGTATATAAGTAAAAGAATTTGATTTTTATTTTGGGGGTTTTTGTTGGAATCAAAGGGAAAGGCAGTTTTGGGTCTGGGGATGAGGCCTAGTTTTTGCAGAGTTCTGAATGGCGCAAGGAAGGAAATTGTTTTGATGCTTTGGATTGAATGAATGGATAGTTCAGACCGGTGAGGAGCTAAAGAGGGAAAGAGGCTTTCAAGAATCCTCTTCAAACATATGAAAACATGGAAAATTAAACAAAACTAAAGGCAGAGCAAAGAAATCTAATGAATTCCACCTTTATCACTCATTTGTTTAATTTAAGAAGAAAGGAGAAGGGAAATGATACACATAAAACATCAGTGAACTTAAAATCACATAGAGAAACACACCATCAAAACATAGAGCCACATGGATCCCAAAGAGTGTTGCAAACCCTGGTCTATTCCTTTGCCAAAATTGCAGAGATGAAATGTACAATGAAGTGCCAAGCAATCCCAAGTGTCCAACCCTAAAAATGACTGAAGAACTACAATATATAGACAAGCCTAAATCATCCCCATGCCTCTAGGGGTCGAGTTCATCATTCTAGGAGTTGTTTAAACCATATCTAAACTAGGAACTAGAAAATAGGCAATGAAACAACTTGCCTTTATATGATAGGAAACTAATTCATTCACTTACATTTCACTTTTTGGTGAATTAATCTACTAATATTAGCAAAAATGTGCCAAAATTACATCAAATTCATGAAATTACATCAAGTTACATCAAGAGTTACATGAAAAATTCAAACTAGCCAAAACTAGGTGAAAAACTGAGCTGCTGAGTGAAAAATAGGCCAAATTTCCTGGTGCGGCGCGCCTGAAATCTCTATGCGTAGCACAACTTTGAGGCTGATTTTGAGGGCCTTACCGAAGTGAAAATTGAGTGCATGATAGCTTGTTGGAAATCCCTGCCTGTCTGATTTCCAATCCAAGTGGAATTTTTGCATTTGGTTTCCATTTGACCATCCAAAAATTCAATCTCCCAACACTGCTTCCTGTTTGTGCAAAAAGTGGCAGAAAGATCATTTTTTGAGGTGTTTTTTACCCTTTAGGCAACCCAAAACTTGTCAAAATCCTTAGGTAATGGGTAGGAATGCATAAATTTTGATGAAAAATTAAGAAATGTAAATTTTTCCTCCAAAAGAGCTGCCAATTATAAGCGTGCACCAAGTGGCACTACGCGTCGGGCAGGAAAATATGTGTTTAGGCCAAAAAAATCAAAATTGACAAAATTTTTCCCAAATTTCTTGAAATTTGGGCTGAAGGTCCATCATCAAGCACTATGCTAGGCTAAAGAAGCTTCAGCCAAAATTTGGAGTCTATCATTCCTTTTGCGACGCTTTAGTGCCCTCGTTAGCCTTGCTTTCATGATCTTGATCCTCGCTTTGCAAACATGATTTCACGCCCAATAATGGTTCTTCATGTGTCTGAGCATGCTATTTTCTTTTTTTTTCTTTCTCCAATAGCTTCTCAAGATGAATATTGACCCTCTCAAGCCAAGTCTCTCTATCAGCCTTAATCTCCTGCTCAATGGGTGTCATCTCGGTTTGGCTTCTTTGGGCAGCTTGCCGGTTTTCACGAATGTTTTGCAACTCCATGATTGTTTTCTTATATTCTAACTATTTGTTTCATTTCTCCAGGTATTTTATGATCCATTGGTCTCTCTGAAACTTGACGGTCAATGTATCGATCTCAGGTTTCTGCTCCTGAATAGTCTCTCTCAACTTTGAGCTTGGAGAGCTCAAATCCTCATCAACAAGTATGAAATCAGCATCCTGGCCTCCTGAAGGGCCCTCATCCTACATAGGCCTCTTACCTCTGTCCTGTACCTGTACCTTTGTTTCTGATGACGGCAACGGGACCCCTTCCACCCCAGGTGGAGATAGTACTCGTCGGGCTGCTGCAAATAATACTCTAGTGCCTCTCTGATAAGTAACAAACACTGGCACACTGATAGAATCTGTCTCGTGACCTTTAGGCTGATGTGAAGGTTCACCTAGCTCATCAAAAACCTCGGAGGAACCTGAGGAACTACGAAGAAATCACAGGAAATGAAATCCTCCCATGAAATGCCCTGCAATCCAAACTGATGTACGATCATGATCTTGATGAGTGCACAGTGATAAATACTATTGTACTGCTGCTCGAGAGTTTTCTTCAGCACAAGCATGGTCATCCTCTAGATATTATGGCACATGAAATAAGGTATGTTAATCATCCTCACTCTCATGAAATGCATCAATAACCTGATGTGGTATGCATAGATGCGTGAAAACTAGCCCTCACAACTGAAATATCTGATAATGAGTTTCATCAGAGGCGCATAGCATTCATTTAGGAACTGGAATGGAAACACTCTGCTAAGCTGCCTCACAAAGCTAGGCCTGATGTATGGTTCATAATTCAATTTTTCCACCTGCTGTCTTTTGTTCCACTGTTCACCGACATTCGGTATCCCGGTTGCTTGAGAGATGGTTTCCGGTGTCAAAGTGAAATTTACACCAGCAAGAGTTACCTGACCATCATGTAAATGAAATACAAACAAATGAGCTAACTCCTGATGATGATGAATCCTAGCAATCATCTCACAATAATGATAGCATGATTGCTCTCAAAAACATGCCATGGCAAGTGGGAACATTGAGTCAATGAGGTGGGCTCTTCTCTCACATGTTTGCCAAATTTACGAGGCCTTCTCGGTGCATGTAGCTCAGTGGTAGAATCACTATCTCTGTCATATGATGTATCAGTGTCTATCTCCATGGTGTTGCAAGGTCTATGTTAGGCTTGTATGAGATGAAAATGAGAATTTGGTGCTTTGTTTTAGTTGCCAAATGTGTGTCAAAGAGGAGGGACTGTAGGAGATATAGGGAATTAGGGACAATGGGGTTTAATCGAATGATAATTTTCCTTTTGGAAGCTTTTGATTTGACAAACTTAGGGACAAGGGATCCACTGAATTTTTGGGATTCTTGGGGTTTGGGAAATTTTACAAGTGAGATGGGAAAGTGAAAATTATGGGAAATGAAATGATTTATGGATAGGGAATGGGGCTTAAGAATGAGTGACTTGGGATATAAGGGAATAGGGGAGGACTGAAATGATAATATTAACAGTGAGAGGGAGGAATAACAAGAGGGGAATGCAGTATTGGCACAAAATTACTTTTAAAACACCAATTTCAAAACCCTAAGGAGAAATTTTTAACAAGGGAATAAGGTTTAAATTTTTTTGCATTCCAACTCTCATAATCAACCTCAATCAACACCAAAAATTGTTAATGGAAATTTCAAAGTCTCATAAACTTACTTGGAACAAAGGAGGCCGATTCGTTTTGAAATTTGAGGGAAATGGCAACAAATTTTGTGTTTCGGCCTTGTGCGCTGCGACAGTGGCCCAGTGCGCTGCGTCTTCCTTATGCGCCATGACCGTTCAAATGTGCAATATGTAGAGTGTGCCTATGCACCGCGCTCAGCCAGTGCACTGCGCCCAACGCCCAGTGCACCACGACAGTAAAATCACCCACAATTTCGGCCTTCAAACACTGTTTCGCTCTTCCACGATTTGACTCAGCTCAATGCTATCTCTTGGCATGTAAATGGGTTGTTGAAACACAAAAATATCTTTTATGCCATAGACTTTGATTTTTTATTTGAAAAAACCCACTTTTGTAATGTTTGAACTTTGACACTTTTCACATAAACTTTGTTTTGTTTCCTTTGTGATTTTTGAGCTGAATGACGGATCTCTTGTTTGTCTTTGCAGGGATAGCTGGCATGGGATTTTTGAAAAGGTGAATAGGGCTGCAATTGAAGAACTTTACAACTGAAAAACTTTTAAAATTACATTGCATTTATTACAAAATGATAAAATAGACATTTTTTCTTGAAAACAGAGTTTTGAAGAAAAATCTTGATCAAGCATTATGATGACGAAAATTCTTGCACTGAAACCTTATTTGAAGCTTCCTCATGTTCCTACTGACATTATTAGACATTCTGAAGACTAAATTAATGAAACCCTAGACCTAATGAGACTAAAAACCCTAAATGACTCTTTGTTGACCAAGAGACCAAACATGACTGTAAATGACTGTAAATGATTTCGATGAACCTTGATGAATAGACCTAGGCTAGCAGGTACAAGACATGATGGATATGAGTGAAAAGACCCTTCCATCAGATGATCCATGATCCTAATGGAATGAAACAGACTGAACTTAAATGAGACACCTAAAATGAAATGCAACAAAAGAAATTTGATCCCTGACGGAGGGATGAAGATACCGACTCTAACAACATGATTGATGAATTAAATGAAAATATAACACTATGCATAGCAAGCTGAATAATAAACCATGGGGCCAAAGGAAACGGTGTCAACAACATATCATTAGGGTCATGCTTGTATGCTAATCTAACCACAGAAGAAACAATTCTTTATGGCAGAATACCCTTAAATTAACATTCATTGAGAAAGTGAAATAAAATTAGCACCATTAACACATGTTTAGAAAACTATAATGCATAAATTATGTAATTGGAAACACAGTTTCATTAATCAAAAGATGTTAGAAACTGAAAACAGAATACTCATAGTGTTCACACATTTACCAACATCAGATCCAAAAATGGATTTAACAAATGCTTGTATTCATACTAAAAATTGTGTAGTCCTTCTATACAATGATTTATATCTCTTTCAGATCCAAACAAAATATCTTCCAAAACTTCCCGAAGGAAGTATTTATAACATAAAACTTGCCCTTTGGGATTCCCTGGCTTTCTACCTTCTGGACTGTTGGGCTTCCCTTGGACCTGGTGGATTCTACGACCTGTGACCTGGTGGGTTCTGCGACCTACGACCTATGACCTGGTGGGTTCTGCGACCTGCGACGTAGAGAAATCTGCGACCTGCAACCTAAAGAAAATCTGCAACTTGCGACCTTAAACAAAGCGCGACTTGCGACCTTTGGTCATCCCTTGTGCATTTCTCCTTTGGAGATATCATAACCTTGTTCTCCGGAGAACAGCCTTAGCTCTCGCCACGTGAAACAACAACTTCTCTCTATTGGTGATGTCATTGCCATGCTAAGGGAATTTGCATGAGTTTATAAGTGGGAGAGTAGTGTTTGTATTTTGAGAAAGATACTGAGCATCTGCATAATGCGCGTTTTGTTGTTGATTTGAGACCCAACTGTGCATTCTCTAGAGAGAGCTAGAAGCTCTCTTAATTTGGGTGGACATTTACTGTTTCCTTGTCTTACCTGCAAGAGAATAAAGTAAATCAACATTGTCTTTTTTTTCTTCTCATATTACCTGCATATAAACGAATTTAAATCAGTCATATATATCTTTGTATATATATATATATATATATATATCTATATATATATATATATATATATATATATATATATATATATATATATATATATATATATATATACACACACACACACACACACACACACGTTAGGGAATCAATATAACAAGTGAAATAATTTTATGACAGCTAAAATCAGTTGGACCCCTGCGTAGTCCTGTCTTGCATAAAAAATGTATGAAAAACTCGTGTAAATAATAAAACACCCATCCTTCACAGCAATGGTTTTGCATGAGGTCGCAATCTTGGCGTGGAGGTCGCGCAGTCAGAAATTCGCGCTTAGTGTGGGCTCTCCTGAGTGTGACCTTGCGACTTGGTGACTTGGGAGAGGTCGCAAAGTCGCAAATGGTGGTTGAGTCACATTATACGAGTCCAAAAAGAGTTGCGACTATGCGACCAAAGAGGCTGTGACTTGGTGAGAGGTCGCATGGTCGCACTCTGAAATGGGTCACACTCGTTACTGCTGCAACAGAAGTGCGACTTGGTGATTCGTCTTCCCCTAGGCATGATTTCTCTATGTGCAACATTGAAATTATGATGAATGCGATGCTACCTGAGGAATCTGGGTGCCAGTGCTCAGCTAAACAGAGTTGCTGTGATGGGATTTCATGTGAAACTGCACCATAATATCTCCTCGTCCGGTGACCTGTTACAGTCACAACATGATTTCTTTCACCCTTTACCACATGAAGAAACATATGTGTTGACTTGTTACTTTTATAATGCTTTGTCCTGGTGCAACGCTCGATCTACCTTGAAAATAGGCTCATGCATATTAATCGCGCGGAACCCTTAAGGAAGGCATGGCATAGCCACCATACGTTACTCTCTCCTTGCTGATCAGATGTTTCATATTCGGCATTTTAATCCTTTTGAAGTGCATGTGTCTTTATGGCGACAATCACAATGGATCAAGAGGTTTCTACATGCACTGTGGTCATTTTCTCTTGAAACGTGTTTACCCCTCCCCCCTCTCAGAATTCCACCACACCATACATTAAACGATTGCCACACATTGAAAAGAGGAATATTATGTTGCACTCAAAGCTCTTTATAAGATTCGTAAAGTCCAATGGATAATTTAAACCTGCATGCAATTATTACATAGTTTCAACGTGCAATAGTTATGGCACCTTCACCCCTTTTCAGCTCATGATTTTTCGTCATTTACATCCTTAAACCTACCTTTTGTAGTGCACTGGTCCCTTGTCTTTTTCCCTTTAAAAAAATGTTTCCTATGTGAATTCTACGACCTTCGCATGTGATGGATTATTAGAGTTCTCACCTTCGTAGTGTATCTTAATGATGTTGTTATGGACATATTTTAGAAACCCCACCAATCTCTAACTAACTTATTTGTGGTGCTTTCAAAACAGCCATAGCAGCTGCATAGTTTGTTTGTAAAAAAATTGATATATGTTTCCCAATAAAATACTATCGAACTATCCAATGCCTTTTCTCATTTGCGAGGTCACAAATCGAAAATATGATATGAAGTCTTCCAAAGGGAAAAATGAGTGGTTGATAATTTTATCTTTTTGATTAACCACACGAAATTCGATATAAGTTTCCACACTATCAGTAACTTGATGCACAAAATCCTCACCCCCAACACTGAGGGACTTCCTGTATTCATATCGGGGAACATACCTATAGACTCTTTTATATCCCGATACTTTTACAAGAAACCTGTTCGTGCAGTAGTAGAGTTTAGCAGGGCTGTAGTTGATAGTTGTTAATACGACTACCTCGTGCAAGGAACCTGTATTTTCCCCACAGTGACCAAAAATAGGAGAAGCAACAACACAATCCTGGCATAATCGATTGGAAAATGGATAAGTCCATATCACATCAGCCTAAAGCAATTGATAGGAGACCAAGCTTTAATCCCGAGGTTGAAAATATTGCTCATGCTATTGTCAAACTTTTCATCATGCCTTAGGGCAGCTTTATAGCAGTCCTCACATCATTTCCAAGCAAATCGATAGAGTGATATTTGTCATATATTTCCTTAAGCTCACTAGGATCTCGCCGGATGCTATGACAATGGAAATTTGGAATGAAAAGGTTGCCTTCAGAAGCCCTGTCACAACTATCACATGGAAAATTGATGTCACTGATTCAACCCATCATTTAATAATATAACCATTCGAATAAGGTAACCCTCTCCTTTTAGGAATGAATTTGTGGCTTAATTGTGACAGAAAATTCCCTCAACTGGTGCGCTCTTGTTCCCTACATACATGTGATAAATATCTTCCACTTCCCATATTTTAGCTTGAACTACTCTTATCCTTGTCATCTACCTTGAGGAGGTTTTCCATTGTAGCCTTAGTTCTCATCCCCATGTGGATAGGGTATGAAAGTGTCATGTCCCACAACTGCGCCCTTGTTGTTTTAACTTTAGTTTCTTTCCCTCGGTGTGCTGATGACATTGTTGGGGTATATCACCCATGGGGTTGACCTGCAGGGGAAATTTTAATATCTATTAGTTCACAGTTACCTTTTATAAAAAGATCCCCCCCCCCCCAGATAATTTATATGAGATTATGAGTTTAAGTGAAGTACCCAAACAAAATGCCTAATGACCCACGATGAAAGGGCTTCTAATGTACATCCTTATCACAAAAAGTTTCCTATTTGAGTGTATGCATGGTGATCCCTACACACATGGCATGGCTGCGGTGAAAGAATCTCGTCATGATGGTGAGAAGGTTCAATGACTATGGGTCGGGTCAAAACCTTGAGGGCTAAGCAAGCAGGGGGACCCGAAATTTTAGATATACCCAAAATTTTGGGTGGTGTTGTAGCGGCTACAACATAACCGAATCAGGAATTACAACAGTACCAACTCCCAATCCCACAAATTCTTCAATGCTCCCTATTTCATGCATATCTTCATAATCCATACCACATGACAACCTATCAACAACCCATTTTTCTCTTCTAATAGTTATTTTCCATTTTTGGCTGGCAGATGAATTTGTACCACTATTGCATGTGCAAGGTTGATATTTTCCTCTACTATATGTCTCTCTTTTCTTATATCTTTTTCCCATCTCAATGATCTGTTTTAAGCATTTTGTTAAATATATACTAGTGTTTCTTAATCTTTTTTTGATACAATGTGAGTTTTATTTCTCTACTCGCTATTTCTCATAAAAAATTTACCACACCTCATAGAATAAATGTGTTCTATGAAAAATATTCCTTTATCAAAGCCTTTAATAGCTTCAACTTCACTCAAGTTAAAAGCATATAAAAACTTTGTGAAAATTTTACTGAGTCATAATCTTCATAGTGACTTTTCCAACACTAAATGGAAAATAAATAAATTATTTTTTTATTTAATTTTTCAAATATAGGTATCTAATATATTTATTTATTTCCTTCAAACATTTGCAAAAAAATAACTATCTAGAACAAAAAATGCCAAAATAAATGTCCAGTCATCAAAACCATCAGTTCATATAACCTTATTTCTTTCTGTTTCCTCATATTACCCTTTTCTATATAATAAAGACTTCCCTCTACAAAAATTCGAGGAGGCTATTTTCCAATTACTATTCAATGCATTTTCCTTTAAAAAATAATTTGAACTAAAGAAATATTTAAATAAGCTTCATGCTTCCACAATATAGGATACACGAACTACATTAGTTCCTCGTGAAAGTTGAAACTAGGAATATAGGGAAAACCATGAAACAAATGCCTTGACACGATAAGAATTATCATATATTCCATCATAAAGAAGCAACTGTTCTTGGATAATCTATGTAATTGAATAAATAATTCGTTTGAAATGACGTCTCCCAAATCGAAAATAAAATTATTTTTGCATGTCTTAAAAGACACATACAAAATGCATTTCAGAACATGTGATATACATTTTATCGGTACTACACAGGGAAAGAGCCAATATAAATCCATGAACGATTTCCTAAAGAAATAAATATCTACAAGAGAAATATCAAAATCAACCTCAGAAGTTGGACAAATGAATTCTCACATAATATCAAATACACATCCTTCTAGCTGAAGGAAACTATTTGCAATGGTAAAGTTATAAATTCTTGTTTGGTTCTAGTAACTTGGATAACCATCCAAATGCATTGGCATTTAGAGAAAACTTTGTTACTCCTAAGCTTGAATTTCGTCTTTCTTAAATAAATGTTATTTTCATGGAGATAAACATATTCTCTCAAATCAAAGACCTATTGAACGAACCCAACAATTTCTAATCAAGTACCCCAAATATTCTTACTTGTTTCTCAATCCTTGACATATTCGAATATTGCTTATATATTCTAGACAAATAAAAGATATCATCTATCTCGACAAGTGAGTTAACCATATCACTGCAAATATATGTTTTCCTTTGCGTACTACCCATTTTATGTTTTCAAAAATAATATTTTGTCAATGAATAAAATATTCAAATAGTGTTTGACGTTACAATTCTATGTTTTCTTCACAAACACTAGTTGTTAATATAGCTTGCGTTAAAACCATTATGCACGAAACTATGAATAAATAACAATTAGAGGTACCAAGTACAACTATTACTCACAATAATAGGAAAAAAATTGAAATTCTAAGAGCATCATATCCATTTACTTCACATTTTTCTCATGCATCAATATTGTTAGTATAATTTTCACAAGAAACATAAAATTATGATATACAATAATAAATTTTGTCTACAAAGGTTGTCAATTCACCCACACAACCAAAAATCATGAGAATTCATTTTTTTTAAATAAAAAATTGACAACATGACTATTTGAAAAAAATTTCATGATACTAGAAATGGATTCAACTTCATCAAAAACACCATTGACAAATTTTCCCATACTATCGAAAATCACCATAAACTAGCATTTTTTATTCAATAAAATCTGATAGCACAAGTATTGACACCCGATTGACATCCAGCATAATGAATGTTGACATCTCAACCTTGAGTTAAAAAACAATTGTGCCATATTTGATATATTTGATCAAGAACATGTCAAAATTTCCATTTTTTTACGGTCAAATTTCAGGACTCGTAAAACTATTAATAATAGCTACAAATAGTATAGTGTGCAAGGAAATCCACAAATAAAGATTATTCCAACACGTTTTCAACTACCTTCTTCAACAAAATCACTTGACTACAGGTACCCACTACTTTGTCAAACCAAACCAAATTCTATTTACGAATGACTCGACATTCCTATTTCTCACAAAATTTGACCCACAATATCAATGGAGTGGGAACCTTATTCTGCACAAATAGATTTTATTTCAACCTCTTTGATTTTTATGGATGAGAAAATGGTTTGATTACTAAAAGTTGACAAATGTAACCTCGAGTTAGAAAAAATTTTCACCATATTTCATCATGAAAATTCCTGAATTTCATTTGTTTTTAAGGTAAAATTTGAACGATATTAAAAATATCAATAATATCTACAAATAGTAAAGTTACCTTATATGATGAATCAAATTGAGAGTTGGTGAAGCCACAAGCCATAGGCCTGTAGCTTAGCAATAAAAACACACAACAGTAAAACTAAAATTAAATGCACACACAATATCTAAAATAATTAATCAATAAATGAAATATTTACAGAGAACTGTTGGCCTCATGCTTGGCCATCACATTCCTCACTCTTAGACACACTCTTGTACATGCCTCATGCCTCATAGGCTCACCTCTATTTATACAATTGGACTATAACCCAAGGATATTATAGATCCTAAGATAAATCCCAAAATATATCTTCTAATTTAATCTCTAAAATATCTCATTAAATCTCTTATCCCTATATAAGAGCTAACTAATACATGATCCTCTCAAACCTTCTAGAGTCCTCTCGAATATTCTCCTATTTATAAAAATTATCACTCTCCCCTAAAAAAATATAGAATATAATATTAAATAGTTAAATTCTCAGTTTAGAAACCAACTCCTCTACTAAATAGTTGATTTGGGTTAGATGCACCTGCATAAGGTGGTCCCTACTACTTTGTAGAATAGAACCAAATTTGATCTACGAATGACTTGACATATGTATTCCTTGAAAACTTTGACATGTAGTTTTTATGAAGTGGAGATATTATTTCACACAAAAAAAATTAATTTTTAATTTTTTGGATGTGAAAATATTTCAATTATTGGAAACAAAAACCTTTATTTGTAATGTAACATGAAAACTACGATAGACAAAATTGTAAACTAGAAATAATGAATATTTTTTCAATAAAATATTTATTACTATTATGCAATCTTAGATTAAGTTTCCTTTTAACGGATACCAATAAGTAGTGCTTTGTGATAGAATGTATATCTGGAACAAATATGGGAAACATTGATACCCTTTGCATATCAGTATATTGAATAAAGGTGTGTACACATACGTGCAAGATAAATTGTGTGATTTCTATTAGTAAGGGAACAAACATTGGAACGATTAAAAATATGGATGACATAAAACATGACATAAAACACCACTTAACGTTAATATTCATGCGTAATAAATAATATAATTCGAATCAACTAAAAAAGTCAAAGAAAAAAAAATAACACTATGTCATATACTATCAACATTACACAAATAAGTATACTATTACCTGCATCGAAATTGCTACACATGAGACACTCAATAATTAGAAATTGAATAAAATAAACCTAATAACAGTCTATTTATTTAATATCAGTGTTATGCATGTCATAATAAATATAAATTTCTCATTGAGGAAAAGTTTAAACTAACTGTAATCTTGATAACCAACTAAGAAACTGGAAAATGTGAACAAGAAACTCGCAAATGTGAATCGGTTTAACAACTTGCAGTCTTCTAGAATTATTTTTTCTGCACAACTACTATCCTTAATGATTTGATAGAAAATACATTAATACATCATTGAATATGCAATCTCAGCTTCTAATATAACATTTTATGTAAAGCAAAAAAATCTCAGACAATACTCCAAACTCATAAATGCAATTTGCAAATAGAAACTAGTACACAATCCAGTACTCGAAATATGAAAATTATGAAAAAAAGGTTGTTATCGATATCAACAAATAGCTTCTTTACTTCCTCCATCCATGACTTAAAAATCCTTGTTGACTCATTTCCATATAAATTAACACTTGTATGTCATGAAATCTTCATATTAGAAATAAAGTTGACCTCTAGATCGATCTATCATTCCAATGTTTGTCCCATCATTATTATTATAAGTATTATTAATTCACAAATATAAAAATAGGAATGAAGTGAGTTATTGTTTATATCACTACATATAGTTATTTTTCCTCACCATACTAGCCACTTTAAATGTTCAAAAACTCATTTCCCTATAAATCACCACTTGCCAATATTTTGCATCTAAAACATGATAGAAAGATAAATCTACCTTACAATTTTTTTCTTATTCCGATGTATATCCTATGATTAATAGAAAACAACACTGTGGGTAAATAAAAATCCCATTAGCATTCAATTCACCAACTACACACATACCCGCGCTTTCACAAAATCACATAAGAACTAAAACATCAAATCTAGAAACAATATGTGTGTATACTTTCAAAAAAACAAAAAATGTATATGTCTAGGACTAGAGAGGATCTATTATGTGCAAAAGTATCTCATTGTTTCATTTTACAAACCTCCACACTTTGTATAATCTATTACAAACATTATTTTCAAAGAATTAAAACGTGAATATGAATATATACTTTTAAAATAACACAAATGCATATATACTCTAAAGATAAATAACTACTTATCTTGCATCGAATCTACTAATAAAAATTAAAATCCCTCCACACTTGCCTCATTCTACTCAAATTCCGCACATCCCCCATTTGACATATGCATTTGTTCTCCACATAACCATAACACACACACAACCACCTCCACACGACTTCATCCCCGCAACAACTTTTAGACTAAAAAACACCATCCAGTTAGTCATTGACATTTGGAGTTGATATTAATAAATGTGGGTCCTAGAAATCATGCAGAGTAAGCATTCATTGTGAAATGCTTTCCTAAATAAGAATTAAAGAATATATTTTTATACTTATTATTTTAATAAACATTAGACAAATATTTTGTCACAATCAAATCTTTTCATACATTCTTTTTTTCTCCACTCACACATTCTCTGAAAAACACAATCCATTTTGTGCAAAAATCTCTAAAGGATCCATTGTATGAACCTCCACACTCTGCAAAATATATTTATAATAAAATAATCATTGCTCTTAGACAATCTACCAACATCAAATTATTTTAAAATTGAAATATCCCTTAGCACATCCCTCATTCATAAATAATTCCTCACATGCATTTGTTCTCCACATAGCCTCTGCACATGCATAACCACCTCTGCACAACTTCATCTTCACAACTACTTTCGCACAACTACGATCAACTAATTAGCATACATTGTGAAATAAGTTCCTAAATAACAATGAAAGAATATGTTTGTATATTTATTATTTTAATATAATTTTCACAAATATTTTAGCATAATCAAAGCTGTGTGAACATGGATTTTTTCTTTCCACACGCTTCCTCTGAACAAAAAACTTTGCACAACCCTCTCTACACAACTAATATTTTAGTTGAAAAATACATTCCTAAATAATAATTAAAAAAGAGACATGTATATTTATTATTCTAATAAACCTTACACAAATATTTCCGCACATTTAGGGAACGAGGAACTCAAATAACATCAAGGACTAACATGTACTATCTCCTTCCAATGAAAATATTTAATGGAATCACTTCGTTTAATGAAAATGTTCTCTAGTTCTTTTGTACATACTCCTTCATGATGTTAATTGGATATTTTTTCATGCCCCCTTGCAGACTATATAAAAACCTACAACCACATCAATTCTCATGTCATTGAATAAAGCACTAACATAACATTGTAATATAACCCCACATCACATAGATTGAAAACATGATTTATTTAATATTTCATAATAAAAATAGATTTTATAGTCTTATTTTTGAGAAATTTTTAAAATAAAGATACTACCTCTCTCTGTACCCTCATTAGTGCGATAGAAACCCCTTCTCTGCAAAGTACCCCCAATTATCTCTGCCATACTCTTTCCTCTACACAATAATTTTTTTGTACAAATAAACTGTATCAATTACTAGATCATTAACCTCCGTCTTACACTTTGAGGACATCATTTCCACCTGCTCCAGTCTTTCCCTCCCACAACGAGTATAGTATTTCCCTAAACAGCCCCCAATACCCACCCCACCAGTACTTATAACAACACCACGACCTCATCTGCTCATGCTGTTCACCAAAATATAGTAGACCCCCTAACCTCACTCTTATTTGCATCATTGAGCATGGTGCTAACATAATAGTGTCACTATCAGAGAACTAGACAATGCAATTACTACTCACAAAATTACTTTTATTTTAATTTTAAAATGAATTGTCAGACACTACAAATAGATGAAAATAAAATTCCCTCCACCATGGGAATTATCTCCCATTAGAGCATCTTGAGCCAGTGAGAAATTAGAAATAACATTTACTACAAATTCAAAAAATAATTTTTAATTTATGCAAAAATATAAATATGAAGCATTTTCTCAAAACTTTGGTCAAAATTACAAAAACACAACCAATTAATGAATATTCAATGCAACTTTACTGTGAGATAAATTTTATACTCCCTAGTGAGATGCGGGTCCTATATATCATGGGAAGGAAGCATTCATTCCAAAATGTGTTCCTAAATAAGAATTAATGAAGAGATCTGTATATTTATTCTCTTAATAAAGATTGGACAAATATTTTTGCATAGTCAAAGGTATATGAACATGCATTTGTTCTCCACACACGTTTCCTTTTAACAACATAGTCCATTATGTGAAAAGCGTTCTCAATAATTGATTGTATGAACCTCCACACACTGCAGAATATATTAATAATATACAAGCATTGGTTTTCCACACAATATACTAATATCAAAACACATTGTAATTAAAAGATCCCTCTACACTTCCGTCCTTCCACATAAATTTCACACATGCATTTTTTCTCCATATAACCTCCGTAGACGCACAACCGTCTCCACAAAAGATAATACACACAAATACATCCACACTCAATAACACCCTTTGGTTAGTCATTGACATTTGAAACTGATACTGGTTAATGAGTATATGTTCTGAAATACGTTCCTAAAAAATGATTAAAAGAGGGATTTGTATATTTGTTATCTTAATAGACTTTGCAAAAATATTTTGGCGTAGGAAAATCTCTCACACACGCATTTTCTCTCCACACATGCTTCTCTAAATATCTAGTTGTGCACAACTACCTTCGCACAATAACTTCCATAGTTGTGAAATATATTCCTAAAGAATTATAAACAAAGACATTTGTATATTTATTTTTTTAACAAACCTTGCATAAATATTTATACGCATTCGGGGAACCAATAACTCAACTAAAACCAAGGAGTATAATGTACCAACTCTTTTCAAAGAAAATAAATAATTGACTCACTTCATTTGATGCAAAGGAGCCCAGTTCTCCCACACATACTCATTAATATTAATTAGATATTTTTTCACCCCCGCCCCGCAAGGAACTATGCATAAAACCTACAAGTAAATTTATTCTCGCATAATTATGCAGAGCACTAACATAAGAGTGTCTCACAACCACATGTCACATGTATTCAAAAAAAAATTATTTAATATTTCATAAAAGAGTATATTTTATAATTCAAATATTATGATAATTATTAAAAAGTCATTCTATGTCCTTCTACTCCCTCATCAGTGTAAAAGAATCCTCGTCTATTCAGAGGACCCCTAGTTCTTCTGCACATACTTCATCCTCCGCGCAGTAAAAGTTTCACAGAAGGAAACTATACCAATTATCTTCTCATTGATCAATGTCACAAAAATCACTATGAAAATGACCCAATTTTGCCCACAAATACTTTGTCCTACACAAAAGGTAATATAATAATATTAATTCGACATTTTTACAATGCCCCCCCAGCCCCCCACCCCACATGCAACCTCCCCAACCTCCCGAGGGCAGGGGGGTGCTATTCAAATAATGTGTAACTTCATCATTTCTCGCATAATTGAGTAGAGAACTAACATCACAATGTCCTCCAACCACGTCAATTCTCACATCATTTAGTACACTTCTAACATAATAATGTCAGTGTCAGAGCAATGACCAACGCAATGGCCACTTACAAAATATATTTTATTTTAATTTTAAAATGAATTTTTAGACATTGGAAAAGAAAAGAAAGTACGCCGCCCTCCAAAAGGGGAATTATGTCCCACCAAAGCTTCCTTATTGAATGAGAAATTATAAATACAATTTACTGAATATTTGGAAAATAATTTTTAATGTGTGACTAAATAGAAATATTAAAAATTTTCCTGAAAAATTGGTTAAAGTTGCAAAAAAAAAACCAAATAATGAATTTTGAACACAACATAACCACGAGGTGAATGTTATAGTCCCTAACGAGACTTGGACTAATAATATTTAAAATAATAAAAAATATATGGTTTATAGGAGAAGTTCAAATTTATTACTCTAAAATTTCTTTATTTAATTTTTAACAAAATACTATACTGTTAGAAAAAAGAAATTACAATTTATATACTATCCCAAAAAATTCTACATTGTCATTATAAAAATCCATATTCAAGATCATTCCATTAGTTTTTGTTTCTTCATTCAGTTAATTGATCCCTCATTCGTTTCCAAAACACTTGCTCATAACTTTAGCTATACATAAGTTGAGTTCACAACACCTTACCATGTCGTCCTAAAAAAAAGTGACCAACAATATCAAAATCAACTTGTTTCATTGAATGAAACATAATAGTCACAATCATTTATTGTGTATATATGAGGTTAACGGTTTGATATGCAAAATTGTAATTTTGTTTCGTTATTAGTTTCACATTACTAAGCGCCACTCCGAGGTTAGCCATCTATTCAAAATAATATTATGGCTTTGGAAGTCTACTTATATCTATAAATTTTGATAGAAACATTAACTCGAAATTGGATCCCTCGTAACATATAAAGAAGAAAGTATTTTGATTTTTTTATAAAAATTTAAAAATATATATCATTGTGAGTTCACTAACAATGGCATGTCCACTACATAATTATATTGCGGTATGGTAATAGTTGCTTCTTAGAAAGAATTAGAAATATTTATACAATATTTTCACATGAATCAAATTGTACAGCGATTCAGGTGCAAATTTCACCACCCGATTTTCAATCAACAACAACAAAGATACTTCCTATAATATATGCAAATATTTAACTGAAAATTTTTCTTTTACGATATAAAGAATATAAACTATTCCAAAACCTACCAGTTAATCACATCATGTACCAATCACTCTTAGTTTGTGTGGAACCGATTACTACGGTTGATTTTCTTGGTATGAAATAAAAATAAAATAAAGAAACGATTAACTTTCCCTACTTTTACTTTACAATTTATTTGAATAAAGTAATGTAGCACCCCTAGTGAAATTTTATAAGCTGGAAATATGACTAAAATTTTGAAAACTGGGAAGTGAACATTTTAAGAGATTGCAAATATTTTTTTTTTCTAATAAAATAAATTTAGTTTACTCATTCTTATTTTTGGAAATACAAAGCCATTGCATGAGAGATTATTTATGTTCCAAGAAAGGACAGGAATCAAAGAAAAAGAAGAAATCCTCCAGTTTGAAAAGGGGATGACCTTTTTGGATGATTTGACTATTAGAGCGACCATGACTGCATATAAATGTCATTGGTGGAAGATTGTTTAGAAAGAATATTGTGGAAGATAAAGTCAAGATGAATTCAAAGACATCAGAGGAAATTTAATCCGAAAAATTTCCATGAAATATTCACGCACATGATATGTAAACCAATCAGAATCCATTAAATTTAAAAAGAGGTACATGTAAATATTTTTGAGGGGAAAAAATAACTTTTTTAATTGTATTTTTGGTTTATCTCCTTATAAGCTTACTCAAATTTCAATCATAGACACTTGTTGGATGCATAATTAAAATTTACATCCAACAAGTACCCATTGGGCATACTTATGAGAAGACCCACATTCCTAAAAATTAAAGACACATTAAAAAAGTGTCTTCAACACATTTTTTTAATGTATCATCAATTTTTATCCATGATGGTCTTCTTAGAAGTATACAGAATGGGTACTCATTGTATTCATAATTTAATTCCACGTCCAACAAGTGTCTACTCTTAAGGAGATAAGCCATAAATACAATAAAAAATAGTAGTTCTTTTCTTTTCCCTCCGAAATTCCTAACTCTTATTTTATTATTTTTCCTTAAGAGGCCACCTTTAGGCTGAAATTTCCTCTAATGAACAAGGTATTGGTGGGAGATTAATATTGGACTTTTTCCCGTAATTAGTAGGACGTTGTTGGGGCTTCAGGAGGTGTGAAATTGTGTAAGATTGTTGAATGGATTCCTGGAAGGAATGGATATGAGAGCTTAGGGGTAACTATCGATATTATAGTTCAATGCTTGAGAGGAACATGAAAGTAGCTGTTGTATTTCTATAAATTTTAGATAATTAATTGAGTTATCTATGATATTATACTGTGTGAAGTCTTAATGTCAATTTATGATTGACGTAGGAATAAGAATGAGAATGTATAGATAAATATTTTGTTATGATGTCAGAATGGTTATTATTAAAAAATTTTAATATAATATGTTAGAGTGAGTTTGTTTCGAATTATAGATCTCTATGAATGTGTGTGTGTGTGCATTGAATAGTGGGGGAAGATTGGAGAAATGATACACAATATACCAAAGGTTATTCTATGAATATTTAAATCCTAGGTATCTCTCCATTGGGGAAATACAAGTGAGGGAACCCAAAACTAGGAGCCCAACATTGACTACTCTTTCTATAGAGAGTGTGAGCTAATAATTTAAGAGAAAAATAAAAGAAAGAAAGGAGTATAGTTGTATTTTTTGTAACCTAGAATGTGTGTGTGTGTCTATATATATATATATATATATATATTTGTACCTTTGGACACATAATAGTAGAATAATAATATACTCGAAGATCTCTAAGTGTTCTAAGAAATCATGTTAGGTCCCCATATTACTAGTGTAGTCCCTTATTTTTTTTTGTGTATCCCCCTTATTGTTATTTTTGTACCCCTGCAAACCCCATATTGTTATTATTCTTTACTTACATTATTATTGTTAGGTCGGTGAGGATTATATTGTGACCCCATGGACCCCTATATATAAAAGGAGGTTTTGTCGTTTGTATGATCCAAGAATTATTCATTTATGTAATGTATTGGAGGTTTAACCCTCTAAGTGGTTGGTTTCTAAGGCGTTGATCTCTCTTTTCTTCTATTTTTGGAGCTAGTTTCATAACATTTGGTAACAAAGCTTTGGATTCTAGGGTTTCGCTGCTCCAAACAGGTCATCATGGAATTTCAGCTGTAAATTTTACTCTACAAACGTTCAAAAGATGAAATATTTGCAGAATGAATCCCAAATCCTGAGGAACATCATGGAAAAAATTCTTATCTTGGTTCACAATGTTTTCAGAGATATGATCTTTGGAAGTTAGGGCTTTTTGCAGGCTCCTGAATTAAACCTAAAAAGGTCATCGTGGAATTTTTTCTATAAATTGTTTTCTTTGAGGGTTCAAAAGGTGAAATTTTTAAATACCTAAGCCCACATCGTGAGGTACGTCGTGGAGAAATTTTAGATCTTTATTCACCATATTTTTAGATATAGGGTCTGTTGAATTAAGGGATTTTGCAAGCTCCCGAATTTCATCTCAGGGAGGTGACCATCTGAAAAGTATCATAACTCTCTCTGTGAGCATTGAATTGTAATTATATAAAATGTGGCTATAAGTACACAGACTATGGTTTAATTTTTATCAATTTTAGATTCGAAGAAGAAACAGTGACACGGGGCATTTCGTACAATTTCTCTTGACTGAACTGGTCCATAATCAGGTCATTGTGGGATATTTCGAATAAATTAGTCTGGTGAAATCCAAATTAGGTTAGAACTCTGGAATTTGAAAGAATATTCAGAGGGCTAATATAGGGCCAAATTTTAGATATTGAAGATACTAAATCACACAGATAATTTAGTTTCAATATTGAGATCGTCAAAATAAAAATAAAAAAACTGTTTATTTTTTTCTTCAAATTGCCTAATTCTTGTTTGAAAAATCAGTTTTACGTGATTCCAATGGCCCATTGAGAATATATATCTATATTGGGTTCTAAAATGCCTCCAAAAATATAATAAATGAGAGATCAACACCCATTAAGCCCTCATATTACTCTTCTATTAATCATGAAGATGAAGAATTTCAACATGATCTATCAAAATTACAAGAGAAAGTGCACCAAATTTTGCTCTTGTAAAGAGCAAGAAAAAATGAAATGGAAGTTTTAAAGAAAGGTTTGGAAGCCAAGATGGATGGTTTAAATAAAAGTATGAATGGTTTGAAGAAAGGCGTGGAAGCTAAGATGGATGGCATGGAAGCTGGCATGGAAGCTAAGATGGATGACATGGAAGAAAAAATGAAGGAAAACATGGAAAAAATGAAGAATCATCTACAAGTAGACATGGAAGGTTTGACAAAGTTGATACAAGAAATGTTTCATAATGGCGAAAATATAGTAGAGGAAACTCATGATGAGAAAAAAATAAATGCTAATCGTGATTTCATAAACTCTAATGTTGGATGGAAGAACCACCATATTCCAAAGATGGATATGAGGAAGTTTGATGGCAAAGATCCTGTAACATGGATACTACATATGGAGCAATATTTTGATCTCAATAATGTGCAAAACACATAAAAGGTACACATTACAACTTTACATTTAGAACAAAATACATTTGTATGGTATCGATGGCTTTTCTCTCCTAAAAAAGTTGTCACTTGGTAAATTTTTACAAAGGAGATTATAGCACATTATGAGGATACAAAGAGAAACACATTCTTTATCCAATTAATAAATATAAAAAAAGGGCGTTCAATTAAAGATAAATTTCCCGTTCCCATGAATGATGAATTATTGGATGAAATACATGGTGCTATTTATTTTAGCAAGTTGGAAATTCATTCAGGATATCATCAAATTAGAATGAAGACTGGAGATATTCCGAAAACAACATTTCAAACTCATGAGGATCATTATGAGTTTTTGGTCATGCCTTTTGGCCTTACTAATGCACCTTCTACAGTTCAAGGGTTGATGAATTCCGTTTTCAAACCCTTCCTTAGAAAATTTGTGCTAGTATTTTTTGATGAAATACTAATCTATAGTAGGTCTTGGAAGGATCATGTTCAACATGTTGACAAGGTGCCTGTTATTGGAGGAGAAATAATTATATGAAAAAAATACAAATGTTTCTTTGGAGTACAATAGGTGGAATATCTAGGTTATATTGTATCTCACGAGGGTGTTAAGGTAGACCATAACAAAATTAAAGCCATTAAGGAATGGAAAGTCCCCATAACCATAAAGCAGTTGTGAGGATTTCTCAGGTTAACACGGTATTATCGCACGTTATTTAAGAATTAGAGGAAAATAGCAGCACCTCTAACAACATTATTGAAGAAAGATGCATTTTCATGGACTCTTGAAGCAACTAAGGCCTTTGAACATCTTAAAGAGGCAATGTGCCTTGCACTGGTATTAGCTACGCCAAACTTCACAAAAACCATTATTGTTGAATTTCATGCCTCAAGAAATGGAATTGGTGTTGTTTTAATGCAAGAAGGAAGACCCATTGCTTTTGAAAGTCATCCAATCAAAGGAAAGCATTTACATAAAGCTATTTATGAGAAGGAAATGTTGGCAATACTACATGAACTAAAGAAATGGCGAACTTACCTAATGGGAAGACACTTCAAGGTAAAAACTGATCATGATAGTCTTAAACACTTTTTGGAACAAAGAATATCATCAGAAGAGTAGCAAAAATGGGTCACAAAGATGTTGGGTTATGACTTTGAAATAATATACAAAAAAGGAAAGCTTAATGTTGTTGCAGATGCACTCTCAAGAAAGAATGAAGAGGTGGAAGCATTGGTTTGTGCCATTTCTATTATCCAACCAGATTGGATAACCGAAGCAAGAGATGAATGGAAGAAGGACAAATATGTATGGACACTCATTCAAAAGTTGCAGCAAGATCCTAGTACATCTGATACATTTAGTTGGAAAAATGATTCCTTATGGTACAAAGATCATTTATATCTTTGTAAGAATTCCCAACTAAAACAAAATATTATTTTGGAATTGCACACTTCTCCTTTAGGAGGACACTCATGATTCTTAAAAATTACCAAAGGGTGTAGAAAGAATTTTTGTGGGATGGCCTTAAATCTGATATTCAAAATTTTTTGGTAGAAAATTTGGTTTGCCAACAAAATAAAGTTGAGACAATTAAGAACTCGGGTTTTCTACAACCTTTATCAATTCCAAGTCAATGTTGGTAGGAGATTTCAATGGATTTTATCACAAGTTTACCTAAGTTTGAAGGAAAGAGTGTCATCATGGTGGTAGTTGATAGAGTTACCAAGTATGCACACTTTTTTGCATTATCTCATCCATTTACAACAAGTACAATTGCTACTACATTTATGGAAACAATTCAAAAGCTACATGGAAACCCAAAGATTATGCTAAGTGACAGAGATCCCATTTTTACTGGAAACTTTTGAAATAAATTATTTTCATGTTTGGGTACTCAACTATGCCATAAATCATCTTATCATCCTCAATCTGATGATCAAATTGAAATAGTGAACACATTTTTGGAAGGATATCTTCGTTGTTTCGTATCTGATAAACAAACACAATGGGTAAAGTTGGTACCTCTGGCTGAATGGTGGTATAAAAATTCCTTCCACACAGCAGCAAAAATGATTCCATTTATGGCACTTTATGAATATCATCCACCGTCCATCACATCACCTTTCCGAGAAAATGGTAAGGTGCAAGTAGTGGAATATCACATCGAGGATCAACAATAAGTTCTCCAACTCTTAAAGGATAACCTAAATTTGGCACAAAATTGAATGAAACAATAGGCAGATCAACATCGCAGTGAGAAAATTTTTGATGTAGGAGACTGGGTGTTTTTACAGCTACAAACATACAAACAAATGTCCCTCAAGAAAACTAAGAAGGATAATAAATTGTCGCTAAAATACTATGGTCCTTACAAGGTATTGCAAAATATTAGTACTATGTCATACAAATTGGAGCTTCGTGTTTCTTCACGAGTGCATCAAGTTTTCCATGTTTCATGATTAAAGAAGGCTACAGGCGAAAAAATTCTAGTTCAAACAATATTTCCAAAACTTGATGAGGAAGGAAAAATCACATTGGAACCTGAAATAGTCACGGAAACAAGAACTTGACAGCTATGAAATCAATTAATTTTAGAGTATCTCATCAAATGGAAGAACTTACCCACTGAAGATTCTACATGGGAGGATGAGAATTTTATACCGAAGAATCTAGAGCTACTCAAGTGTTGAGGACACCACTTTTTTGAAGGATAGGGGCATGTTAGGTCCCCATATTACTAGTGTAGTCCCTTATTGTTATTAGTGTAGCCCCCTTATTGTTATTGTTGTACCCCTATAACACCCATATTGTTATTATTGTTTACTTACATTATCATTGTTAGGTTGGCTATGTTTATATTGTGACCCCATGGACCCCTATATATAGGAGGTTTTGTAATTTGTATCATCCAAGAATTATTCATTTATGTAATGTATTGGAGGTTGCCCAATCAAAGTGGTTGATTTCTAAGGCATTGATCTATCTTTTCTTCTTTTTTTGGAGTTGGTTTCATAAAAAATAATCTATAAATGGATTAAGCATCACAGCTTGAGACAAGGTTAGCATGCATTTGTTTCCAGCCTATGAGTGCATGAGGTCCTTGCTCATCTTTGCAGTGTACTATTCAAAACCGAATGTGAACTCCCAATAGAAGGAGTGGACAAGGTTACCTAGCCTATAGATTAACCTGTACTACACATAATACATTTAATATATGTATAAGTATAATACTCATAGTGAAAATTTTATAAACTAAATAACATTGAGAAAGTAACATAACATAATCTTTATACATGAAAATAGTAACTAAGAAGAAATACATTGTGTATGAATATATCCAAAGAAAATATAACTCCGAAGTAGTCATGATGAAAATATAAACCCTTCATTAAAAATTCATGTGGCATAGGAAGCTAGATATATTATAAACATTCGATACTTCAAAATTATAAAGCATACAAAAATATTGAGGCATGTATCTTGTGGTTGTAGCCAAGAAAAATGAAGAGTTTGTGTTTCAACAACAATAAAAAGAAACCCTTGTTTAACATTTCCCATAACTATTTCTGCCACAGGAATTTGTCGTTGTGCCTTGTATTTAAAGGAAATAATTTCTAAGATATATATATATATATATATATCTATATATATATATATTCCATAAGTATATTTAGGATCTTCTCTCAAGATTAATTGAAATAGGTATGTCTTGACATTGCAAAGCACTGGCATAATTATCGAAGAAACTTCAAGAGAAGGAATGTGAAAAGGCAATGAAGCCTGAAAAATAAATTCCTGGAAGATGCGAGAAGATTAAAAAGTAAACCCTCGAAATTTATGGTTTCCCATGATCTTCCAAAGACCAAAACATATCCTATCCTGCAAAAAAAGTACCTTAGTTAGGCAGCACAAATTGAAAAGGAAGAGAAAGAGAAATATCCAAATAAAACTCTCGGGAAAAAAATGAATTGATATTGACCTAAAAAGAAAATATGAAGCTCCCTGCTATGATCAAATCAACATGTCGAATCTATGGTTAGAATCGCTATAAAATGGGGAACGAAATCCTTCAATAATGAAAATAAATAACCAAGCTAAGGGTTTAAAACATAGGAATGGTAGCAAAAAACATGGACTTCACTAGATAATGTGAAGAGGGAAAAATTGAAGTCGTCATGAAAAACTACAACCATACAGGGAGAAATCCAAAAACCTACGTGCACGATTAATGGAAATTGAAACAGAAAATGAAATTATCCAACGTTATATTTGTTCACGTAAAAGATATATAAACGTGAAAAATGTACAAATAAAGAAAAATTAAGAGAATAATAGGGTTTTCACTGTAGCCTTGACATTAAATATATTGACATAAATACATAAAATAATCCATGTTAAACCTCCAGTATCAGAAAATATTTACTTTGGTAGCTATTTCGGATGGAGGTCAGACCCTAGTATCATTTAATAATCCATGTTAAACCTCCAGTATCAGAAAATATTCACTTTGGTAGCTAATTCGGATGGAGGTCAGACCCTAGTATCATTTTTTTTCTTCATAGTTTTTGAGCTTTGCTGACAGATCCGAGAATGAAAATGGAAAATGCGATGGAGGAGGGAGGTGTCGCTCATTAACCTAACCATCCATGGAAAAATATCCACCTTGAAAGACTTATAATAGATCACAACCTTCTATAGTGATGTTCCAGACAACTAGGGGATGGGTCAACCTGAGGCGTCCAACTACATGGCCTCCATCACGTAAAATCGAATCATTGTTGGACTCTCGCATAGCTAAAACTTGCCACCTTGAGAAGGTTCCTTCAGTGTAGTGCGACAGAAATTATGCATATGAAATTATAAATTATATGGAGGTAGTTTATAAAGTATACCTTTCTTCTCACCAAGTTTTTTCTGAACAATGTAACATATAACCATTACAAATTTTATGTATAGAAATGATACATATTATTAATTTAAGATGGTCACAACTATTAACCGTGGTTATAAAGGATGTATCAAGTGATATATAACATTAAGATATAGTTTAAATAGTCCAAGTACCATATCCAATCCAGTTATGAGGAACAAGTAATTAATTTTAGAAGAAAATAGTAACCACTACCAAATAATGTAAGAGTAATATTGAAATGGGAATTGTAAATGGTTACATCATGTGTTAATAATTCTATATCCAAACTTCTAGCAAAAAGGATGATGTATATCTTAAAAAACAATTCATACTTAGTGAATTTTGAATGTTACTTGGGTGAATTTTAGAGACATGTTGCATATGGTATCAAAGGAACATGTTACAACACTGGGACCTATGAGCTCCATCATGATTATGTTTAAAAAAATGAATTATTTCTTCTACATATAAAAATATTAAGTAAATAAGAGGAGAAGAAATGGAAGATCCTTAAGAACAAACATGCATTGGTGAAGATTGGATCCGTGTACATTTACAGGAACAAGTTCTACTATCTCAATGGACTTGATGAACACAGTTAAATATTTATGAAAAAATTTAGTAAGCCTCCATGTTGATATTGGAAAATTGTTAAATTATAGTGCATAATAGGAAAAATTGTTCTAAATCTAAGAGATATATTAAATCCTAAGCTTGTGGATCGAATCATGGAGGAGGAGGACAGAGGATATAATTCTAAGAGGAAGGATCCTAATTGGGTGGTGCATGGTAAGGAATATAAATATGATGAGGAAGAGATTATTTCAATTGAATTACCTCTAAACGAAGGAAGTAAACCAAAAATAGAATTGTAAGGGGAATTCAAGAAAATTACACCCCTAACCTGTAATGGAGAATCTGAATAAGTGGCCAAGGCATGGATACTTAATATTAATTATTAATTTCAAGTTTATGATTACTCTAGTAATTTAAAAGCTAAATTAACTAAATACTAGTTACAGGGATAATCTCCCTTCTGGTGGGAAGAGATCATTAATATGAACAATTTCAAAGGAAAAACATTTAGTGGGAGAAATTTCAGAGATTCTTCAAGGTAAAATACTTAACTGAAGTATATTTTGTTGATAAGTCCAAATAATTTCATTATTTTATACTTGAAAAAATTAAAATGGATATGTTAATGATGAAATACACTCACCTTCTCATATAAGTGCCATATATGCTAGAATAAAAAGCTAAGGTACAATGTTTTATTAATTTTTGTCGTCTCTCTTTTAAGGAATAATTGATTATGATAAGCCCAAAACAATGGATGAGATCATTTGAAAAGTAATAATTTGTTTTTAGAAAGCTAAACAAATAAATGGAAATGTGAAATTATGTCCCAATAAAATCAAAGATAGATTTGTAGAGGGAGGAAAAGGAATAAAATATGGTTCTTTTAAAAAAATTAGTAACGGAAAGTATAGTCAGAAATTTAGCAAAAACAATAATCAAACATAAAGGACTTAGGCACAAACTCGATCTAAACATACAAACATGAACAATATGGTATTTGGTGGGAAGGAAAGGGAAATCTTAAAGTGCGAGGGCTATGGAGAACCTTGTATTCTATGAAAATTCCCATACAACACAAGACCTGTGTAGAATTTATAGAATATTTAGGAGGCATTCACAATCAGCAATGTGATGAGAAACATTTCTCAAATTAATACGACATTGGAAGAACTCCAAGTGAAGAATCAATACACCATGGTGGACATAGAAGGTAACATTTTCAACCAACCTATTTATATTTTGATAGGTCCTGCTGCTAGTTTGATTTATGTTAGTTCTGAGGTTGTAGAAAAATGTAAATTAACCTTAGAAATGTTTGAAATGTAACTAGTTTCGGTCTTCATAATTGTTGTTCTACTCATTTCAATATATATATTATGTAACAAAAAAAATAAGAAAAAGAAAACTTTATTATTTCAAGCATGGGTTTCATGCTTCTTATTGATGGTATTTTGTGTAAAAGCATGTTATTCATGCTTATAGGGTTTGTTAGGTCATAGGATTTCTGCCCATCACTCAAGAGAGTCAACATCATGTATATAAGATCCTTATAGAAAAAATATATCTTGTAAATATATTTAATTCAAGTCTATAAAGTTTCCGAAACATCCGAAGTACAATTAAACCGTGGAAGCTTCAAGTGATTGTAAAGGAGGGAATATTGACCCCTTGGAAACACTATAAAAAGGAGTAGTTCGACCTCATTTGGAAATCACTTTCCAAAAAGTTTTAGCTCTCTTTAAAAGGTTCGATATAAGGATAGATGGGTCAAGGAAGCTGCAGAAAAGCTATATCAGGTAAAAAAAGAAAAATAAATCTTGTTTATGGGCTATATCTCTCTCAAACATGTGAAATTCTAGGGTTTCTACAACTACAAAGAAAGCTGAAAATGAGGGTCTGAATTACAAAAGAGTGAGTTACAATATCAAGGTTATAGAAGAGATAATACTCTATATTGACCTCATTTACCTTGGTAGTATATGTATTTCCCAAGGAATTAAGCTTGAAGAAATTGGATTAGGGCTTCTACAGTAATTACAAGGCATAGATTATAGGTCAAAGTTGTAGGAAGAAACTGCAGAGCAAAAGCTATGGTCAAAGTTGCGACCAGAAGCTATTTTTACTCGAAGGGATGAATTGTTAGTTCGAGGAGGACTTGGTCTAGGGTTTCGGTCTTTGGTATTTCATTTCAGGAGAATATTTTCAAGGTTTTTCCCTTTGAGCGGTTTTTTCCCTCGCTTGGAGCATAAATTTCGTGTCTACTATTTTTATTAATTTTATCTTGATATCTTTTTGATAAATAATATCTAATAAATAATCACAAAAATAATAATAATTGTCACACGAAAGTATTAACGTTAAGGAAAATTCAATTAATAAGTTCCCAAATTTCATTTTCCAACAAAAATATACAAAAACACCTAGTTGGTTCAACCTACTACTAGCACAAAAAGGAAAGTCAGTAACTAAGTGAAGATATATATTGCTGATTAAAATGGAATTAAAACCACTATGAATTTAAACATTTTTCATTTAGGTTATTATCATATTCTAGTGGCGATGGATTGGCTGGAAGCACATACATCAACTATCAACTCTTTAGATAAAATTGTTATACGTACAATGAATAAAAGATAAATTAAAATTTTATAATTTATAAATAGACCCATTTTGGTTCGAAAAATATCCTCCTTACAATTAAAAATGTTTTCTATAATCTTTATTAGTCATTTTCCATTCAAGTAAAATACCAGTAAAAGGAAAAAAAATCAAGGACCTTGGAGGAACTAGAAGTAATCTGGGATTACAAGGATGTATTCTCATATGATATTTTTGGTTTTTAACAGAAGGGACACATTTATTTCTCTATAGAACTAATACTAATGGATGGACTGATATCTAAGGCACTTTACTAGGTGAGTGTGCTAGAATTAATGGAGTGAGAAATACAACTTCAAGAATTATTAAAGAACAGGAATATTAGAGAGAGTGTTTTGTTGTGGCGTGCACCAGTATTATTCGTTAAAAGGAAGGATGGTATTTTTGTATTAGGCATTGAAAATAGAAAATTGAATAAATTAAGAATTATGAATAAGTACACATTTCCTAGGATCGTTGATTTATTTGACCAAGTGAGGGGAGAAACTATTTTCTCTAAAATAGACCTACGGTTTGGATACCATCAATTAAGGATTAAAGAGGAATATGTTCCTATAACAAATTTCTAAACATGATATGGAAACTATAAATCTAAAATACATCCATTTACACTTACATATGAACTATATACCTTTATGTGTTTGATGAATAGCGATTTTAGTAAGTTTCTAGAGAAATATGTGTTAATACTTATCGATGATTTTTTTATCTATTTGAAGATACTAGAGGAGTACACATAAAAATTATAAATAGTGTTTTTGACTCTATGGGAATATCAAATATACGTGAAGTGTTAATTTTTCATAGGGCTATATTGTACTTTTCTTTTGATAATTGCATTTCGTCATTAACACATTAAGTTCAATCCAGACCATCATAACATTATTCATATTTACATCATTATTCAAAATCATATTCAACTATGTAGAAGCAAAAATATCATCATCATCAATGTAGCAGAGCATAAATGAACAATAGAAAAAAAATGATTCACATATAGAGACACCCCGATTGGTCGAAGACCAAGGTAAAACCAACTATGCAGAAAACCCTTTCAAATTCTTCTTCTTATTAGATAATCATCAAATAATTCAGTAAAAGAGAGTACAATGATCCATATCTTCACTTATGCAACTATCCAACAAAATAACTACAACATCCATGAAATGAACCTCATAATTCTTAAACTCAATCATGATTATGAAGCCTGTAATGAACTGTCACTGTCTTCGGTCAACTGTCGAACAAAACTATCACTAAGAAAAATATTAGAAGACCCATATTTTGATATTTTACTTCTCATTCATATAGAGGAGGAGTTACCTAAGCAACTATATATTCCCATTCTCTCCCTTAATCCTACCATGCGAGTGAATGGGGTGAGGAAATATGTTTGAGAAACCCTAACTCTCGGTCACATGGATGTAGAGTTGTATGTGAAACTAGAAGACTCCACTCACATGTATGATATTTTTTGTGTGATAATATGGTCAAATAATTCCCATCTCGTGCCAACAAATATGGCCCAAAACCCTAGATTTTAAATTTAAGCTTTAGACCCTGCAATCTCAACTCACATCAAACTTAATCCTCCATGGACGAGCCCAATACTTCAGCGAGCTAAAAAACCATGATATAAGAATGTGTCATAATGATTTTGAAATGAGGAAGATTTCAATTGTATATATAACCTTTCAAGGGGTGCACATTACTTTAGGGCCGAATTATAAAATATGCACATGTGGGTTTCTTTTCATAAATACAATTTTCGTTATCCGATTTGAGTGATATTTAGGTCAATTTTGGCTCTCTAGAACTGAGGAAATGAATGAAATCATTATCTACATAAAATGAGTTGTCTAAAGTTGAATTTGACTGCAGCTGCATATTTTTAACACTCCCTCTCAACTAGGGATAATTCTACCTACCAATATCTGACCATTGGTCAACATGTCATCTTGTCATCATATTCTATCCATTTAAGTATCGTCACTAATGATCATAATTCATAACTTGCTTATTTCTTCTTATATTTTGATTTTCCTTGATCATATGGTGAAAATTATTGAATCTAAAGGAATAATAATTTCTACATTAGATGGGAGCTCACTCTACCACCCTCTGTCCATGCAAATACTACATGGAATCTCTACTAGTGGGCTACTACCCAAGAAAATATGCCAACAAGATACTACCTAGAATCTATTATTGGGGTACCACCTGGAATATGTTACTGGGCTACTACATGGAATCTCATGGGGGAGCTTCTACTATGACCCCATATCGAGCAATAAGATATCCAAACATGTTGTGTAACCAACTCCAAAAATAGAAAAAAAGAGATATCAACGTCTTAGAAATAAGCCACTTCGAGGGGGCAACCTCCAATACATTACATAAATGAACAATTATTGGATGATACAATTTACAAAACCTCCTTTCTATATATAGGAGTCCATGTGGCCATAATGTAATCCTAGTGGGCCACAATGTAATCCTAGCCAACCTAACAATAATAATTTAAGGGCACAATAATAATAAAATGAGGGTTACAAGGGTACAATAATAACAATAAGGGGGTTACACTAATAACAATAAGGGACTATGCTAGTAATATAGGGACCTAACAAAACATACATGGGAGAAAATATCATCCGTGGAACTACATCGGGGAGCTCATTATCAACCCAGAACACCATAGGGGAGAAAATCTCAACCCAATCCTATTTCTTGTCGATCTTCTCATCGATGACAATAAGGGGGTTACACTAATAACAATAAGGGAATATACTAGTAATATAGGGACCTAACATGCCCCTCTCCTTCAAAAAAATGTTGTCCTCAATGCTTGAGTAGCTCTGGGTGCTTCTGTATAAACTTCTCATTCTCCCATGTAGAATCTTCAGTGGGTAAGTTCTTCCACTTGATGAGATACTATGAAATTGATCAATTCCGTAGCTGTCGAGTTCCTGTTTCTGTGACCGCTTCAGGTTCCAATATGATTTTTCCTTCCTCATCAAGTTCTAGCAATATTGTTTGAACTGGAAGATTTTCACCTATAACATTCTTTAAGCATGAAACATGGAAAACTGAATGCACTCGCGAAGAAGTAGGAAGCTCTAATTTGTATACCATAGTACCAATATATTGCAACACCTTATAAGGACCATAGTACTTTGGCGATAATTTATTATCCTTCTTAGCTTGCTTTATGGACATTTGTTTATATGGTTGTAGCCATAAAAATACCCAATCTCCTACATCAAAACTTCTTTCACTACGATGTTGATATGCCTGTGTTTCGTTCGATTTTGTGACAAATTCAGGTTATCCTTTAAGAGTTGGATAACTTCTTGTCGATACTCGATGTGATCTTCCACTACTTGAACCTTCTAATTTTCCCTTAAAAATGATGTGATGGATGGTGGATGATATCCATAAAGTGCCACAAATGGGGTCATTTTTGCTGCAGTATGGAAGGAAGTGTTATACCACCATTCAGCGAGAGGTAACCACTTGACCCATTGTGTTTTTTTATTAGATATAAAAGAACGAAGATATCCTTCCAAAAATTTATTTAATATCTCAGTCTGACCATCATATTGAGGATGATAAGATGAGCTATGAGCTAATTGAGTACCCAAACAAGAAAATAACTCCGTCCGAAAATTTCCAGTAAAAATGGGATCTTTGTCGCTCACAAAAACCCTTGGGCTTCCATGTAGCTTTTGAATTCTGTCCATAAATGTAGTAGCAATTGTACTTGCTTTAAATGGATGACATAATGCACAAAAGTGTGCATACTTGGTAAGTCTATCAACTACCACCATGATGACACTCTTTCCTTCGGAATTAGGTAAACCTATGATAAAATCCATTGAAATCTCCTCCCAATGTTGACTTGGAATGGATAAAGGTTGTAGAAGTCCTGGGTCTTAATTGTCTCAACTTTATTCTGCTGGCAAACCAAGCATTCCGCCACAAAATTTAAAATATCAAATTTAAGGCCATCCCAAAAAAATTCTTTCTTCAGCTTGTGGTAAGTTTTTAAAAATCTTGAGTGTCCTCCTAAAGGAGAAGTGTGCAATTCCAAAAGAATATTTTGTTTTATTTGGGAATTCTTACAAAGATATAAGCTATCTTTGTACCACAAGGAATCATTTTTCCAACTAAATGTATCAGATGTACTAGGATCTTGTTGCAACTTTTGAGTGTCCATACATATTTTTACTTCTTCCATTCATCTCTTACTTCAGTTATCCAATCTGGTTGGATAATAGAAATGGCACAAAGCAATGCTTCCACCTCTTCATTCTTTCTTGAGAGTGCATCTGCAACAGCATTAAGCTTTCCTTTTTTGTAGATTATTTCAAAGTCATAAATCAACATCTTTGTAACCCATTTTCGCTGCTCTTCTGAAGATAGTCTATTTTCCAAAAATTATTTAAGACTATCATGATCATTTTTTACCTTGAAGTGTCTTCCCATTAGGTAAGTTCCTCATTTATTTAGTGCATGTAGTATTGCTAACATTTCCTTCTCATAAATAGGTTTCTGTAAATACTTTCCTTTGATTGGATGACTTTCAAGAGCAATGGGTCTTCCTTCCTGCATAAAAACAGCACCAATTCCATTTCCTGAGGCATCACATTCCACAATAAAGGTTTTTGTGAAGTCTGGTGTAGCTAATATAGGTGCTAGGCACATTGTCTCTTTAAGATGTTCAAAGGCCTTAGTTGCTTCATGAGTCCATGAAAATCCATCTTTATTCAATAACGTTGTTAGAGGTGCTACTATTCTCCCATAATTCTTAACAAACTTGCGATAATACCCTGTTAACCTCATAAATCCTCGCAACTGCTTTATGGTTGTGGGGACTTTCCATTTCTTAATGGCTTTAATTTTGTTAGGGTATAATTTAACACCCTCGTGAGATACAATATGACCCAGATATTCCACCTCTTGTACTCCAAAGAAACATTTGGATGTTTTTGCATATAATTGTTTCTCCTACAATAGTTTGAGCACCCTGTCAACATGTTCAGCATGATCCTTCCAAGACCTGTTGTAGATTAGTATATCATCAAAAAACACTAGCACAAATTTTCCAAGGAAGGGTTTGAAAATGGAATTCATCAACCCTTGAAATGTAGAAGGTGCATTGGTAAGGCCAAAAGGCATGACCAAAAATTCATAATGACCCTCATGAGTTCGAAATGTTGTTTTTTGAATATCTTCAGTCTTCATTCTAATTTGATGATATCCTGAATGAAGATCCAACTTGGTAAAATAAATTGCTCCATGTAATTCATCCAATAATTCATCAATCACAGGAATGGAAATTTATCTTTAATGGTGAGCTTATTGAGCTCCCTATAATCCGGACACATTCGCCATGATCCATCCTTCTTGTGTACCAATACTACAGGAGCAGAGAAAGAACTTTGACTAGGTTGAATTATACCCGCCTCTAACATTTCTGCGATCATACGTTCAATTTCGCTCTTTTGGAAGTAAGGATATCTATAAGGCCTGATGTTTGGAGGAGCACTTCCTGGAATCAAATGAATAGCATGATCATGATCACGAATAGGTGGGAGTCCTTTGGGAGTTTCAAACACCTTGGAATGATTGTCCAAGATTTGTTGGAGATCTGCAGAAATAGATGATTTTGATGTTGGAACTTCTAGTGAGCATAATTGTGCAATTACGCCTCGCTGTTCTTTCTTTAGAAGCTTTGTCATGACATTATAGCTTATTATCCTTCCTGGCTTCCCCGCAATACCCCGTAATTCAACTTCCTTTCCTTCTGAAAAAAATTTCAAGAAAAGTTCTTGAAAATTAAAAGCTACCGTTCCCAAAGATTGTAACCATTGTACTCCTAGTACAACATCAGCACCTCCCATAGGAATGGCAAGCATTGGACTAGTCAATACATATTCCCCCATGGTTAGCTTGCTATTATGGCATTTTCCAGAGCAATTTATAGTTCCTCCATTTGCAACCATCACTTGACATTCTGGTGCTGGGTATAGGAAACAATTTAATTCCTTGGCTACCTTATAATGAATAAAATTATGGGTGCTACATGAATCAATCAACACTATTACCCTTTTCTTCTTGATATGTCCTTCTATCTTGAGAGTTTGAGGAGTGGTAATTCCTGCCAGTGCATTACACGATATGGTCGGATTCATTTCTTCCTCTTTTAGGGCTGGTTCCTGGTGTATATCCTCTTCTTGTTCATTTTCTTCTTCCTCTTCACAATCTATGTAAAATAATTTCTTCTCAGCACACTTATGACCTTTAGTGTATTTGCTATCACAACTGTAGCAAAACCCTTTTTCTCTTTTTTCTTCCAATTGTTGTGGTGTCAACCTTGTAGGTTGTGGAAATCTAGGCGTAGAAACACTTCCTTTTTTATAGAAGTGAGTGGTAGGCTTCCTTGTCGCCATAATTTTACATTCAATTTTTCTTGCCAACCTGAATGCCTTCTCCAATGAATCAGGTTCCAAAACGCGAACTTCATGTTGGATGTTATCCTTTAAAGTGCCTATGAAGAGATCAATCCTGTGTTCCTCTGGAATATCGGTTACCCTTATATTCAATTTTTGGAAGTCCTCAATGTGTTGCCCCACTAAACCCTTTTGTTTGAGATTTATCAATTGGCTAAAGAAGGTGTTGCTCTTTGTATCATCATAATGTGCTATCATTTCCTCCGTAAAAATTGACCAAGTGACAATTTTTTTACGGGAGAAAAGCCATCGATACCATACAAATGTATTTTTCTCTAACTGTAAAGTTGCAATGCATACCTTTTGTGTGTTTTGCACATTATGGAGATCAAAATATTGCTCCATCTGTAGTATCCATGTTACATGATCCTTTCCATCAAACTTCCTCATATCCATTTTTGGAATATGGTGGTTCTTCTTGCCAACATTAGAGTTTATGAAATCACGATTAACATTTATTTTGTTCTCATCATGAGTTTCCTCTACTATATTTTCACCATTAGGAAACATTTCTTGTATCAACTTTGTCAAACCTTCTATGTCTGAATTTAGATCATTCTTCATGTTTTCCATTTTAGCTTCCATGTCATCCATCTTAGATTCCATGCTAGCTTCCATGCCATCTATCTTAGATTCCATGCTATCTTCCATGCCATCTATCTTAGATTCCATGCCTTTCTTCAAACCATCCATATTATTCTTCAGACCATCCATCTTTGCTTCCACACCTTTCCTCAAAACTTCCATTTCATTTTTTGCTGCTCTTTGTGAGAGCGAAATTTGGTGCACTTGCTCTTGTAATTTTGATAGATCATGTTGCAATTCTTCATCTTCATGAGTCATAGTAGAGCCTTCTGAAGGCTTAATGGATGTTGAATTATTTTTACGAGGAATTTTTTAGAACCCAATACTGATATCTATTCTACAATATGCCCTTGGAATCAATTCAAATTTATTTTTCAAACAAGACTTATGCACTTCGGAAAAAAATACACACCTTTTTCTTTCTTTTGAGGAGCTTGATATTGAAATTGGATTATCTCTGTGATTATGGCTCTTCAATATCTGAGATTTAGTACTGAAGTAGCCCTCTGAATTCTCTTTTGAATGCCACATGTCTAACCTAATTTGGATTCTCCAAGAAAAATGTATGTCCAATCTCCCACAATGACCTAATTATGGACTAGTTCAGTAGAGCAAATTTGTACGAATTTCCACGTATCACTGTTTCGTCCTTCACCTCTAAAATTTATAGCCAAGAAACAAAATTCTATGTACTTGCGACCACTTTTTACAGCACTCCAATCCGATGCTCAGAGAGAGAGTTATTGAACGTTTCCCATGATAGCCTCTTTGAGATGAAATTCGGGAGCCTGAAAATGCACTACATTCCACAGATCGTATCTCCAAAAATGTTGTGAACCAAGATCTGAAATTTTAGACAAGTTTCCTCACGATTTCAGCTTCACACCCTAAAAATTTCAGATTTTAAACCTTTGTAGAAAAAAATTTATAGCACAAATTCCACGATGACCTGTTTAGGAGCCTGAAAAAAGACCTAACTTCCACAGATCATATCTCCGAAACTATTGCGATCCAAGCTCTGAAATTTTTAGACAATCTTCCTTAGTATTTCGGCTTCGCACCTTAACAATTTCAGCTTCTCAAACTTCGTAGAAACAACTTTATATTGAAAATTACATGATGACATATTTGGAGTAGCGAAACCCTAGAATCCAAAGCTCTGATACCAAATGTTGTGTAACCAGCTCCAAAAATAGAAGAAAAGAGATATAAACGCCTTAGAAATAATCCACTTCGAGGGGGAAACCTCCAATACATTACATACATGAACAATTATTGGATGATACAATTTACAAAACCTCCTTTCTATATATAGAAGTCCATGTGGCCATAATGTAATCCTAGTGGGCCACAATGTAATCCTAGCTGACTTAACAATAGTAATTTAAGGGCACAATAATAACAAAATGGGGGTTACAAGGGTACAATAATAACAATAAGGGGGTTACACTAATAACAATAAGGGACTATACTAGTGATATAGGGACCTAACAAAACATACATGGGAGAAAATCTCATCTGTGGAACTACATCGGGTAGCTCATTATCAACCCAGAACCCCATAGAGGAGAAAATCTCAACCCAATCCTATTTCTTGTTGATATTCTCATCGATGAATCTAAGAATTCATGTGGTAGAATCCCTCCATCATAATTGACTTTGGTTTTACACCCCAAGTCCACTCTAAACACATTGGCCAAATGGGGAGAGGTGTTCCTAACAAGGCTCGCTTGTCAGTATGATGCCAATTGGGGTATAATCTACATAGAACATATAGGGGAGAGAAATCTCCAACCCTATTGGTATATAAGGGAGTAGCATCTACAACCCTATGGGTAATATATAATGGTGATACCCTATTTTCAAGAGATCCCTCAACCCGAGTAGCCCTCTATCTTAATTCGACACCCTGGGAGCTCAAAAATGGGAGGAAGAGTTAGCTCAGTGTCCTTGATCAATGATGATATCTTTAGATCAACAAAATATCATCATTCTCTTATCTAGTAATAATTATTTATCAATAACATATTTCTCCTATTCATACAGGACATCAAATCAAATATCATGTTAGAAAAAAATATACATATGTATCACAAAATTGTATAAAAATCATCCTTCCTCTCAAATAAGTGCCAACCAAAAGCCTAATCTTGTCATGTACATTATCAGCATGTCAATATATGAAGGTATTTTAGTTCCAAATAGATATGAGATTCTATTCCAATCGTATCCCACTCTTTGTTATCAAACTATATACATCTCCTATCCATAGCTTTTTCACAAATCTCTTGCAAAAAAACCTTGTTCATCTTGCCTAATAGCTATTCATGCTAGGAATCATCATACTCCTCCTTGGTCACGCATAAAGATATAAAATTCTCATCGAAAACCATCATTGTATATCTCATACTATGTCAGTTCTCGACAATAATAATCCCATGGAAATATCTTGAATGGTTCTTAGTGGAAAATCTATGTGTATGAAGCTTCTGAATCATGAATTGACTCGGGTTCTATATATAACATATACAAATAAGTTTTCAATAAAAACATAAATTCTTCAATCAACTATTAGTTTCCAAGTTAAGTTAAAAAATCTATCTTCTCAACCCTTTGAAGTTCAATTAGTGTGTCCAAGGATTTTAATTTACACTTTCCAACACTTCATCAATAGATTTACCATATATATATATTACTTTCCCAAATTCATAAATCATTCCATGATTCATTGATTCGATCTTGAGAAGCCATATCCCTGTTACTTATATTATTTGATGCTCATTATTTTCCAATAGTAGACCTTTAGCACATAAAACCAAAACCAAAATCAAAATAATACCTTGCAACACTTTTGAAGTAGGATCAACACATCATCCTGGATTTTCTAGATAACTATCAATGTAGACATATCAAGAGGCTTTCTATAATAATAACACTTTACCAAACCAATATGTTCAATATTACACAAATAAACATTTTGCAATCAAATAAACTAATTCATCTTGTTAAATCTTAGATGCTAGATCAGAGCCAATATTAAAATCATCAATATCACATTATCAGATTCTCTAGACCAGGTTGTACGTAGAGTTCTAATGAAGTCATGACATCATCTATTATCATGTCAATAATTTTTCACTTACTAAACAATATCAATCTAAATTTCATCAATTCATTCTCATCATCATAATATAGATCATTTTTTTCACTAGATACACCAAGAATAAGTCATGCAGGTTCCATCCATTCATTCTCACATTTCTTTACATTGAATCGCAACTATCAATACTTCAACCATTGTGATAATAACAAGGAGGCCAATACAACACCATTATCGAATACCCATATTAGTCACTGAAAGTAAATATGATCATATAACATTTTTATCAAGTTAAATAATCAATTTTAAAATCACATCATTAGTCATCAGGTCAAATTCCAAATTTTCTATCACAGTGAGTTCTATAGTCCATATCATATCTCAATCATGAAGTCAAAGTTTTAAGTCATTGTCAATAATCATGTTATAACTCCAAACACTAGTCATCTATATCAATAATAAAAATCATTTCAAACTCTTTTAGCACAAACTTCAAAGGTTAAATCATAATGAACTATCTATATGCATATCTTCGTCGCCTATAAACACAAGTTTAGTCTTATTATAGTAAAAAATCAAACTTCCCAACTCATAAAACTTCTTGTTGTCTGCTTATTTTTTGTAGGAATGACATCCTTCAAGTGAACATATGATTGTATTCAGACAACTTAATTTTTTTGTCGCGAAGGCATAGTCGCACCCATTTTCCTTCCTTTGTGTGGTTGGGAGACTACAATCTTACCCTTGAGCTTACTTAAATGCGGTTGAGAGGATATAGTTACACTTGTAACCCTGCTTCCATGTGAACGAGGCTTAGTGAAAGAGAAAAATATCTTTCCCCATATCACAACTTTGTTGGAGATCAACCATGTGATATATTTATCCATTCATACCCATAAATTATACTTCGACAGTAAATAATATACATCTAATTCCAATGGTAATAGGAGTAAGGATATTATGGAGATATTCTCCATCTGAATGGGAATAGACTTTCTTAATCATCAATCTCTCTATTATAATGTCATGAATCAACAAATATGTTAGATCATAATGTAAAAATTATGTCAATAATGGTCATAACATGCTAGAAACTAATTCACAATGGAATCATGACATCAATACTTCATCAAGGGTTACTGTCACCATTCTGAATAGGAGTATAATACAACATTACTTATAACTCAATAAATTCAAGGAATTCATTTTTTCCATATCCATAAATACTAAGCACATAAAAATATAACCATGTTCAATAAAATATCATTAATAACAATCTCATGGTTATACATCTATCATCATTCTTTTTACAAAAAAATCAATGGTGTCAAGTTACCATATTTAGAATAAAGGTGTTAACATTATTTATGGGATCAAGATATCAAAAAATGATAAATGTTAGCAAAATATGAAGTATACAAATTTATCAAATATTAATACCAAGTAGATTTATAGAATAAATATGTTCATCATGTTTAAGAAGTCAGATACTTGTTCAATATCAAGTGCAACCTGTTATCATAGGAACCATGAATCTAAATCACTTTCATATGCATGCATGAGCGATTAGTGAAATATACATTCTCGTCATACTTTACGGCTTACCTTTCCATCCAACATAACATTGAAACCACATACTGTGTAGTATTAAAATACCAGTGCCCCTTCTTATTTTACTTAGGAAACCTGTAGAACTTTTTCACATTTTCATCATATGCTTCTTCTTCGATGCTAGATCTCTTATTCTTGCACTAGTTATGGTCCTCAAGAAGGATCCACTTATCATGTTACATAAAAAGGTTATAAACTTCCAAATACTCAAATATATATGAAGGAATCATAAGTAATGATCAAAAAATAATGAGATATATAAGTATAAACAAAAGTAAAGACATAGAGAACAATAATAAACCAGAGAGTAATCACCTTCAATGAGAGCTGAGCATCTCCCTCTTGAGCCAGCCTTCAAGAGCCATCATTTTCCATTGTACATATAACAATGTTTCCTTCACTGTTTCAACCAACTCTATCAACAATGAGGCCTAAGAGAGGCTATCCCATCTATGGTTTCATCAAATTTGTCATAATTTCTTGAGAAATGTTTGTTTGACCATGCTAGGATTTATATATTTGATATCTGAAATATTTTCCATAACCAGGGGTTCCCTCATACCCTAACCTCATAACATCCATTAAAACCTAATACACAAATTTCCTAGGGGTTCCTTCAAAAAATATAATTTGTTTACGTCTGCTGTATATTTTATTGCATCCATCAATGTTTTCATTATAGGGTGATCTCCAAGACTTTTATTCAACCTAGATTTGATACTATGTTAATTTTTCATTGGGATACAATGTTACTTGCTTTGATAATTTCATTTCTTCATTAGCAGATTAAGTTCACCCCATACCATCATAACATTATTCATATTTATATCATTATCAACAACAGATGAAATTATGTAGAAAGAACAATATCAACATCATCACTGCAACATAAGATAAATGAACAACAGAAGAAAAACATTCACACATAGAGACACCAAAATTTCTAAGAGACCACAGAAAAACCCACTATGGGGAAAACCATTTGAAATTGTTCTTCTTGTCAGATTGTCATGAAATCATTCAAAAATAGAGAGATCAATGATCCATATCCTCATATATACAACTATCAAATAAAATAACTATAACATCCATGAATTGAACTAAACAATGCTTATACTCACAATCCTGATTCTCAATCCTGTAATGAATTGTTATTGTTTGTGGTCAACTATCGAACATTTCAATCACTAAGAAAAATATTTAGAAAACTAAGATTTCATATTTTAGTTCCCACTTACATTAAGGAGGAGTCATTTGAGCGACTATAGCTTCCCAGTTTCTCCCTTAAGCATGGCATTCAACTGACTAGGGTCTACAACTGTGTTTCAAAAACCGTAACTCTTAGTCACATGCTAGATGGAGATTTTTTTGTGTGACTGGAGGGATTGAGTCTCACAAAATTAGCTTTTATGATTGCGATTATGGTTTAATATTTCATGTTTTGTGCAAGCGACTATGGCCCAAAACCTACATCTGAAATGAAAGCTTCAGACCCTGCAATTTCACGTCAGAATGAAATTGATCCTCCATAGACAAGCCTGGGACCTGTGTGAGGGAAAAAACCAAGATGGAAGAGTGTTTCATAATGATTTTTAAATGTGGTATAGGTTACTTTTATTTATGTACTTCCAAGGGGGTCCACTTAACTTTAGGGCCGACATTATGAAATATGTGCATATGGGGTTTTCTTCATAAATACACTTCCCTTATCCGATTTGAGTGATATTTAGGTGGATTTTGGTCTTATGGAAAAGAGCATTCAATGTAATCATTATCCCTATAAAGTGAGTTGCATATTTTTAACACTAATTTCAACAAGTGCAAGTTTTATCAAGATAAATTACAGTATTTAGGACATGTAATATCTAAGGATGGAATACTTGTAGATACAGGAAAAGGTAAAATCCATTCTTAAATCGACAATTCTTAACAATCTGGAATAATTTAGATCATTTATGTGTATGAGAGAGTAGTGTTTTAGAGTCATAGAGGGGTTCTCCAAATTGGCTTACCCCAACACCTCTTTGCAGAAAAAAGGGGTTAAATTTGAGTGGATTGAATAATTTCAAGAGAGATTTGAATAATTGAAGCATTTTCTCAATGTTGCATATGTGCTGAAAATAGTTTCTCTTGGAAATGATTTTATAGTACTAACTCTGGTTTGGAAGGTTTGGAATATTGTAATATAAAGAACCGTGAAAGAAATTTTGTAGTGTATGACTTGGAATTATTTTTAGTTCTTCACATAGTTAAGGTGTGGAGGAAGTACTTAATTGGTAATAATTTCACGCTAATTATTCATCATATGTGTTTAAAATAATTGTTTAGTTAACCTCACAAGAATGTGAGGGCAGCCATGTCGAGGGATTTCATGAGTGAATATTAATTTGAAATGAAGCATGTAAGAGGGAAGGACAATGAATTGGTTGACACACTATGTTGATGCTTGAAGAACGTTTTTCACATAACAGTAAGTAGTGGTGAAGAAAGTATCAGTGTTTTTTTCTTCTGAAAAAAAAAAAAAAAAGTAGTGGTGAAGAAATTTTATAGAACAAACTAAGATAACAAATTTAGAAGATAGAGTTTATGAGGAGATAAGGGAAAAGTGGAAAGACAAAATTAATAATGTATAATAATCAAAATATGTAATTAAAGAAAATATTTTTCTAAAATTTACAAACAAAATATATGTTCTTGATGTTGTGAGACATAATCAACTAATACTTAATGAGCATCGTAAAACGCCCTTCTCATCTCGGCTCTACTATAAAAAAATCATTTCAGCATTCATAAGAGAGTTTTTCTCAACCGATATGACGAATAAAGTAGCCATGTAATTTGAAAATGCCAAGAGTGTAAAAAATTAAAGGTATAACATCAACATATCACAGCATTTATAAAGTGTTTTCCTATACCATAATGGAAGTGGAAGGTAATTTCATTATATTTTATTGCTGGCTTACGTGGAACTACAAGGAAACTTGACTTGATTATGATGGTGGTAGATAAATTGTCAAAAATTACACATTGTATATGTGTTTAATCTAGTTACAAATTTTTGTAGATAATAAATATTTTCGTGAAGGAAATTTTTAGACTGCATGGGATGCTGAAAAATGTCATATCACACAAGGATGTGAAATTCACTTCCAATTCTTGGAAGGTATTCTTTACAAGAATGAGTACATAATTGAACTTTAACACTCTATATCACCCACAAATGATTCGCCAAAATTTTATAGTATAAAATTATTTTACCTTAAAATTCACCAAATTTTTATACAGGCTATATGAAAGTATTATAAATTTGAATATTTTTACAAAAATATTTCCAAACATTTTAGTTTGCATATTATGTACTAATAAGATTAGCCAAGGTTTCTAAATCTTAAAATAATTTTCCACCCTTAAAATTTTCCCTGCATGTATGTAATGAATTAACCCGTTAAATGGCAAGATTAATTATAATAATAGTTATCGGGCATCGCTCAAGATGAGTCATTTTGATGTTAAATATGGTTGAAAGTTCCATACTCACTTAATTTGGAATCAATATAAATATAGGTTTTTGTTAGGCCTGGAAATTTTGTAGGAAATGGATCAAATGATGAAGAGAATAAGGAATACCATAAAATAATTTGAGGGAAAACAAAGTATTTATGAGAGTTATGAATATTTTAAAATGAAAATAAAATAATTCCAAGTGGGGGAACATGTATATATTAATGTTCGACAAAAAAATAGTACCCTAAAATTTAGGAACTCTGCCAAATTAGCCACTCAACTTTCTGGGCCATTTTAAATACTATCGAGTGTAGGGTTAGTGACCTATCAACTATAATTTTCAACCCACATTAATTTTTATATTTTAGTATCTTGGGAGCTACTCCAAGCCCTAGGGTTCAGGGATTTGAGGGAAAAATGCCACAATAGTCACTTGTGATATTGGAACCCAAGCTTCAAGTTGTTCGTCCATAATATGTATATGTAATAGCATGATATGATAGAGGCTGAAAAGGAGAATCCAACGCTTCAAGAATCATCAGAATTTGCGATTTCCTTAGCGAGATATGAATTTTATAATGTTATTTGTGGGTTTGTAAATAGAAGTGTCAAGGTAAGCCTATTGTAATTTAGGCTTATGATAGTTGTTGAAGGCCATAGATGACGTTGGAGGAATCCCTTCTTTATGGTATATATACAAGGTGACATGAGGAAATTATACCTCATCTATTTGTGCAACAAACACTCGAAGACAAGGACCGACAACACAAGATATGATATCAAGAATCTGCAACAAAGTTTTTCATTGTATCTTGTATTCCATGGACTGTTGTATTATTCAAGTTGGTTTAATCTAATAAATATTGGGTTCCACATTATCCTACAATTTTGTTAAAAATTTTCTATCTTGTGCATGTCTGATTTACTGCTTTATATTTTCCGTTGTTAAAAGTAGTTCTGGTTGAGATCGTTGGTTTGGTAGCATCCATAATTTTTGAAGTCTAACCTAGACCCAAGATCGTGGAAATTCAACATGGAATCAGAGCATTTCTCATCTACTTTGGAAGTAATTAAATAAAATTGGTGTGCAATGAATTCAAACGTGAAAGGGAGTTGGTCACATTGTAGGTTACAATGTCAAAGTTGTAGGCAAGGCTCTGGTATGAGGATAGGTCCGAGGGGTTTTATAACTGTATTACTTGGAAGGAAATTATCAGGTTGGTCTTACAGGTCAACAGGATCGACAAATTTTCCAGGAAAGCCATCAAGAAGCTAACCTACCATAGGGAGCTTGAAATATATGAATATTTGGATACGAACGTGAGGTTTATCATCCTAGATGGTGTGAAGGATGACCTCATACTTATTTTTTCAAAAAATAACACCACACATGGGATGTGGATGGATCTTCAAAATTTGTTCTCAAATAAGAATGAGAACTAGGTACCAGTATTGTAGGATATGTTGAATTCCACCAAGATGATAAAGGGTGAAGGAGTAAATTCTACATGACGAGATCGTCTCAGATCAAATATGATCTTGCTATCATTGGTGTGAGAATTTCACGTAGAGATATGGTGAGAATTGTCTGGAAAGAGTTCACGGAGGAATGGAAGCCCTTTTTCAAGGTGACCATTGCTAGAGATAAATTTACATACTAGAATAAGTTATTGGATGACTTAATTTAGAATGTATTGTGAGATGATGATATTCATGCAATGAAGAGTGTAGATGAGGATATGGCACTTGTAGCACAAATGAAGGGTAAGAAGAAGAAGGACTTAAGTATAGTAAAGTGTTTCAAATATGGCAATATGGGTCATTTTTCATCAAGATGTTCGATTAAGAAGAAGGGAGATGATGAGAAGAGGAAAGGTAAATAGGTCATCGGTGTTTCCACTTCAGCTAAGATATATGATCTCACAAGGAGATTAGAAGAGGAGGAATTTTCTATGATATCTCATTTCTTTCAGTTACTGTCAATGAGGATTGATTGTATACGGAAAATGGTGGGACCAAACATATGACATGATCAGAAGATGTTTTTCAGACTCTTTCTGAATGGGACTGAAAGTTTCACATGGTGTTGGGCGACAATATTCAATTGGAGATCTGCATATTAGGTGTTGTACCATTCAATATGGAGACCAGATGAGTGATGCGGGTTCAGGATGCATTGTTTATACCAGGAAAAATATATAGCATCATTTATATCTCAATGATCTAGAAGAAGGTGTTTGTGGTCTTCTTCGAGGATGGGAGGGAAATACTTAGACCTAGAGACTCTATCTCTTATGGGATTATGCTTGGAGTTAGAGAGAATGGTATTTAAAAGTTGACAAGAAAGCCTGAGGGTCATGGAAAGAAGAAGAATCAGGTGGCATAGGTGTGTGTTCTAGACAAGCAAGTGTAGGTGTAAGATTTACATGGGTAGGGACACGTTCTAGAAAATAAGGTCCAATTTCAAAAGGCTCAGAGGGATTCCATTTATAATAGGAGCTCGTATGTTAAGAGGGAGAGCTTGTGGCCTAAGAAGAGTACGTGGTTAGTGGCCAGGAAGGGTGCTCCCATAACTTCCAAGAAGGAAGCATGGAGAGATTGGAATGTGATACAAGACAAGAATAAGAAGAAGGATTCTTCATGTAGTGGCACTGACACTTTCGAGAGAGGCATAGTTCAAAAAAAAGGATTGTTGTAATTGTGAGGGCCACGTGTTGGGAATAAATCTAGCAAGCGATGAGGTTCATGATCAACCTCAAAGTAATTGTTGTTGTCCTACCTGTCACTGTGAGTAGTTATGATGATGATGAGTTACTTCCTAGTCTTAGAAGTACCTCTCTCACTTAAACAAAGTTTTGATATTTTATTTTCTTGTGAGGTATCAAAGACCTAGGGTTCGTGAATTGGAGGGAAAAGCACCATAAGAGTCAGTTGTGGGCATGGAACCGACACTTGGGGTTTTTCACCAATAGTGTTTTTGGGAATTTCCATGGAGCACATCAGACATGTGATCACGCGATATGATAGAGGGAAGAAACAAAAATCCAATGCTTTGAGAATCGTTGAATTCTGAGTTGTCCTTAGTGAGACATGAGTTTTTGAATGTTATGGGTGGATTTGAAGTAGTTGTGTCAAGATCAACCTAATGTAATTTATGGTTATGATGTTTCTTCGAGCCCTTATATGACATTGGAGGAAGCCATTTTTTATGGTATGTATACAAGGTGACATGAGTACATTATACCTTATCCATTTGTGCAAGAAACACTTGAGCATATGCTCGTTGGAGGAGATATTATTTGTGTTTTGGGCTGCACATAGGAGAGCCAAACTAGGGGAGAATGTGAGGGGTATTTATACCATATTTTAGGGATTGAAACTCCTAGAGGGAGGTTGAGTAAATTTCTAGAGGGACCAAAGATAAGAGGGGTTGGTTGGGAATTGTTTGAGGGTTGACTGATGGTATGGAAGGGATGTTTGGGTGGACTATTAGGGTAACACATTGGACTATGGTATGCCTCACTCCTAGACACTCCAACTAGGCCAGCATTGTGTCCTTAATGGTTTCCACATGCCTATAACACTAGCCCACAAGGAGGAAACCTTTCGTTCCCTAGGATGCAGCTAGAATGCGTTTGTTAGACTAGATTTTTTAGGGTTATAGAAGCGTGCAATTTCCCTAACAAGGGACAACATAACAAAAATATTGTTGCAGTATTTTTATGGCTCATTTGCATTTAGTTTTGAAATATTTCCGAAAACACAAAAAAATAATATATGTTATAAAATTAACAAATGTAAAAAAATTTATATGCCGAAAAAAGAATCGCTGATTTATATGTTGGTGTATTAAAATTATGTGTGGAGATGTGAAGGTGGGTCTGACCATCGGGTTAAAAAGCGTGTAACTCATTGAGTGGGATTTAAAAGTAAAACATTTGATTTTGATTGGAGGAAACCTGCGGGCACAAATAGCCCGAGGTATAGTGCTAAGTGTGCCTCAATAGTTTACTCTAATGAGATCTCATTGACTATGATCGATGGTTCATGATCACTGTAGTGGAAGACCTACCAAGAGTCTGGTGTACCCGAAAGTGATCCTGCAGTTACATAAGCAACATGTGATGCAGGAAATCAATGTCACGAGCAAGTGATCCAGATCTCGTCAGCAAGTGAGCTAGTTCATCATTCACGTCATATGTCCGTTGTGCGTCAAGTCATGAATTTAATTTTCATTTGTTTCCAAACCCCCTCTCCATCTATAGAGTATGTTCAAAACCCCATTATTTCACTTTCCATTTTTTATTCCTAGTTGTCCAGAGTGATCTGAGTCATCCAACCTCTCACCTGTGAGTTTGTATAGTCGCCACCTTGAGTTAAATTATGGCCAAACAAGAATCCCTCTCTGGCTCTTCGAGCCACATTCTGCTTATGGATACGCAACAAGATGTTAAGGATACCATTTGCACAGTCAAGCACCTGCCTCTTTATCAGAAAAATTTTCTCGATGAGCAAAAATCCCCTGTTTACTCAGCCATGGTCAGGTATGGTGTTATCTCTACATGTGTCCTAAAAACCCATGTTTTTCTCGAATTCATACATTGGCTAGTATCAAGATTGTACCCTAGCGATTTCTTTGTGATGAATTATTTTGGAGAAAATGTTCTTCAAGTCACGTCTATGTTAATTCATCAATGCTTTTGTTATCCTGAGTCAGAGTCTTATGTCAATTTTACTGAAGAATCATTGATGGAATTCTATGACAGTCTTGCAGGGAAATATTTTACACAGGTGGTATTATTTCTAAATCCAGAAGTAGGATGTTTATCTCTAGATGATAAATATTTTCCCTTGGAGATTTTTGATACAGAGGTCAAGCTTGTACTGAATTTTTTGTCAAAAATACTTCGGAAGGAGGATGTTGCTCAAATTGACAGGTTGGTGCTTGGAATATTTTCTTTAATTACGAAGCCTAATGTGGTGATGGAAATGCCTTCCTATTGGCAAGATAAAATCAATTATCATCTTATGAGCCTGTCCCTCACTTGTTCTTTCAGATTTCCCTCATTTATTACTTATTTATTTTTAGAGAAAAATGTATAAGAATTTATACATTTGGAGTTGAATATTTTAGATTCAAATTCGAAAACGAAATCAGTAGTATTTTGGACGGATTTAATAAGGAATGAACCTAATGATGGAGGACTGTTTGTTTTTTATGCTTATTTTATTCCAATTGCCTATAAGATTTTGAATGGAATTATTCCTAGATCTTTTCTGTCAAATGCCCAGGAGTTTCTTCAACTCAATGTTAACTTCAAATTTGGATATTGGCTTGTGTATGATGATTATTCAGAGTTCAGGTTGTATGGAGCTGGGATTGAGCCTTATATATTTCCCACCTTTTTCCCCATGAGGATGTTTTCCTTGTATTTTATTAGACAAAGCTTGAATGTAGATTAGATACATTTTGTTCCAATGAAGAAAGTTCATCTCTTTAAGTTACCTATTACTTTTGGATGCTTCATAGTGAATATGAGACAAGAATCAGATGAGGAAAACCAAATGTTAAAACGCATGCATTTGTTATTAGGTGAGAAATGGGCTTATGACCCACAGAAGGTGATTTCTAATAGGAGAATTGAAAATGGATATTCTTTTTTTTTCATGATAGTAAAAACTGAAATTGAGAATCTATCTAACAACGATTTTGCAGGCTCTAGTATTACTAGAATTAAGACTCCCATTATCTCTAAAAGGGAAAGTAAAATAAATAAAGAGAAGGTTGTTGATTCCAAGGATGAAGAGAAAAGAGCTGAGAAAAGGACTAAATTGAGTGAAGAGATGCCATAAAAACAACCTGATTTCTCAATTCAATTAGGAGATACTCAAAATGAGCTAGCTTCACCATCAAGCCATGAAGTTGTTCATGATCAGGTACCTTTGATCAAGCAGGTATTTTCCCAATTTTCTAAAAAGAACCAGAAGATCAGAGCAAGTATGGAAGCTCAAGTTGGATATTAGATTACACTTGATCAGACCAGATTGTTGATTGCTATGGATTTATAAAGGTATCAGTTTAGAATTACCTTCTCCCACCCATTTGAAATGATAGTAGGGTCATCGAGTAGTTTTAGAACTGTAAATCTAACTTTTGATACTAGAAAGATCGCTTTACTTGATAAAGTTAACTTACACATGCAACCTGGCCAATTGATTTTTAATGACTTGAATAAAACCAATGAAGCTACTAATAAGGATTAAAATATGTTGGAAAAGTAATTAGGAAACTAAAGTAAGAGAAAGAAAATTACAAGGCTCTTGTGACTAAAAATGAAGAATTGAATAAGGTAATTATAAGGGTTGTAGTGGACCCCAATGACAGATCGGTTGTGAATTTTTTTTTACAAAGTGTAGAATCAGAAAACAATGTGTTGAGGAAAAGGCTAAAGCTACCCATTGGAGAACACCCAATGGCAGCAAAGGTAGAAGGAATAGAAAATGAGAAAGAAAAGATTTCACAACAGTTGTTGCAGAGAGATGAAGAAATGTCTATATTAAAGGAGATAATGGTTAATATGTAGGGTCAGATTGATTCACATATTTTCACCATAGGCTTATCATCTAGAGATGATGAACCAATAGTCAGATTATCCCAATTGAGAATAGACTTGAAAATAGCAGAAATTGATCTCAGGAACACAAAAAGAAATATTGATACAGCAATTAAAATAGTACATGCCAAATATCCGGAATTTAACAAATATAAGTATGATTACCAGGAAGCTTATGAATAAATAAATAATATTACAGAGAAATTAAATGGACGCATGTCCCTAATTCTAGAAAAGGAGATTATGTGGAATGATATCATTGAGGTAATGAAAATAATTTGGGAATCACTACTTACAGTGTCAGAAGAGAAAAGCAAAATCAAGGATTTACAGGAGCTGATCATTGATGATAAGTACAAGTTACTTAACATAGCTCCATGGGAAAAAATGTTTATTGATTTTGTTACTTACAATATAGATCAAGAGCTAGAAAAGCATGAAATCAAATATAGAACAATATGTGTTCTAGAAATCAATAAGTTGATTGTGAAGAATTATTGCAAGAAATCAACAGAGAAGATATTGACATAGATCAAATAGGCCATGGATAAATTCAACACCATGTTTGATAAAAGGACTAGAGCTGGATTTCCATAGTGGTAGGATCTGCAAGGAAATTTATTATCTTGGGATTCATATGAGACTCTGTTAGTGGAATAAAAAAGAAAGATCGATAATACTCATGAAAAAACTGCAATCTTAAAAGGAGCCGAAATTGTGAATTTTCTAGATATGAATTTTCAATTAATATGTATGGTTAAGAGCCTGTTTGTAGAGAAGACTACTAATACCAGAATCACTCCTTTCAAACTGGAGCATCACAAGCTAGTCACTTCTCCTAAGACCCATATTGCACTCTGGAATAAATGTAGGGCATGGATGTCTGATCTTCCAGGAGACACATCAAAACCTGAAGGAGACACAGTACCACTTCAGGGAAACACATCAGCAACAAATCATATTAAGAAAGAAAAAAATATTTCAAGTTTTATTTGTTTTTCTTTGTTTAAAACTGAGGTTGTAATGATGTCCTCTACTACATTGTAATAAGTAGTTTAAACAGTTTGAGTAGTTTGAGTAGTTTCACGAAGTTCTAGTAGTTATAAACTGCTTTTGTATGTATTTAAGGAATATAGAAAGAAAGAAGAAGGTTCTGAGTTTTGGACCTCTAGAAGACTACTATTTTGTAATTAATTTTTTGATGAATTAATGAAAGAAGCATCAAGTTTCCTACAACTGCTGAGCGTGATTCATTTTTCATGTGTCATTGTGTGTTCTTTCTTATTTGAATGAAGTGAAGAAAAGTGGTTGCTAGTCTCTTAATTACATCTGTGAGTAAGAGTTAAATTACCTTAATGTGTGCTCCTTCACTCCAACTATTCTTTCCACATAAATTCATTCTGAGATTTAAAATGATAAATTTTGTGTTACAACATATCCTTTTCAGTTTCTTCTATAGTTTTTCTTTTCATTCCAATATCAGTAGTTAATTGCATTGTAGAGTCTTTCATTATATAAGATAATTAATGGTTTTAAAGAATTCATTTCCAAATGGGTTGAACGAAGACAACCTAATATAATTAATTTTTGTGATGCACTTTTAAAATGTCTTAAGCATTGATTCATTTTCATAGCCAAGGAATTTTCTCTTAAGAACCAACATTTTCTGGTGCCATTGCCAGGGATGAATAAAAAAAAATTAATTTCCCTGGGTTTTTCACATTATTTCCTCTGGTTGTTCAAGAGGATGAAATATTTGGCTTTGTTTTGTTATTTTCAAAACTATGGCTGGTAAATTACCTGACATGAGGTCATATACCTCACAGCAGAAGTTACATTCTTTGTTAGACCCTGAAATATTGGTTACTAAAAGGGTTCAAAAACCCAAAACCCCCTTAACACCTAGTCCTACATTTTATGCTCCTGGGAGCAGTTCTAATAATCCTTTATTTGAATATATCTATAAAGTACTTCCTTTCTTGGAACAATGTTCTGCTTTCACACCAATTCATTTTCAAGAACTTAAGTTGGAAGAACTCTACTTTGATTTTGTTTCCTTTACTTTTACACGAGCTCAAAACACTCCAGTTTTTGGTTCCCATGCCATTTCTCATCAACCCACACCCATATCAGTTTTACCTCCACCCTGATTCACTTTCACAGCAGGTTCATCAGCTGCATCTAACAAAGGAACATTCAACCAAGGTGTAAACATGGTAGAACCAGCCTTTTTGTTAAACAAATATGCTGCACTTAACCTTCACTACAAGAAAAAGGGACATTGTTGAGGTTCATTCTTGTGACGGACCTTTAAGGTCCATCGCCAATTTTACATATGGTGACGGTCCTTAAAAAAGCATTGTTTTAAGTGTATATAGTGATGGTCCTTTAAGGTTCATCACCAAAGCCATTTTTAATGAAACTTTTGTTGAGGGTAATTAAAGGCCCATCACTAATTCTATCTTTGGTGACACTTCTAGTGACTAGCTTTCAAAGACCCTTACCAATGATATTTTTGTTACTTTTGGTGGCAGTCAAAAATTTTTCATCACCATTGATCATTCGAGTGAGTTTTTGATGATTTTATGTGTTTGTTAATATATTTTTTGTCAAAAGAGAAGGATTTAATACCATTATTGTGGAGTCTTTTTATAATATGTCTAAGGCCATAGTGGTTAGAGTCAGTCAATTTTTTAAGAAGTAATTAGTGTGTACCATTTCCCTCAAGTAATGACTAGTCGAATAGATCTTTCCTATGAGTCATCACATGATTCATATCTATTTATATTACTATATAGAAAATTACATTTAGATAAAGCGAGACTAGTGTGTGTAGGAAATATATTATTTAATACATAATCAAGCTCTGTCAATTCTATTAATGAGAAAGACCTAACACTCCTCAAAAATCTAGGAAAACCTTAAATTAATGCTTTGGAACACACTAACATCTCTTAGCACCACACATTTCTTGGAACATCTTTATACCTATAACGTATTTTCATGACACTGATGCCCAAGAACATGGTGTAATGCACTAGCACAACATAGAGCTCTCGTAACATGTGTTGGCACGCATGTAGTCCCTAGAATTCCCTGGAACACCTTGGTTGAATGCATTGACATACATTAGCACTTAGCACACAATGCCACTTGGCATATATTGGTGCCTATTATTATTGTAGTTAAAAAAGATAAAGTCCCTAATTATAACCATATTATTGGTTCTTGCTTTTGTTTCCTTGAAACTTCTTGACACATATTGACATACTGTGGTACATTGCACATCTTTAGCACCTGGCATGTATTGGCATATCTTGGCACTATTTGGCACATATACTTAGCACACCCTCGAACTACCAAGCACACTTTGAGACTTTTTGACAAGCCTTGATATTCCGTATCATTCCTTAGTAATCCTTATCATTCCCTATCACACCCTCGTTAGCATGAAAACTAGCACTCATTTACATTAGTCCCTGGTACACGTTCCTCATATTCATTAACTTCCATGAATTTTGACCTAGTGCTACCTTAATGTTTTGTCCTATTACTCCTTAACACACCTCAACATGCATTATCACTCTCTAGCACACCTTAGCACACTTCAACATGCCCTTCCACTTCATAGCATGTATAACACTCTGTGACACATATTGGCACTTGGCACATGTTGGCACTTGGAAAGTATTACCATGTATGGAATACGTTGACATGCCTTGGTATAATTTGGCATCTTTTAATATAAAATTTATTTGAGATCAACTGTTGGAAAGTAGATGAGAAGCAACAAAGGAATACCTTGCACTTATAATGCACTAATACATTGCACTTGTCACCTATTGGTGCCTAATGTTGGTGTGCCTAGCATGCCCCTCTTGGAAAAGGTAAATTGACGACTTATTAACCCTCTTATGTGTTTATTTCATCGTAGTTTAACTTATTTCTCCATTTTGTTTCCTTGACAGTCTCTGGCACACATTGACACAACCTTGCACATCTTGGCATGCCTTATCACTTGGAACATATTAGCATTTTTGACATGCTTTCGAACTACCTAGCACATCTTAGCATTCCCTAGCATGCCTTGGCACTCATGTCCTCAAAGCTAGCCTTTACAATTTTTCATGACTTGGGAACCTAATCAATTCCTTGGCCACTACAGTTCATGTGAAAATATTCACTTGCTTAAACCGCAAAAACTTGACCAATTGCACCTACTACAATTAGATTGTGCCTTGTTCAACTAAGAACTATCTATAACTCATCATATGCCACTCATTTCCAAACTCAGTTTGTCCCATTTGACTAGTTATTAAGAAAAGGGTCACATGATCTAGCCATGGCCGTCAAACAACTAAGAAACATAGCTTACATGGGAAATATTTCGCATGTATCTTCAGTTCATATAAAAAGTAGAACATTAAATGAGAGTTTTCAAGAACCACAAGATGCACAAGGCACACAAGATATAAGCCGACACAAGTTGAGTGCCCCAAAACTTATACACAACAATCTACAATATGAAATTATCTAGAATATTTTAAAACATGATCATGTAGCAAAAGTGTGCCACATCTCATATAAAGAAAATAGCTAAAGGTAAAATAATGCTATGCCTATCACAAAGTAATCTCCCTTTGTCTAAAACTATTATGTCGAGCCTCGTATAAAAACTGTAGGATTACCTCCTATAAATCATATTCTAAAATTCTCCTAACACACTTCATCCTTGGGACACTTGAATTTGATGACACTCCCTACAACACACTCTTATTCATTCCTTTCCATGGATTTTGACGTAGTTATCCCTTGATATGCCCTCAAACTCCCTAACACTCTTCATCATGCATTGAGATTGTTTTACATGTGTTAGCATGAATTTTCATTCCTAATGTGCATGCCCTGACCCTACCTAGCTATCATTCCCTCACAACTACTATTACTTAATTTTAAACTTGGGAACCCAACCAAGCCCACTCTTGAATACAAGAGCTTGGTGAAGTTACAGTTATTAGAACTAGACTGTGTTGCTGAATTCTGTATCTTGGGAGGTACTCCACAAGCCTAGTGAGATGGATTTGTGTTAGGTTGGTCACAAAAGGATTTGTGGGAAAAGAATCCAAGCAAAGGGATTTTGGACCCAATATGGGGTTTAAAATGTCAAAGAAAATTCAAAAGGAAAATTAATATTTCCTAAGGTCTAAGTGGATAAAATTGATAAGTTCTAGAGGGTTCTCAAGAGGTTTAGGAAAAAATATTTAAGGAGGCCTTATGATGAACGAAATAACATCAAGTGAAAAGGAGCTCATTTGATTAACGAGGTGAAGAGAGATGTAGTCCTAAATTAGGTCGAGTAAGAGGGTAGAGTAAGGGTTGCTAAAGGGATGCCATGATCATCCTCCAAGAGCAATATCATAATGTGAGGGTTCACAATAATTTTAAATACCTTAATGGTCGGTTCGAGCTAGGAAGTAGGATGGTATACTGTTGTTTCTCTTATGGAAGATCGAGCTTAAGAGAGGTTTCTCATGATAATTTTGGTATGTGATTTCAATGGTGTCTTTGTGTGAAGGTCGCATCAAATTCTGAAATCTTGAAATTTGCAAAAAGAAACATTGAAATTGGAAAACGAAAAGGACAAAAAATAATGTACCCACACTGGTGAGGAAATTTGATGCAGAAGGAGTGAGGAATCTTGGGGATCTAATCTATTTTTCCCTTAAATAAATTGGACAATAAATTGTAATTTCATCCCATAATAACTTGTGTCAATTAACTAAGTCATGATGACTGAGTTAGCTCAAGAAATTTTAGTTGAGGGTCTAAGATGAGGCATGTAGAGGTATTAATCTAATAATTTTGGAGTCCAATTGTAGTTGATGCATTTGTGGGGTACAAGCGTGAATTAGTTAACTAAATTAAATGAGTTAAAATCAGTTTAAATGGTTCTAACTAAGTGATGAGATAGTGAGAGGTCAGCGAGTGAATTAAATTAGATTTAATCCACAATGAGTGATCAATCATATAACTGATAATTCAATATTAATAGTTGCATGCATGTAAGTTTTGAGGAAGACCCAGTTGAGGCAGAGGTTAAAGGGAACATAACTATCAGTTTTATTTATAAAAAATTTCCCATGTGTAATTATAAAGTCATTGGGACGTCATGATGGATTGCGCAATTAAGGAAGACTGATTTTCCTAATGAATAGGGATCTAATTCCCTAGGAATTGGATGAGTAAGGTAGGCCGAAAGATGGTTGAGCATTGGCTAAGTACTACACCGAGTTTTCCTAGATCAGTGGGAGACAATTGGTAGAGTGATGGAGAATCTAATAAGAGATATGCATTGTATTTTGAACGACCATCATATCAGAGTTAATGGACTCCAAAACATTGCATTTTGAATGACACATATCATGGATATGCATCATTTTATGCTTTATGGCTATTTTATTGTGTTAAATGCATGTGATAAATGGAAATCTAGAATATTGTTTGCAGTTCTATCTACGTAGTGGTTTTGGACTTTAGGTATATGATTGAATGTAATAATTTCAAATTCACACTTTAAGAGATTCACTCATAAATATATTCTAAAAAGAAGAGGATTATGCACATGATGAACACCATTCAATTGCATGACAAGCAAAAAAGAATGTAGACGAACATGAAGGTGAAGGATGCGATGGTAAAGGGCATCGGATAATAAACCTATCACTGCATCACACTTGTCCTTGTTATTGGTGGCAACTCCAATGCATACGTCATTAGAGAGGACAAGTGAATGACAGAGTGTGAAAATGGCCCAGGATGCCGAGGCTATATGTCAGGAGTAGTGACTTGCACCATCAGCATAGTCGATATATGGTGTGGATGGGGGATCCATATGAACGGTGCCATAAGAAAAAAAAAGAGAGGATGATGAAAAATGCTGGAAACCTAAACGTAAGGCAAAAATGAAACAAGCACTGCTAGAAATAATGTTATGTGTAGTATTTCTACCGCCCACACACTGAAAAGAGGATGGTGTGGGGGAACTGCCTTGGGGGCAAGTCATGAAATTCACCATAGACATGGATGGTGCCAATTTTATTATGGGATGGATAGATGAAGTCATGGCAGTAAAGGCTTCCATGATGTTGTCATCAAATTAGAAGATGGGGTGGTTGGTCTCAGGATAATCATAAGACGCAGAAAAGCTACCTAACCCATCATCATGAGAGGAGAGGTTCATATGTGCATCGTCACAGAGGGTGACCAAAAAACAAGTAGATGAAGGATCGACTGATGTTGAGCCCAGGGTTATCGTTGAAGGGAGGTCAGGAAAAATAGAAGGGAAAGCCCTATAGGGGTCTTCCACCATGGATCTCATAAATTATGACAGGTAGAGGATAGTGGTCGAAGACTGTCATCTCGACATCGAGCATGGGAATGTGAATGGGAGTGGATGTGTCTTTTGGCACTGCCAAAGAATAATGCACAAGTAAATGAAAGGCATATTCATTATGATCGGCCTCATACCGGTGAACTACCTCGAAAGTTGTGCGGTAGTGTACAAGGTGGGGAAAAAGGTGGGTATGGTGGCCATGGAGATCACACAATGCACAGGGGTGGTTTTTGTGCATAGTCTTGGGTTTCTTGGCTAGATTCAATAAATTAATAGGGGCTTTTGGGACCTTAGACTTGGGAAATGCTACGTTGACAATGGGCTTGATATGAGACAATTCAGAACAGTTATGGGTGGCATGACCGAAAACATCACACAAAGTGCATGTGGGTGTATGCTTTGGAGGCTAAAGAGGACGAGGGGATTTCTAAGCAGCCTTCTCCTTAGGTTCCTTCTTGCAGGCTTTTCCCACCTCGCCCAAGGCTTTCACAACAGGAGTAGGTTCTTGTTGAGGTGGCTAAGGCACATAAGCAAGGGGAGGGGTCATAGAAAAAGGCTTGATTCGGGTCAAAGTAGTGTAGCTGACTAGGCAGGGTATTGGATGGGGATCATTTTACCAGACTAGGATCCGTAGGGTCATGTTGGGAAGAGATAAGGTAGCCATAACATGTACCCAAAATACTCCAGTAGGCGGAGCAAGAAACGGTATCTGACGGAAGGGGTAATGGCCAGGTGGGACAACTTTGAGATCGTTAATGCCAAGGTGAACTATTCTAGGAGGATATATATGATCATGGACACCAGCTACAGATGAGGGGCCTTGACGAGAGGATCCTGAGGGTTGAGTCGAAGTACTAGGAGCAGGTTGCAGAGGGCAGGGTTTCTGACTAGTCGAACTAGATCGTTAGAGGTTAGACCTAGATGATTTCATAATGCAAACATTCGATGAGCTAGGGTCAGAGATAGGTGGGGGGAGACTAGGGAATGAAACAAGCAAAGATGAATATTTATAGACTCCAGGTGAGACACTGGTCGAAGGTTAAAATGCTTGTTTATTGGCCACCGAAGAAATAATGGACTCTGGAGAGGTCTGAGACTTCGTTTCGTCGTATGTGAACTGATATATGGTGATGATATTTCCGTTTTGAGGAAATCAAATCTAGCATTGAACCTCATATGGGATAGTAGACATCGCATAATTGTATCTAAAACACAATAGAATGTTTTAGTCTAAGGGGGAATCAATGAATTCAATGTCAACACAAAAAATCTTACCCGCAAAAGTAATAGGACAATTTCAGAATGTGCCAATGGGATAGGAAAAGTGGAAATACCACTCATAGAGGGGGATAGTGGAAGGGGATAACTCGAGCGATCTTATTTTTTTCCAAACATAAGTGAAAATCACCCAAGTGGATTCCCCCTTGTTAATGATACAATGGGAGGCGTTGGCATTCCAGATCTTGACAGGTATTTGGAAGGCGACGAATGCAGGAAGGTGGGGTGCTCTGACTTGTAAACATTGAAGATAATCAAACGATCATATGAAGGATCCATAGCACCCATATAAGTGAGTAGAGCTTTTCATTATGAAAAGCACAATTGGAGGACTTCCATCATTGACATGGCAATAGGGGATTGCACCAAGTCATCTACGATACTGTAGGAGTGGACAACTTTACCGGAAGCAGCGTTTGAGCATAATAGTCCCTTGGGGATCTTGGTATGAACCTCTGCCTTAATCTAAGGGATCTATAAATGACCATTGGGTATCAAAATAGGCTCTATGGGACATGAAGACAAGAGCTCAGTGGCAGACGTAGCGGGGGGCTTGTTGTACTGATGTGACTGAGTCTAAAGGTTGAGGTCAACGGTATTGGGTTGGTAAGAGTTAATCATGAGGATCTAGTAATCAGAGGTACCAAATGGGGGAGGTTGAGTGGACACATGAATTTCAGGGGCTTGGGAAGAAACGTAACCTTGCTAAGGGAAAGGATTGGTAAACACAGCTGGTTGGATAGGTGCAACATTAGGAGGAGTTGAAGAAGAGGCTTGCTATCCTCAGGATGCTGCTTGAGCTTCCCACATTTGATGCATCTAAGGTAAAAGGGGACAATCAAGGCTATAGTTAACATATAAACTAAGAACAAGGCTTACTTGTGTGAATAGGCCTGTCCTGGCTTCACACTAATTTATCTCTTGTCCCAACATAGTGCAGGTCATCACCACCACCCTTGCAAAATTGAACATGATAGCCTCGTGGTCCTATCTAAGCTTGGAATAAAATTTTAAAACTTAGTTACTCAACATCATGGAAGATTATTATAAAGGTTTCCCATTCATTCTAATCAGAAATATATGGTGGGATTAGAACAACAACACATTTTGTTCACGAGAAATTCTAACAAAGATCACAATTTAATTGATAAAAAACATTGTTTGGAATACAAGATTCATCCTAAATGAAAAAAATAAGTGATTTTAGTAATTCCTCCACTCCCTCTTAGATTCCCCTGTGACTTCTATGATGGTGTTGCACAAGTTATCCCACCTAGCTGCAAAGTGGGTGTGGTACTCTTCCTCTCCTAGTCTTATAGTGAGAAAGTAAGATATACCCAATGTTAAGGCTCCAACAACTAATTTGTTTCCATTTCTCTTCGTACCCTTTTCGAAGTTGCTTCCATAAAAAGATTCAAATCCCTATAGGTCACAGGGGATTCAAAAATCTTGATCAATTGTGTCAATAATTCATGATAGAAAACATCTACCTACATCCCATCTACCTACCCCTAAATCCCTTTCCCCGCAAGCCCTTGGACCTTAATTCTTAACTCTTGAAGCCCTTAACCACTTAGTATCCAAGGAAAAATACAACACATCAAACCAACAAAATAACCTCTTAGGAGAGTCATTCACCTCTAACTAAGAATATTGGTACCATTATATTTTTAGAGAACTAGGTATTGGTCTCGAGGGTGTGTGTTTGTGGGGAATTCCATTATTAACATGTATACCAAATATAGAACAACTAGATAATTTCCAAAACCTAAATAAGAATTTCTCAAAATATCTACACTTCATATTGACATGGAGCTTCTATTTCTCTCACACATAGGGAGTTAGCAATGAATAGATAACTCATAATCACACAACCTCTTCAACCATAATGAACAAGGAGCTAACCCTTGATACAAATGTTTTGTTTTCTAAAACGATGAAATTGTGTTAATGTAAAATACTATACATAAGATAAAATAAAATGATATTATCCATGTCAAAGCTTGAAATAGCCTCACATTTTCCATGAGTGGTGAGCTAAGGGGTGAATGTAGGGCACTATTAAAGTTACATCATGTTTAAATTCCTTTTACATCACGAGATTGTTCTCCATTAGGGTTGATGAATCATCATAAGGGAGCATGACACCTTTTTATGGGCGAGATATTAAAGTTCTTACACGATTCAAATGATATACACCTCCAATGTAAATGACATCATTATATGTTTCTGTCAACTTGTTAAAGAGGTTATTTATAAACAATAAATTTAGTACATGGACTTCATCTTTTCATGGCCTAAACTCTAAGATGGATTTGTACTAGTAACACTTCATGCAAATAAGAGGGGGGATATACATCTTCTCAATAACATCATTGTTGAGGAAAAATACTGAGACGGGGGGTGAATCAATATTTAGAGCTAACTGATAATTTTTTTTGTTTTCCTTTCTCTTAATACCATATGTTACATTAATTGTATGTCTAGAGATCTTATCACGTCTTTACTTAAATCATTGCATCATTTATTCATCAGATAAGCATGAATAGAAATAACAGTACAAACCATCAAACATAGAAACACATAAGAACACCAGGATTTAAGGTGGAAACCCAATTCAGGAGAAAACCACCGCTGCTGAAGTTTTTGTCTTCAATATTTTATTATAAAGAAAACATATTTCAATTTCTGTGCTGGCGCAGACTTATACCAGCACGCAGGCACCCACCTGCAGAAGGCTACAACCTTCTCTCGTTTACCAGCCTCTCCTGGAAGGGAGCTACAACCCCCCCTGATCATAACATCAACTTCTATATACAGAAGGCTTCAACCCTCTGACCCAACGCAACCCTTTATTCAATTAACAAACATATTTTTCCAAACAGAACAGCAAGACCACTGTAATCCAGACTTCAGAGAATTTATGCATTCAACATTCCGTGTATCCTTCTGTGTGTATTAACCTTCAGAAACTCCAACTGTCATATGCACCAGATCCATATGTGTTCTTCAGTAGACATCCGCTAGCTTTTCATCGTTTCTTTTGTTGAATACTTTCACGACTCATAACCTTTTAGATTAATGTCTCGAAGGGTGCATCATGGACTCAGAATCATCAATTAAGCGCGTTGTCTATCCATACGGATATTCCTTAGAGGAATTCCTTCTTCACTAATGCTCGATCCTTCCACACAATCGAATAATCATCTTTGTCCTTTATATAGATTTCGCCTTTCTCAATACCATGAGTCTAAAACCACTCAACCACTAATGGTAATCCTTTAGTTTATCCCTGGGGCTCTTCGATTTCTTTTTAATTTATTTTATTCAAACGAGGAGATTCAAATTATCTATGTGCACCCAGCCTTTAACCCGAAGTTTAACCCTTTGGATTTTATAAACAATATCCAACGCTTTTCCATACACAAGTGTCTTGTTGATGTGGCGAGTTCCGCAAGCGGAACAACCATACATCTCAATCGTTTTTGTATTAATAATTGTGCCAATCCAATTTGAAAACCCTAACCTCTGTTCTTCCATGCACGAATCATCCCATTCGGGCCCTTCAATAATATTCAATACTTTATCTCCGCCATATAATATTATAACTATAACCCTAATGGTTATTTTAAAACTTTACACTATCCCCGTCACATTTCTTTTCTTCAAATTTCATTCTTTGACCCCGGGCCCACATCGCAGATGGCCATTTGCGATGGTGCGATCAAAAAGTGCGCAAAGTTAACATTTGCGATTTGCGATGGGATCGCATCGCAAATTGGCGATCAACCATATGGCGGAACACTTTGTAATTGCGATATTACGATCGTGCGATATTGCGATGTTGCAATATTGTGATGTTGCGATGTTGCGATATTGCGATGTTGCGATATTGCGATGTTGCGATATTGCGATGGCCCGATGATTGCACATCACAAATAATCCATATCAACAAGACACTTGAAGCTTCAAAACTGCGCTTTGCGATTTGCGCTCAAGTGGTAGGGACCACTTGTCCTGCCACATTCAAATATTTAAAGTCTTTCCATTGTTTAAACATACTTTCATAAATTTTCTTCATACTTGGTTGTTGAGGGCTTAAATTCCCGAAATGACTGTCTTGAATGACTCTGCTCCTCCGTAAATTAGATTTACGAGAATAACTCCATTCCACTGTAAAGACGGCGCTGTCCAACACCATAATCAACTCTCCTCTGCAATTTGTGGCTGCGGCCCATGACAATTAATTCATCCTTACATTTCTCCCTTCCTTCTTGAATGCATGTTGCTGTTCACCAAAATTCTGCTGCACCTTTGTACTCTTCCCATTTTGTCTCTGCTCCTTTTGTTCGTCCTCTGTTCTTTTCTACAAATTTTTTGTTCTTCTTCGTTGCCCATGCCTTTTCCATTTCCTTTGCCATATCCTTTTCCATCAATGACAATATTCCAACAATCATGATATTCCTCTTCTCAATAATATCTTCTAGCTTTGCAATATACACAACATTGAGTTAGAGGATAACCTCATCTGTAGATGCTCCATTTATTATGGGATTCAAGGGATGTTCTATTTTCTTTTATCAAGATTTAGATGGTCGTTATCTACTCTCTTTCAATACATGTCTAACTATTTTTATGAGGGAGGTCCTTAGATTTAGATCTTTATATAAGGCCTTATGTGGCCTTCCCCTTTTGAATTTTTCCAAGGGGGTCACCTCCTTCCATTTTGCCTTGATTACTTAGGGCCAACATTGACAAGCCAATATCCAAAATTCTCCAACTATCAAATTGGTGGGGCCTCATAGCTCTTATTGAACCCATTAATGGGACATTATTTCTCCAAAGAGACTGTTGAGGATTTCTCATTGCAAATCACAGGTTGGATGTCATAGGAACTGTTACCCCACTTTCTATATGAGTTTTTAGAGGATAATTTTAATTTTTTTTTTACATGTGAACACTTGTTATTCTTGTGACATTAATCATTTCCCAACTGAGATATACAAATGAGTATATAATTGGTTTGATGACACTTTTCCTTGGCCACCTAGGACACTAGGTGTAGGAAGATGTTGCTTTAGCGGTCACTTTAACTTGATATATATGATCCATGTATATATATCTAATGTGTATTTTTTTTATTGTGATCATTTAAGGACTCTATTCTAACTCTTAAATGTTTTGGCCATAAATTATATGCTGAATTTTTCCATGGTGTTTCATAATTTTACTCATAAAAAAAGTGTCATCTTGATAGTTTAAATATATAAATGGTGGTTTGAGTAATTACTACACATCATATCTTATTATGCCCTTATTTCCATTGGTCAAATTTTATCCCACATAATTTCATAGCATATTCATTCATTTTAATCATGATTTCCAACCCTATGATTCCTGCGAGTAGGAAATCAATTATTTTATCCATAAAACTAACTATGTAAACCACTATATTTTCAATTTTATCCCTGTGATTTCATGTCGGGCTTTTTATCTTAATGATAGCAGTCGTCTGAATGGGGTTGGTTAGGGTTCAAATTATGATATAAAAATAAGCATGAACTAGTAAAAAAATAATGAAATTAATGACTAGGTGACTAAAAATGTTAGTCACCACAATTATTTCAAGTGAATTACTACTAAATTTGAGCAATTTTAAGTGACCGAACTAAAAATGACTAATTTAGTATTGGAATAAAATATACGACTAGATAATAAGTGACTAAACTAAAAACAACTAACCTAAATGACTAATTTAGTCTAGGGATAAATACTAAATAGACAAACCTAAAATATATATTTATAGACATGTTTAGTAAATAGGTATGAACCTATATTAATTTAAGTATGAACCTTAATTAATTTTTTAATGATATATCAACCTTTTTTCCTTGTAATTCAATGTTCTATTCATGTAGGAGAAAAGGAGTACATATAGTCACTTACAAAATAAGCGGCCTCACCCCGAATGGGTTTGTTGACAAAAAATTTCACCAGATGCAAAAAACTATAAATGAGAGACTAGGGACATTGTCCATAAACGGTTGGGCCAAAGGCACAAAAGCACATATAAAACATAAGAAACACCAAATATTATAAAAAATATATGACTTCTAAGCAGCCACACCACTCCAACTATATATAGATACAACATCACTTGAGCTATATATAAATAGATAGACAATCACCCATGCAAATGTGTGAAGCAATAACCCTAGTTCTATAAATTTATTCTCCTCATTACCTCAGTTTCTCTACTAGGCTAATTCATTTGTTTGACACTTGGTCAGAATTATTGTTGGTTTAGCGGTTTTCTTCTTTTGACCTCATTTTTCTATCAATTTAGAAACCCTCTATCCATTCCCTTATCATCATAATATGTTGGTATCTGATTTCCTATAATGATCATTTTTAATCAAACTCATTTAGTGTTTGTTTGTTGAACGACGAAATTCGCAACCCATGTTTCAATCTCACCTCTCTTCGATAGCTTCTAAACATGGAGTCCTTCGAGCCCATGTTGAAGAAATATCGTGGTTATGACACAAATGGTACTAATGGTATGCCATGGAACTCATCCTCGTCTGCTGGAAACATGAATATGAATCCTGGCATGAATCTCAGTTCTCAAGTTAATTATTACTCTACACCTAACCCCAACTAGGGTCATGGGTTTAATCCCAATGCAGTAGGGGCTAGACCTAACCCTAACCCCACCATCAACCCTAACCCTAGAGCTAACGAGGTTATTCCAGGGCCGCCCCAGGAAGGATACCCACCTGCGATGGGTGGAAGGCCATACGGAGGAGGCTTAAGAGGGTCATACAAAGTAGGTTCATATGGCGGGGGGTCGTATGAAAATGGGAACCATTCCACCCATTTTTAAGTGTTTGGGTTTCAACAGTAACATCAACAGGGAAGTAATGTGGGGGATCTTGAGTGCAGGAATTACAAAATGATGAGGGTTGTCCTTATGGCCTCAGATTCCACTACAAACATGGCTCTATAGGTATGCATTATTTCTCCTCCACAATCCATCCGTTTAGTCTATTATGTGTTAATTTGATTGATTTAGGGGTTTATTATATTTTTGTTCTTTTTTATGGGAGAAACCTATTAAGATGATGTGGATACCATAGACACACCTGGACATAGTGAGTTTCATTTCATAACATGCAATTCATTTGGGTCAGGTCTCAGATTGGAGAAATATATTTTCTGCTTCACAATATAGAGACTTGACACAATCTTCGTTATATTTATTTTTAACATCCCATTTTTGTAGGGAATATAGCAAAAGAAGCATGGAACCACCTGTATATGGGGTACCAATATTTTGACCTCACCAATGAAACAAAGTCTCATTGACACTACTTCTCAGATTGAATACTCTATTATGTTGAAATGATTATTTTTCCAAAACTGTGCATATGTTCTGGCTGTAATTTACATAAACCTCCTCCCTCTACTATTTTTATGTTAAGCTATGTACCACTGGACCTTTGATGCTTAACATTATCTATATGCACAAACACATATGTATTGTTTTTTTTTCTTTGAACGTCCTTTTGAAACCAACCAGTAGTATATATGGTCTATTTTTTTTCTTAATTTTAAAATTGTGAATTCAATTTGGTCATAATTCAATTGAAAATAAATACCGATGTCTGGAGTGTGCATGTTTTGTCTTTTATTGCTACCCTATTATGGAATTCAAAGTTTCTTTCTTCACGGTAGGTTTTGGGTAATGTCCAATGCCTCGTTCCACATGGAAGTATTCAAAATTTTCCATATTTTGGCAATGTTGTTGTTTTTTCTTTTCCTTTTACCATTTTCCAACCTATTGTGTCTGCTATAATCATCTTGTATATCTCGTTCATTATCCTTTTTGGCCAAAGTTTTAAGACTTTAGATCCAGATATGATACTAATAAAATTTGAGATTTAAGTATGGCATGGTTAGTAGCATTTTCCAATATAACATTAGAAAGCTCATTTTTTATATTACTTGATGATCCTATTGGGTTGAATTGTATTGGAAGACATACATTTTTTTTTTGAATGTGTGTAGAATTAGCTCTGGTATATTTTTGGAACAATCCAAAAAACAATCATGTAGTGGTATTTTTGAGGTCTTCCATTGACTTAAGATATTTGTATATTATTTTTATGTTGGGGCCATATTTCAGTCAAACCCCCCCAAAATATATGCATATTCAGCAGATCTACATTGTTCAACTCTACTTTAGCATTTTCTTAAATTCAGAGAATATTGATTTTGTATTTATTTAAGGAGAAAATGTTAAGTCCCTATATTAATAGTGTAGTCCCTTACTATGTTAGTGTAGCCCCCCTTATTTTTATTTTTGTGTCTCTATAACCCCCGTATTGTTATTATTGTGCCCTTACATTATTATTGTTAGGTCAACTAAGATTACATTGTGGCCCCATGGACTCCTATATATAGAAAGGAGGTTTTTTCATTTGTATCATCCAAGAATTGTTCATTCATGTAATGTATTGGAGTTTTCCCCCACGAAGTGGCTTATTTCTTATGCAAGGGCATTAGATTCGGAAAATACCTTGTATTTTGTTAAACTTAGGGGGTCTTATGTTTTTGAAAGAATATTGATTTTTATGTAAATATTAATAGGCTTTTGAGTGATTTTAATTAATTAATGAGAGATATTAAGTATTGTGAGGATTTTGTAAATGTTCCCGAATGATTGGAGAACATGAGGGAAATCAAATAGTTTAAATTTGAGATATTTAGGAATTGATTGTAAATCCTAAATTGGATTCACTTTCAAGATTTTAGGGATAGAATCTAGATTTTAGGAGTTTGTAGATTTTGAGCATTTTGTTGACTTATTGAAGGAATTGAACCTAAATTGTTTCATCCTAATTTGTATAAATTATTAAGCCTAAAGGTAGAAAGAGATAGAGAGGTAGCAGATAGGAGGTAGAGTAGGACTATGGACAAATAGAGTTTCTATTTGTAAGCCTACGGGAAATTTTATAAAGGACCATTGATTGAAGATCAGGCCAGTAACAATTGTAATTTGGTTTAGATGTATATATGAAGAATCTGTTTACTGAGATATATGTGCATCGGTTTATTGAAAAATGTGTGAATAAACTCTGTGATAGGGTTTTAGATGATGATCTGCTCTTAAATGAGAAATCGATATAATTGTTGTAGATAGGTCTGAATTGAATTGAATAAATATATGTATACATCTGGAAATATTGAGAAAATGTGCAATTGATTAAGTTAAATTAGAGATCACTGAAAGGATCGTTTACGCAAGAGAGAGACCAAATTTAAATTCAAGATTCAGAAAGTGATACCAGGGGGTTGAATTTGATTTGGGATTTTGGAATTTTGTTATGTAGAATCCATGGAGTAAAACCTTGGATCAAGGAAAGCATAAATTTATTGTGGGATTTGCAGGAATGGAATCATAATTCCATAGAAAACCTAGGTTAAAGGTTTGATGAAGGAGTCGAAAAGTAATGTTCTGTTCCTCGGAATGGCTTCAGTGTGAAGTGAGCAATGTTGAAGATACCACGAACAATTTCATTGCAATTGAGTTTTTCGATCGTTGTAATTTGTCGAAGGATGATGAAATCATGAGGAGTGTTTCTACGTGGATGAGAAACAGATAAAAGAACTTTCGGGTTATTCAATAGTCATTTCTTTCTGACTTTCAAATCGGTGTAGAATGAGGTCGAAAGGGAGACGGGTTGCTTCAGTTAGAAGTATATAGAACTCGGATTGAATGCGCAACAAATGAGAGACGCAGAGGTTTGTTAAATCTCTGTGTGAATTGTATTAAAGTTAAATGCGAAATCAAAGGAAGGCAGAACCATGAAGATGTAGCGGAATCAGAGTAAGGAACCGTGAAAGGTGGTTTCGAAAGTTCAAACCAGTAGTATTGCATTGTCTCTCAAGTGGTAAGTTGTTTTTGCGTTTCAAATGCGATAGTGTCCATCGTTTGACACGCGTTAATGAATGGTATTCAAAAACCATTTATATCTCATAATTTTTGATGGACAATGCTTGTGCATCTTCATGATGTGATATCTATTGGATAGCTGAGTTAAAATGTGATGGTGCATCCATCATCGGATTCAATCAATATTCACATTGAAATAATGGTGGGCCAGATACGTCTTATGCTAGTGGAACATCAACCTGTATGCAGTTCATTCACTAGCGGAGTTGGTGAGTTAAAATTCATGTTAAATTTATAACGGAAAGTTATACTTTGAAATATGGTGGATAAGCATAAGTTGTGGGTCCATAAATAATATGGTTGATATTTGGGACTTTGAACCAATGTTGGAATTTTAATATGGTCTTGTTGTATATTAAAGAAGTCCAAATGCATTATAAGATTGATGGATGGTGAAAGGTGAACCGAATGGTATTGGTGCTTTTATTTTAACTGATTTGAAAATAGAATGTACTTGAATAAAGGGTGCAAGGTATCCATTTTCAATAATTTTAAATGTGCAAAAAACTCCAAGGTTAACTATGAAGTAAACACTCAAATGTCATTAAAATACTCATGCTTGAAGATTGATGTCTTGCGTAATAAAACAAATATGTTTGAGCAGATGTTTAGGTGCTTATGTCTGAAGGAAAGTTACTTAATTTGTTGTTTAACACATTATAGCAGATTATTTTAACATGATATCTTCAGCAAATAATGACACAAAGATGATGAAGTAGTTCAGCCCTCCTGGGCTACATCTGTTGGACCAAGCCTCCCAAAATGAGCTTGTCCTCTTGTATTAAGAAAGAATCAAAGGCTAATACAAGTAAATAAGTGCCTCTAAAGGAAAATATGACTGTAAAAATAGAATTAGAATATAGGAAACAACTAATAATGCTCTTCCCCAAGAACTAAACAGTGAAATTTTACCTTAAACAATACTTTCTTCAAATGGCCCTGATGGCCCTTTAAACTTATATAAAGAAATTCGAGGTGAATATTACCTCCAATGGTTCTAAAACCTCTTCCAATGGACTCATAATGTCGAAGACAGCAGAATTAGGATTTTGAATCACCGAAAACAGATGAATATAGCCCCCAAACAGCTCAAGCACTGGAATGGCCCTAGTGGCCTTGAAAGCTTCCTTGAAGAAATTTGAGGTGAAGAGTGCCTCAACAGGAAAAAATAGCTATAAAAATGGACTCAGAACATAGAATAAAATTAGAAATGACCTTCGTTTCACATTCAATGGCTGCACACATCCCAATGCAGCTCCCAAACTGATAAGGCCTTAGTGGCTCCTGGAACTTCCCCGAAGAAAAAAAACATACAAAAGACGTATGTTGGCTTTGAAGCTTGTGCCAATGAGTCTAGAAGGTCGAAGAGACCCAAAATATAAAAAAAAATCGCTCAAAAAGGATCTCCCATGTGAAAGATATGGCCCAAACAGTCTTTTGCCCAATGTTAGGCAAAAATCCGACAAAAGGTGGGCCAACTTTAGTTAACTGGAGTAAATTTAGCAAATCTGCCTAAACTGGTGGGCATGATCAAAATTTGGCGGGCAGTTATAGATAAAATTTAATGTAATTTTATCGTGGCCACATGTCGGCATAAAATGTGGGTCGACCGTTTTGAAAAAACCGTAACAACTCCACCGTTTTGGTAGGGCCATTGGTCACGGCACTTGCGATCATATTGAATGTTGAGTAATTCATGTTGAATGGGGGCTAGTTTACCTTTGATCCACCGTTAATAAAGCCACGCACCTTAAACCTTTAACATTTGCCCACGTACCTTTAAACCTTTTGCCATATGAATTAAACCTTGAACGTAACATATGATTTTGTTTTTTTTTTAAATAATTTCGAATTTAATAAATTATGTGTGGTATAAAATTATTTTTAATAAGGTTTTAAAAATTAATAAAAATATATATAAAATAATATAATAAATGATTAATTAAAACCATATAAAACATTAATAAATATATAATTTAATTTATTAATTAAACCTTAATAAAAATAAAAAAATTTCAACACATAAATTTATCAATACCCATTCAACATTGAATTTTATTGGGTGATTTCAAAGTGCAATAACTTCTTCATACAGTAATGGATTTGAGTGTCGTTCATGGCGCTGGGATCGTATCACCAAGGCCTATCGAGTCGGTCAGGTTCCAAGTCAATTTCAGCACTTTCATTTTTGAGCTTTTTTCCAAGCTCAGATTTGAGTAACCAATGTTGAATTATGAGATTTGGTTGGGTTTTTAAAGGAAAATCGAATGTTGGTTTGATATTTATGAGAATGGGGTTTTAAATATGGTTTCTAACTATAGGCTTGAAGCAAAAAAGTAGAGCTTCTGTATATAGATGAAATCTGGGTTGTGTTGTATGGTTTTCATAAACCATAAAGAATTTTATTTCGATATCTCAAATCTGTGATTTGAGATATATAAGCTTCTGCATATTGTTAAAGACTGCCCAGATAATGAATCAAGTTCGGTTGAAATTTTGGACATGCATTTTTATATGCATCTAAGAGTGAATGTGGGTATTAGTAGGACAACCTGCCATCAAGTGGTATCAAAACTAGACTAGCTTTGTTTGAAGGTTCAAGTTTTTTTTAATTTAATGCATGTGTGATGAAAATATATCAGATTTTGAAACTGATATAGATTGCAGCATACAAAGATGAAGTGTAACTGAGAGGTAAAGCAAGATCAACAGTGATCTTGAAGGTGAATTAACAAGTATTATTATAAATCTAGTTTGAAGGATCTATTTGCAGAATTCAAGTTGCAAGCAGTAGAGGAAAATCTCAGCAGAAGCAGATCACAACTTTGAGAGCAGTGATGAAGGAGTCCAACAGAGGATTCTAAAGTGAAGAAAGTGTGGCAGAACCTTGAATAAATTCAACAGAGGTTGGATGAAAAGGATAAGTGTGTTCTTAGAAGTTGCAGATGAGTGAAGCTTGAAGGAGCAGTGAATAATGCCCAAAAGCTTCCAGTAGATAAAGGACTAGTATTTACCAAAAGACCAAATCTGGAGGAATAGATTGGTGAGGTAAACTATAATAAGGAGAACTTGTTATTGCAAAGGCTTTAATGGAACTCATGGGTGAGAAACTCATGGCGAATAATATGACTACTAAAATTCATAAAGGAGATAGTACAGGTTCAGAGAGAGGCCACAATAGAAAGGAGAAAGAAGATTCCAAAGAAAATGGCAAAAGGCAGCAGATGACTGATGCAAAATATGAGAAAGAGTTAGCTGAGATCAGGGAATAGTTTAATAAATTGAAATCGATGATAGACGAAATCCAGAGAGTTGTTTGGCTCATTAAGAAGAGAGTAAAGTGGCAGAAGCTACAAGAGAATAGATAACAACAAATGAACATGCAGTTTGTAGAAAAGATGAGAGATCTTGAACACAGAATGAATGTACAATTGGAATGTGCTGAACTCAGAGTAGCTGAGTTGAAAAAGGATGTTTATGTTTGTGAAGAAGAACAGAGTGAAGCCATTGGTACAGATGAAGAATGAAGATCTGTAAAATATCTTATGAACCATGATGAATATTTAAGACAACAAGAAGTTTATCTTGCTGAAGAAGGAATCATTGATGATTTCTTGAGCTATTGGGCAAGTCCAGATCAACTGGATGATGTAAAACCTTATATTTTTTAGTCTAATGATTTTTATGTGATTATAGATTTTGCAGAGGAGGATGAGAAATCTTGTGAAGTTGTCACGAGTATGGGAAATAATCTTTCCATAGATAAATAATTTGAAGTAGAAAGCAAAGATGAGGAATGTCCCTTGAATAAAGGAAGAAGTGATGCATTTGAAGTTGTTATAGTACAAGAAGAAATTCTTGTGAATGAGGAAGAAGTGGTTCAGTCGGAAGAGATGATATGTGAAACAACAGTTGATACTATTGAAAATTTTAATTTACAAACTGAAAATTTGTGTATGAATGTAGGGATAGTAAATTATGATGAAATACTTCAGCAATGCCACAAATAAATTTCATTGCTGGAATATTTATTGAAAATTTCAGAGTATGAAAGAGAGATTGCAGAAGAAGGAAGGGTTCACACCAATGAATAAAGACAGGAAAACCTCATAAGAGCAGATGATGTGGAAGAAATACTTGTTGATAGTCTTGAGAATTCTTCAAACAATTCTTTGAGAAAAGTAAATCATCATACTGATGTGCTGATAGAAGAAGAGATTTCAGGACATCATACTGAAATGTTGGCAGAGGAAAGAAAGGCACTGAGGCCTTATGATTTTTTTTTTAACAATTGTTTTGTGAATATAGGTGTTTTTGTAAGTTTTGGAGAACATTTTACATAGTTGGGCAGTCAAATGAAGGAAGAAGAAGAAAATTCTGTGGAATTATCTAATCCATGGAATGAAGAGATTAAGTTGCTGGAAATTACGCTGAATAATCAGAATTCAGTGCAGGAAGAGAAATCTCAATTTCAGAATTGGGAATTGCAGATTGAAAGAGATGAAGACAGTAGAAGAGAGTACACAATGTACCAGTTCAGTAAATTGCTGAAGGAAGGAGGCAGAGAAATTGTCTTAAGTAACAATTTGGAAGAAGTTTTCAGTTGCAGAAAACAAGAGGGTAAGGATGATTGGGTGGCAACAAGAAATCACCAATCTAAAGAATTATTGGACAAGGAAATTGAACTAATAAGAAAGATAATGATGAAATTATCTTAGAGGAAGATATCAGCAAGAAAGAGAAGAAACAACAGCAACAAAAGCAGGATAGAGACATACTGTGAAAGTGCAGCCAGTGGAGCAAGGCAGCATAAAGTATGGAGACCTGGAGAAAAGCAAAAAACAACAAAAAAAATTGATAATAAGTTGCAGAACAAAGTGTGGGATCCAGGAGGACAAAGACTTAAACACACATGATCAGGAGATCATGATCATTTTTAACCTTAGGAGTCTGATGCAGGGGCATTAGATTAGGAAAATACCTTGTAATTTATTAAACTTAGGGAGTCTTATGTTTTTGAAAGAATATTGTTTTTTATGTAAATATTAATAGGCTTTTGAGTGATTTTAATTAATTAATGAGAGATATTAAGTATTGTGAGGATTTTTTAAATGTTCCTGAAGGATTAGAGAACATGAGCGAAATCAGATAGTTTAGATTTGAGATATTTAGGAATTGATTGTAAATCCTAAATTAGATACATTTTCAAGATTTTAGGGATAGAATCTAGATTTTAGGAGTTTGCAGATTTTAAGGATTTTGTTGAGTTATTGAAGGAATTCAACCTAAATTGGTTCATCCTAATTTTCATAAATTATCAAGCCTAAAGGCAGAAAGAGATAGAGAGGTAGCAGATAGGAGGTAGAGTAGGATTGTGGAAAAACAGAGTTTCTGTTTGTAAGCCTAAGGGAGATTTTAGATAGGGCCATTGATTAAAGATCAGGCGAGTAACAATTGTAATTTGGTTCAGATGTATATATGAATAATTTGTTTACTGAGATATATGTGAATCGGTTTATTGAACAATGTGTGAATAAACTCTGTGATAGGGTTTTAGATGATGATCTGCTTTTAAATGAGAAATCGATATAATTGTTGTAGACAGGTATGAATTGAATTGAATAAATATATGTATACATCTAGAAATATTGAGAAAATGTGCAATTGATTAAGATAAATCAAAGATCACTGAAAGGATCATTGATGCAAGAGATATACCGAATTTAAATTCAATATTCGGAAAGTGATACCATGGGGTTGAATTTGATTTGGGATTTTTGAATTTTGTTATGTAGAATCCATGGAGTAAAACCTTGGATCAAGGAAAGCATAAATTGATTGTGGGATTTGTAGGAATGGAATCATAATTCCATACAAAACCCAGGTTAAAGGGTTGATGAAGGAGTCGAAAAGTAATGTTTTTTTCGTCGGAATGGCTTCAGTGTGAAGTGAGCAATGTTGAAGAGACTGTGAACAATTGCATTGCAATTGAGTTGTTTGATCCTTGTAATGTGTCGAAGGATGATGAAATCATGAGGAGTGCTTCTATGTGGATGAGAAACAGATAAAAGAACTGTTGGGTTATGCAATAGCCATTTATTTCCAACTTTCAAATTGGTGTAGAATGAGGTCAAAATGGAGACAGGTTGCTTCAGTTAGAAGTATATAGAACTCAGATTGAATATGAAATAAATGAGAGACGCAGAGGTTTGTTAAATCTCTGTGTGAGTTTTATTAAAGTTGAATGTGAAATTAAAGGAAGGCAGAACCATGAAGATGAAGTAGAATCGGAGTAAGGAACCGTGAAAGGTGGTTTTGAAAGTTCAAACCAGTAGTATCAAACTGCCTCTCAAGTGGTAATTTTTTTTTTCATTTTGAATGCGATAGTGTCCATCATTTGACACATGCCAATGAGCGGTATTCAAAAACCATTTATATCACATAATTTTTGATGGACAAGGCTTGTGCATCTTCGTGATGAGATATCTGTTGGATAGCTAAGTTAAAATGCCATGGTGCCTCCATCGTCAGATTCAATCAATATTCATTTTGAAATAATGGTGGGCTAGATACGTCTTATGCAAGTGGAACATCGACATGTATGCAGTTCATTCACTGGCAGAGTTGGTGAGTTAAAATTCGTTTTAAATTTATAACGGAAAGTTAAACTTTGAAATATGGTGGATAAGCATAAGTTGTCGGTCTATAAATAATATGGTTGATATTTGGGACTTTGAACCAATGTTGGAATTTTAATATGGTCACGTAGTATATTAAAGAAGTCCAAATGTATTATAATATTGATGGATGGTGAATGGTGAACCGAATGGTATTGGTGCTTTGATTTTAACCAAATTTGAATTATGACATTTGGTTGGGTTTTTAAATGAAAATCAAATGTTGGTTCGATATTTATGAGAAGGGGGTTTTAAATATGGTTTTTAACTATAGGCTTGAAGTAGAAAAGTAGAGCTTCTGTATATAGATTAAATCTGGGTTGTGTTGTATGGTTTTCATAAACCACAAAAGATTTTATTTCAATATCTCAAATCTGTGATTTGAGATCTAGAAGCTTCCACATATTTTTAAATATTTCCCAAATAATGAATCAAGTTCAGTTGAAATTTCGGACATGCATTTTTATATGCATCTAAGAGTGAATGTGGGTATTAGCAGGACAAGCTGCCATCAATTTCTAAGGCGTTGATATCTCTTTTCTTCTATTTTTGGAGCTGGTTTCACAACATTTGGTATCATAGCTTTTGATTCTAGGGTTTCGATGCCCCAAATAGGTCATAATGGAATTTGTGCTATAACGTTTTTCTTACGAAGGTTAAGAAGATGAAATTTTTAGAGTGCGAAGAAGTAATGATGAAGAACATTGTCGAAACATTTCAGAGCTTGGTTAGGAATATTTTTTGAGATATGATCTTTGGAAGTTAGGACATTTTGCAGGCTCCTAAATTTCACTTAAAATGGCCATCGAGGAATTTTTTCTTTAATTTTTTGTGTACAAAGGTTTAGAAGATGAAATTTTTAGAGTACGAAGCCGAAATTCTTAGGTCTGTGGAAGTTAGGTCTTTTCAAGGCTCCAGAATTTCATCTGAAAGAGGTGATCATGGGAAAATATTCATAACTCTCTCTCTGAGCATTAGATTAGAATTATGTAAAAAGTGCCTGGAAGTACATGGAATGTAGTTTCTTTTCTATCAATTCCAGAGCTGAAGGAGGAAAAAATGATACGTGCCAAGTCATAGTCCATAATTTGGTCATCGTAGGAGATTGGACACAACTTTGTCTTCGATAATCCAAATCAATTAAGACCTTTGGAATTCGAAAGAGAATTTAGAGGGCTACCACAGTGCCAAATTTTAGATATTGAAGATTCAAAATCACAGATATAATTCAGTTTCAATATCGAGCTCATCAAAAGTAAGAAAAAGGTGTGTATTTGGTTTTTAAAATTGCATAACGTTTGTTTGAAAATGTATTTTGAAGTGATTCCAAGGGCATATTTTAAAATTTTTATCAGTATTGGGTTCTATAATGCCTGAAAAAAATAACTCCATACCCATTAAGCTGTCAAAAATCTATACTATGATGCATGAAGAGGAAGAATTGCAGTATGAGATATCAAAATTACGGTACCAAGGGCAACAAATTTCGATCTTACGAAGAGCAACCGAAGATGACATCGATGGTTTGAAAGCAGAAATGGGGACTAAGTTGGATGGTTTGAAGGATCAAATAATAACTAATATGGATGATAAATTAGTGGAAGATCACATCGAGCATCAACAACAATTTCTCCAACTCTCAAAGGATAACCTAACTTTGGTGCAGAATCTAATGAAACAACAGGAAGATGAACATCACATCGAAAGAAGTTCTGAAGCAATCACATAAACAAGAACTCGACCAGTATGATCAAATTCAGAGTATCTCAGCAAGTGGAAGAACTTTCTTGTAGAATATTCCACATGGGAGGATGATAATTTTATACAGAAGCATCAAGAAATAATCAAGCGTTGAGGACAACACTTGTTTGAAGGAGAGGGGCATGTTAAGTCCCTATATTAATGATGTAGTCCCTTATTATTTTAGTGTAGCCCCCCTTATTGTTATTTTTGTACCCCTGTAACCCCCATATTGTTATTATTGTGCCCTTACATTATTATTGTTAGGTCCGCTAGAATTACATTGTGGCCCCATGGACTCCTATATATAGAAAGGAGGTTTTATCATTTGTATCATCATAGAATTTTTCATTCATGTCATGTATTGGAGGTTTCCCCCTCGAAGTGGCTTATTTCTAAGGCATTGATATCTCTTTTATTCTATTTTTGGAGCTGGTTTCACAACAGAAAATTCAAAAATGTACTAGATATTTTTAAGATTTAACACCTTAAATTGTTGTACAAGTACACAGTATCGATGCTTGGATGTCTTTTGAGTTGAATAAAAAATAATTTGCAGCCCCACTATTTCATGCATTTTATTCCCATTACTTCTGATAAATTTGCAATGTGCGCATTCTAGTCAAGGTATTGACCTGCTATGCTAATTTCTAGTTATTATGCCATGGATGCATTCTATTTTTTTTTTTAATTTTTTTTGGTAGAAATGAGATGCATTATTCATAGTATGAATAACAAGGCGATGGATTTATGCATTATGAAATATTCAGATAGGGTTGTGTTCATAAGTATCTCTAGCAATGAATTTATGTGAACTCATGCATGATGAGAAATTGATGCATAATTCATAGCATGAAAAACAAGGCTATGGATTTATGCATTATGAAATATTCAGATATGGTTTTGTTTTTAAGTATCTCTAGCAATGAATTTATGTGAACTCATACATGATGAGAAATTGGATAAGTGTTAAATCCTATCTGACCTACTGTTAATGGCACAATGCAAAGCTTGTTGTCTAAATGAGTGATATGGTGGGTTAAGTGTGGGTTGGAGGAATTTATAGAAGATCTGTCTAGATGAAGGTTTTTATGTTAAATTCGGATGGGGGATATCCATTAAGCATTCAAAATTCAAATAAATGCATTGAATAGTCAGTGGGACCAATCAAGTTTCTAGCATAAAATGTAATTTTTGGCTTGTTATTTTGGCAAGGATGATTTGGTAAAAAGGTTGCACATCTATAGCACTTCTACAGTTGTGCATATTAGCATATGTTCTTTTAATTTCAAGTTATTCTCAGGTAAGCATTCAGAATCTTATGCCAAGGTTGGTCCTATATCATTTGGAACTCTTTTATTTGATTGGGCTTTGTTTTTTATAAATTTTATACTCCCTTTGCCTTGATATCTTTATGAAGTCTTCCACTTTTGTGGTGGAATAGAAAAAGAAAAGGTAATCTCCTTTGAATTCTAAGTGCCTAAAGCCTTCTCATTTAATCTATCCAAAGTCTAGACAATGAAGCTTTGCCCAGAATTGAATGTTATGTTGAGAAATAACTGCACACTATTTGTAGAGCACTATGATTCCTTACAATATTGGTGCAATGGTCAATGTTCGTAGATTGTAACAATGATACTTCTGTGCCATTGTGTCCCATACAACATTTGCATCATGTTTTAATGATAATTATAATATTCTTAGAAAATTCCAATGTTATAGCCAATAATATTCTGTAAAGAGTGGCACTATGTGGTGGGATTAAAAAAAATTGGGGTTTCAAGAGTGGCACTATGTGGTGGGATTAAAAAAAATTGATAAAAATTGGGGAACTTTCTTGTTAAATTCATAGATAATGCAACCCAAAGTATCATGTAAACTTTGGAAAATAACCCCTAACCCCTAAAATCCTTAACTTCTGAATCCCCTAACCCCATAAACCTCTAAATCCCTAACTCATTTAACCCCCTAAACCCTAGACTTTTAAACCCTTAATCGCTAACCCCTTTATAAAACCTAATTCCGAACCCCTAACCAATTTAACCCCTTAAACCCCTAAAACCCTAACCATTTTAACCCCCTGCACCATAAAACCATTAGCCCCTAACCCCCAAAAACCTTAACTACTAAATCCCCTAACCCCATAAACCTCTAAACCAGCCCTAAACTATTAACCCCCTAAACCCTAAACCTCTAACTCCTTAAACCCTAATTCTTAACACCTAACCCATTTAACTCCCTAAACCCTTGAACCTCTAACCCGTTAACCCATAATCCCCTAAACCCTAATTCCCATCCACTAACCCATTTAACCCCCTATACCCCTAGACCACTAACCCATTTGACCCCCTAAATCCTAAACCTCTAAACCCTTAACTCCTAATCCCTTAAACAATATTCCCAACCCGTAACCCATTTAATGCCCTAAACCTTTAAACCCCTAATCCATTTAAGTCCCTAAACCCTAAACCTCTAAACCCCTAACCCATTTAACCCTTAAACCCTAAACCTATAAACCCGCAACCCCTAACCCCTAAACCCTTAACCCCTAACCCTTTTTAACCCCTTAAACCCCTAACCCATTTAAACCCCTAAACCCTTAACCACTAACCCCTTAAACTCTAATTCCAGACCCCTAACCCATTTAAAACCCCAAACCCTAACCCCATTAAACCCTAACCCCTAACCTCTAAAATCCTTAACTGTGAGATATCCTAACCCCTAAACCTCTAAACCCCTAACCCATTTAACCCCCTAAACCCTAAATGTATAACCACTTAACCTCTAACCCCTTAACCCCTTAACTGCTAACCCTTAACCCCTAAAATCCTTAAGTGCTAAACCCCCTAACCTTGTAAACCTCTAAACCTGTAACCCATTTAACCCCTTAAGCCATAAATCTCTAAGCCTTAACACCTAACCACTTAAACCCTAATTCTCAACCCCTAAGCCATTTAACACCCTAAAACCCTTACCCATTTAACCCCCTAAACCCTAACCCCATTAACCCCTAACAACCCCTAACCCCTAAAATCCTTAACTACTAAATCCCCTAACCCCTAAAATCCTTAACTACTAAATCCCCTAACCCCGTAAACCACTAATACCTAAACCCCTAAACCGTTAACACTTAACCCATAACTCATTAACCCCTGACCCCTAACCCCTAACCCCTAAAATCCGTAACTGTTAAATACCCTAACCGCTAAGCCCCTAATACCTAATCCATTAACCACTAACTCATTATTCACATAACCCCTAACTGTGACTAAATCTCCTAACCCCTCAGCCCCCAATCCCTAATCCCTTAACCACTAACTCATTATTCCTCTAACCCCAATCCCTAATCCCTTAACCACTAGAACTCATTATTCCCCTAACCCCTAAATGTGCCTAAATCCCCTAACCCTTAAGCCTCCAATCCCTAACCACTTAACCACTAACTCATTATTACCCTAACCACTAAGCCCATATTCCTCTATCCTCTAAGCCCCTAATACCTAATCCCTTAATCACTAAATCATTATTCCCCTAACCCTTATAACAGTCCTTAAAACCCGTAGGGATTAGCCATTCCAAATCATAGGAAGTCTAGTTGGGACCTATGATCGGGTTAACTCCCCCTTATTGGAAAAGTGGAATACCATGAGAAAAACCATTGGTTGAAAAAACCTAGAACCTAAAAACCTCTCCTAAATTTACTATTTTATCTCAATTTTATTTTAACAATTAATTAATTAATTTCTTTAAACACTCTTATGGATAAATCACATAAATTTAATATTTTATCTCAATTTTATTTTAATAATTAATTAATTAATTTCTTTAAAGACTCTTTTGGATAAATCAAATAATTTTTTCAAGGTCGACACCTTTGAACCATTCATTGTTTCATTCATCATCAATGTTTTTAAAATAAATTTATTAGAATGAAATTGAATTGATTTTTCAAGCTTCCTTTTAAATCAATTGTTGAACTTACAAGGAATCATGGAGTGCACTTAACATCCATAAAAAAAATAATGAGGATGATATTTAAAATGATATTTGGAGGGCATAATATTAAAAATGATGGTTGGAAAAATAGAGGGAGGGAGTATTCATTTTTCATTTAAATTTTAGATCTTTTACTAGTTAAAATAAAATTTCTCCCACCTAAAACAGATCACTTTGTTTTGGTAATCTCCCATCTATTTTTTTTTTAACCACAAACCCAAAACACATCACTTTGTTTGGGTCATCTCCCGCTACTTTTTTTTAGCAACAACTAAGTAGCTCTCAGATTGAAATAGAGAGATATGGAGTTGCAGTCGAAGCCTCTTTCCCACCTACATATTTACTTCAGCAGGTAAGATGTTGCTTATTTTGGATCTAACTGCTCGTGCCCACTATCTTGGTTTCCACATTGAAGTGAAACTCTTTATATGTCCATTTATATTATCTGTTCTCTATAGTTTTCTTTTGAAAAATGGTTCTGCTTCGAAATCGCACCATGAAAAATCACCACAGTAATTATTTGTAATGGATTCCCTTGTCTTCTATTTAACAATGGCTGACATGTTTTCTGAAAATTGATATGTATGATAATACTCTTAGATGTTTCATTACAAGGTGGAATAGCTGTCATATTCACCAGTTTTTATTTTCTTGTAAGATGTCTCATTTCTGCAATGGAATTTCTTTTTCTTGATGTTCTATGTATGCTTTTTGGTTTATGTCAATGCGGGAGATCGAATCATTGGTTTTATATATTGATGATATAAAAGTTAAAGAGGAAAAATGACCTTTTCTCTAGCAAAGAAAATAGGGAGGAGTCGTTAGGAATTGGTAGCTGTAGAAAGACTAGGTCATCAAACTCTGTTGGTTAAGCAAATTACAAGCAACTTCGCGATCATCCTTCAACTCCCTTGCAAAGAAGAATATTTACTGAATATAAATGAAATCCCCAATAATCATAGAGTTCAACGGAAGAACACCTTGAAGAAGGGAAATTCTATTGCAAGTGTTGTAACTGGGGGAAATAAAGTAAAGGCCTAGGACAAAAGGATCCCATTTAAGGCAACTCATGGCACAAAATGAAACGATGGTGAAACTGCACTTCTCTGCAATTACTGAGGCGCTCTCTTCCATGAGATGAGGAGAACAGCCCAATAAAAGTCCAAGCCTTTTAACCCAACCCACGCAATCGACTTGTAGGTCCTCATAGGTAAGAAAATTACCCTATTCAATTCTCACTCTTTGAAAATGGCCCACCATAGAAAAAACGAGAGAAAAACCCATCAAACTAAACTTCCTTGCTCAAATATTCATTCAAAAATGCGGACCCATCTACTCGAGGTTTATTGAAAAAATTCCAATGGGAAACAAAGACATCCCGGGGGTTGCAAACAATGTAAACAATATTGCAAGCAGAAGACCTCATAGGAGGAGGCATCAAATGGAATGGCGAGTGGATTTGTAGTACAGCAGACTGAAATATCGTACTGTTGGTGGTCAAATGTATAATTCAAGAGAAAATTTTCCATGGTGGGTACCAAAGAATGGGGATTTTGATCATCCACAGAAGCCCCAAAATTGGTGTTTCTTTGCTAAGAAATGCTTTACACCATGTTGTCTCGCTTTTTGGTAATGTCGTCCTAGTGCGGCTGGAAGATCTTTTGCAAGACCTTCACTGCTAGGAGCAACTTATCATTTATGCAAAACCCTTCAAACTTCTGCCTGTCAGGGGGAAACCCTTAAAAATGAAGCTGTATCTCATCTCAAAAGTGAAAAATATCACGAATTAAGAAAAAATATGGCAACAATATCCCAATAAGGACTTACATGCAGAGAAGAAAGAGAACATGTCTTCTCCCAGAGTAGGCTATTCCAAAAATAAAGTTTCAGATTTGGATTCAGCTCAGAAGCGGACAAAGTCTCTAGGAATGTGTGTTATTGGAGGGAAAATTTATGATTTTGAAAATGGAAAGACTTGCACCAGGTGTGTGTGGGAATATTTCTCTATCGCTTTATATGAATTCCTCATTTTATTATTTCAAAAGGATTTTTAATTTTGATCGCAAGACTGGAGATTGTAGCAGTGCCAACAAAACACTGTAGAATCAGACGTCTTGCAAGAATGTCATTGGCAATAAATCATGCACACAAAAATTTTACCCTAAGTATTTTATTTATAGGTTAGCTTACTATACCACATGCTTAGCAGTGGTTTACATGCACAAACCTATCGATTACAATGATATTGCTTAGTTTCTGTCCTCTAACGCACACAGGCGTAATTTGGAAAGATAATTTCAACATCTTTTTTCCTGAACAAGCTTGTCAATCTTTCCTGATTGCACCTGTGTGCTTGACTCTATATATATATATATATATATATATATATATATATATATATATATATATATATTCTTTTTTAGGGATAAAATGTTGAAATTCTTATTTAAGGTTTCATTAATCTACTCAAGTTCATAGTAATTCCATGCATGCCGATAATCTGATAGGTATGGAGAAAAAGTTGAAGAGGCTACTAAATTTGAGGAGTGGAAGTGTCCAAAGTGCAGAAGTATCTGCAAATGCAGTATTTACATGTACATTTGAATATAGAAATGCACCTAGCAAAAAACATGTTAATTGTTAAGTTTCTTTTTATAACTCAAAATTTCAATCATGTTTTGAAAGGAAACATTTTCTGAGATTTCCATAAATAAAGTTGTTGAATTCATTATTGCAGGAAAAAACAAGATTGAGCTCCTACTGGAATTTAGTTAAGGCTACAATCTTTGCTTCTATTGCTGATTTACTCAAGTGTCAAGGTATTTTTGAGGTAAATTCCTGCACATGCTTCTTCCTCAAGGGAAGCCAATGCACTTGATTGCAGGTATAGAATTTTTGTCAAATTATGTTGGATCAACATTACAGTTTTTGGAAATTTTCTTAGCATTTGAACAAGTATGTACCATTTTATCCAAAATGTGTTTTAAGTTCATATCTATGGTTCAAACTGAAAATTTTGCACCATGGATATTTTCTCTTACATTGTCGTAGTTATACCTACAGCAGGACCAATTTGCTTGCTACAAACACACTAGTGTGATGGTACGAAGTGGAAAATTTTTAATACTGGTCAATTTACACCATGATTTGGGCTAAAATCACTTCCTACTTATTTAGTTCTTGATTTCTGCATCTTAGTTATAGCCCACAACACCTTTCCATTATTTCAGAGATATACTTTTACACTAGTTGACAATGATTATTATGGAAGCTCTTTGATTATTAGAATAAAAGTAATCTTTCCAAGGAAAAATTTTGGAAGTTTCTGTAAATGACGTCTTACAGATGTACCTTACTGATAGATGACGCTACATGCTATGCTTAGTGCAAGTGAAATACCAAAGGCTCTCTGATCATCAAGAAAATATGGTTTTCTAAGGTCTCTATATTATAATGAATTTCCATTATGTTGTTGTCCACATGCTTATATTGCAACTATGAAATTTTAGTCCCAATTGTCAAGTCTTGGCCTTGATTCTATCCGAAGCAGCTTCTCTTGTTATAGGGATTTGACACATGCTTACCATTCAACTTAGCAGTATATGATAAAATTTGTATTCATAAACAAATGAGCAATGATGACTCAGAAATGCCACTAAATGAATGAAAAAACCATTGTTCTACGAGGATTTGTCCCTTAGGGTGGGAGGGGGCACCTCCATGTTTCCCATGTTCCAAAGGTGTCTTTTTCATTGTAGGATGCTCCAAGAAACATTTTTCCACATATCTCTTTTGGGAAATGCAGTGAAACATAGAGGGAAATGCATTTTCCCAAATGGATTTTTTATTTTTCCCTTTTTTGGGACAATTGAAGAAACATTTCTCTACATATCTTTGTGGGAATTGTAGATGGAAAAAATTCCCTAATGTAAAGGATGCATTTTCCAAAAGGAATATTTTTAGGATTTTCCCTATAAAAATGCGCTTTTGGATGTCTCTTAGAAAAAATGAGTTGCCAATTTTTATGGTGTCCCAAATTCTTCTACTTTCTTGTTTGACCATCCCTATACATGCAATCAAGAATGAGATTTGTTGTATTCCTTATCCAAGTGACTCTTTATTCACGTTGTGTTCACTCTTTCCAATGCCATTGCAACGCTTGCCTAGTCTAATATACCATCATTTCGACACGAGTCATTGATCCACATTGTACTTCTGACTAATCAATGCTCATTAAATTGTACTTTGTCAATTTTGGATTTTTTGGCCATGTTATTAGAGCCCCATTGTCGAGGTTCCTAGTGTAGTCAATGTTCTTTATCCATGTTTTTTTTACTCTTTCAAATGCAAGTGCAACCCACATATAATCCAATATACCATCATTTCGACATGAGTAATTGACCCACATGGTAATTTTGACTAATCAATACTCATTAAATTGTGCTTTGTCAATTTTGGATCTTTTGCGATGTTATTAGAACCCCATTTTTGAGGTTATTAGTGTGCTTGATGTTCAAGGTGATCAAAGGTTATAGAGCTGTTGCCACTTTTAGTGGTATGTAGAAGTAATTGTTTGATTTAGAGTAATAAATGTTTTTTCCAATTATATATTGTCCGAGCTTTTAAAAGACAAGAAAAATCTCTATCACATTTCAAATAATACCATTGGATTGTTTACATATATAATCACAAAATATAGAAATAATTCAGACACAAAACTAGATATGGAAGGCAACAACCCCCACAAAATTGTTATTCGTATACTCTTGGTATTCTAGCACTTGTGGAATAAGTTGGAGAGCCTCCTCGGAGAGCTTGTCTACTAGGGTATTGATTTCATAGTATATATGGCCACTAGAGAACCAATCCAACTTGTTGTAGGCTTGTTTGATACCTTGCAAAATGCAAGCCAAATGAGGGGCCACTATGCTTACTTTGTCGCAGACTCAATCCACAACAAGTTTTGAATCCCCCAAAATATTTAGCCTTTTTACATCTTTTTGGTTGACCACATTAACAAGAGCCTAGAGAGTTCAAAATCCAACTCTCATGTTTGTGCACATACTTGGAGCATATTTGATATGAAAAAAATGAGCAAGTTTTGCATATTTCTTTCCACAATGATTTTATTTCATTGCTTTGATCTTTGTTATTTTTTTAGTTAGTTTTTTGTACAAAGAATAGATGCATAATATAGCCCATTAATATTTGTTTGGATTTTCTCTTTGTTATTGCTTAACATGATAACATGGATTACACTTTCTCAAATGACATTTACATGATACACGTTCATTTCAATATACAACTAAAATGTTTTTGAACACTAATCATCTAAGCTCTCTATACTTAAGGATAAAATGATTTTTTTTATATTTTAGCACATCTTAAGTCATCTTATCTTCATTAGATTGAGTTATTCTTTGTTTATTTGTTAGTGGGTGATTTGCGTGAATCTTAGAGTAGTGTTCCTTAGTTCTATAGAAGGATTCACATAGGGTCATTTTCAATCTTGTCAAATTGGTCCTTGTGTGTCTAATTTTATTTGATACAAGTTGATGATCAAAATTTTCTTTGAAAATGTTATTGATACTTGTTTTATAATTGTCTTTAGTTTTTAATGATTATTGATAGGTTTTAAAAGCAATAATTTTTTGAGTCCTTTCCTTGCACGTCTACTTATGTGTGGAAATTTTTCTAATTTATTTCTTGAAAAAGGAGTTCAGTTTGTTGTGCATGGCTTTGTATTTTGTATGACCATACGCATCCCTTTCAAATGTTGGTTTGGGATATTTTATGGTTCGTTACCCATAAACAACCCACCTTAACCCCACATTAGGGTTCTCCTATCCATTTTAGTGATGGATCATCATGTGTTCAAGTGTCTCCTTTATATTCTCTTGCCCTAGTATAGATGCAAAATTGTGGTTTTCCATTTGATGTGTATTTCCTTTGTAGGTACCCTTTATGGATTTGTCCTTAGCTGCATGTTTGGCTACAATAGATGTTTTGACCAATTCATTTGGGTCTCTTTTTTAATTTAGATACCTTATGGTATATGTGCATTGATTGGGGTCTTTGTTAGTCATGGAGCCTCTCTTGGTTCTTGATTTTGATTTGTTAGGATATGCTCATTTAGGTGTTTATTTAGTCAAACTTTACCTTAACTCAAACGGTTTTTTCATGTGTATCAATTTGTTATTTTATTTATTTTTTACCTCAAAATTTAGTGCCCTAGTGCAAAGCCTCTTTCGTACCTTCCCTACACCTTATTTCAAAAAGTGACGTACTAGTCCCCGCAACATAGTGAAAAACATATAATTGTCATATAAAATTTTACACAATTTAGTGGCATTTAAATGTGCACGCTTATTTCAAAGATATAAATATTTTTCTTTTTCTTTTCTTTATTTATTTATTTTTATTTTTTATTTTTCATTTCTTTCTTTTGACTTTTGGATTTTTCATTCTTTTTCTTATTTTTATTTTTCAATTTCTCTTTTTTATGTTTTTGAAATAAAAGGAAATTTAAAAACTATTGTAAGGGTAAAATTAAGTTACAACGACGTCTTTAATAGTACTCATGGTAGCTTTTCCTTTTTCTGTTTGGGGAATGATTTTTATATATCAACAAGTTCTTCTTCATTCGTGAGGGTATACCATTTTGGCATCATTAATTTCTCATATGTACCTTTTATTGATGATTTTTGTTGTTGTACCTTCCCCTTGGCTTCCAAGGATTTACTATAGTCATACAATATCTGTTTTTCTTCATGTATCTCCAAGGCATTTGTTGAAGAGAATTTAGTTCTTTGTCTTTTTTCCACATTGGCGAATGCTCGCTCCTTTTTCTGTTCATATTATTTTTGTCATTCCATGGCCCTTGTGACCCTTCTACTATATGTGATGGGTTATTTTCTTGGTTCTTGTGTTGGTTGAGATTGAGGTGGAGGTATCTCAACTATTTCCTCTTCCTCCCTTGGGGCTTCTTTCCCCATTACCTGTTTTTCCTCACAGATATTTTCAACAAACTGATTATCTTTGACAAACTGATCCCAAGTTTTATCATACTTCTCTAGTTCCCATTCTCTGATTAAATTGATGTGGCAATGGTGATATAACCTTTCCTGCTCATTTATGGGGTGCTTCTAAATCAACTTTGTGATTTTGGTGAATTAGATAGTATGGCACATTTATCAATTCCTCTCCCTTAAAATGTTGCAAGATTATCATGTGGTATAAGTAAATGAGGTTTAATATTCCCTTAAAAGTCACTTTTGAGCCAAGAATGTTAATTCATCGCAAGGATTTTTTCACTAGGTGTTAGCCATGCCTCGAATTATCCTGCCATTTTAAACTCTTGTTTGCAATTTATACAAAATTTCATCTCATACATCCTAAGGGTCAAAATCAAGACTTACACCACTCGAGATTTTTGGGTACCATACTTGCTAAAATCTTCTATTCTCAATGCCTTCTTATAGGTACCTGAATTATCCATGCATTTTGATGGAAAATTTTAGTAGCACAACTATGATGCTATGTTAAAATTTCATGTCATGACAATGGATCGACACTATACAATTTAATTTGAAACCTTTTGAAACAACTATCAAAACTTCAGATCTACAAACATCAAAATTCTATATTGAAGATTCAAGATTGTAGACATTGCATGGAAAAATGTTAGATATTTCCAGCAAAAAAAATGAATAATTTTAAGGAAAAATAGATTTGGAAAATCAAATTAGCATGCTATAGCAGCAATCAATGGAAAATATATACTAGATCTATGAAGAAACCAGATTAACACACTACCATCCCAACAATGAATAGAGATAAATCATATGTGAAAAAATCAGATCAACACACAGAATTTGTACCAACAAGCATATGTTTCTATTAAATGATAAAACAAGATTAATAAACCAAAATAAACTTCTCCCAAGCATACAAAGAAAAAAACAACTAAATTCTAACAAACCCATAAAGGGAAGCACTACCACTAGAAACCACATCTCTCACATACCAAATATTACTGTATAATGTAATATGCTTCTCCTTGTTTTTTATAGAGTAAGAGGTCATGTTATAATGGAAGCCTATAAAATTGATTACTCGACATGACCAGGTTCTACACAAACCTAAGAGAGTGCACCCTCCAATGGAATCTTCCCCGACTAGAGCACCTCACATGCATTAAGGATAGGTGCTTACCTGACAACTCGTGCTAAGCATGTGTCTCTAGTAACTAACTCATGTAGCACCCCTTGAATGTGCCAATTTCATCATGTAAGAACATGCACACATGTGCCAACTCACTGATGTTAGGTCCCTATATTACTAGTATATTCCCTTATTGTTGTTAGTGTAACCCCCTTATTGCTATTATTGTACCCTTGTAACCCCCATTTTATTATTATTGTGCCCTTAAATTATTATTGTTAGGTCGGCTAGGATTACATTGTGGCCCACTAGGATTACATTATAGCCCCATGGACTCCTATATATAGAAAGGAGGTTTTGTAAATTGGATCATCCAAGAATTGTTCATTCATGTAATGTATTGGAGGTTGCCCCCTCGAAGTGGCTCATTTCTAAGGTGTTTATATCTCTTTTCTTCTCTTTTTGGAGTTGGTTACACAACATTTGGCATGAGAGCTTTGGATTCTAGGGTTTTGCTGCTCCAAACAGGTCATCATGGAATTTTTTCTATAAGGTTTTTTATACGAAGTTTCAGAAGCTGAAATTGTTAGGGTGCGAAGCCGAAATCTTGCGGAATCTTGGATAAAAATTTTAGAGCTTGGTTCGCAATATTTTTGGAGATATGATCTGTGGAAGTCGGGTCTTTTTTCAGGCTCCTAAATAGGTCATTGTGGCATTTGCACTATAATTTTTTTTCTACGAAGGTTCAGAATCTGAAATTCATATGGTGCAAAGCGGAAATCCTGAGGAAATTCTTCAAAAAAATTCAGAGCTTGGTTCGCAATATTTTTTGAGATATGATATGTGGAAGGTAGTGCTTTTTCACGCTCCTGAATTTCATCTCAAAGAGGTGATCGTGGGAAAAGTTCAATAAATCTCTCTCGGGTGATCGGATTGGAGTGCCGTACAAATTGGTCGCAAGAACACAGACTATAGTCTCTTGGCTATCAATTTCAGAGACAAAGGACAAAACAGTGACACGTGGAAAGTCGTACAAGTTCGCTCTACTGAACCAGTCCAGAATTAGGTCATTGTGGGAGATTGGACACAACTTTGTCTTGGAGAATCCAAATCAGGTCAGACCTGTGGCATTTGAAACAAGCTTTAGAGGGCTACTACAGGGATGAATTTTAGATATCAAATATTTTCAGTTACAGAGATAATTCAATTTCAATATCGAGCTCCTTAAAGTAAGTAAAAGGTGTGTATTTTTTTTTCCGAATTGCATAAGTCTTGTTTGAAGAATCAAGTTGAATTGATTCCAAGGACATATTGTAGAATAGATATCAATATAGGATTCTAAAATGGCCCCTAAAAATAATTCAACACCCATTAATCCTTCAGAAGTTTCTACTATGACTCATGAATATGAAGAATTACAACATGATCTATCAAAATTACAAGAGCGAGTGCAACAGATTTCACTCTCGCAAAGAGCAACAAAAAATGAAATGGAATTTTTGAAGAAAGGAATGGAAGTGAAGATGGACGGTTTGAAGAAAGGCATGGAAGCTAAGATGGATGGCGTGGAAGATAAGATGGATGGCATGGAAGTGGACATGAAAGACAACATGGAAAACATGAAGAATGATCTAAAAGCATACATGGAAGGCTCGATGACAAGCTTAAAACAATAAATGATTCCTAATGGCAGAAATATAGTAGAAGAACCTCATGATGAGAACAAAATAAATTTTAATCATGATTTCATAAACTCTAATGTTGGCGGGAAGAACCACCATATTCCAAAAATGGATATGAGGAAGTTTGATGGAAAGGATCCTGGAACATGGATACTACAGATGGAGCAATATTTTGATCTCCATAACGTGCAAAACACACAAAAGGTACGCATTGCAACTTTACATTTAGAACAAAATACATTTGTATGGTATCGATGGCTTTGCTCCCATAAAAAAATTGTCACTTGGTCGATTTTTACGGAAGAAATGATAGCACATTATGAGGATACAAAGAGCAACACCTTCTTTAGCCAATTGATAAATCTCAAACAAAAGGGTTTAGTGGGGCGGCACATTGAGGGCTTCCAAGAATTGAATATAAGGGTAACTGATATTCCAGAGGAACATAGGATTGATCTCTTCATAGGCACTTTAAAGGATAACATCCAACATGAAATTCGCGTTCTGGAACCTGATTCATTGGAGAAGGCATTCAGGTTGGCAAGAAAAGTTGAATGTAAAATTATGGCGACAAGGAAGCCTACCACTTAATTCTATAAAGAAGGAAGTGTTTCTACGCCTAGATTTCCACAACCTACAAGGTTGACACCACAACAATTGGAAGAAAAAAGAGCAAAAGGGCTTTGCTACAGTTGCGATAGAAAATACACTAAAGGTCATAAGTGTGCTGAAAAGAAATTATTTTACATAGATTGTGAAGAAGAAGAAGAAAATGAACAAGAAGAGGATATACACTAGGAACCGGCCCTAGAAGAGGAAGAAATGAATCCGACCATATCATGTAATGCACTGGCAGGAATTACCACTCCTCAAACTCTCAAGATAGCAGGACAGATCAAGAAGAAAAAGGTAATAGTGTTGATTGATTCGGGTAGCACCCATAATTTTATTCATTGTAAGGTAGCCAAGGAATTAAATTGTTTCCTATACCCAGCACCAGAATGTCAAGTGATGGTTGCAAATGGAGGAACTATAAATTGCTCTGGAAAATACCATAATATCAAGCTAACCATGGGGGAATATGTATTGACTAGTCCAATGCTTGCCATTCCTATGGGAGGTGCTGATGTTGTACTAGGAGTACAATGGTTACAATCTTTGGGGACGGTAGCTTTTAATTTTCGAGAACTTTTCTTGAAATTTTTTTCAGAAGGAAAGGAAGTCGAATTACGGGGTATTGCGGGGAAGCCAGGAAGGATAATAAGCTCTAATGTCATGACAAAGCTTCTAAAGAAAGAATAGTGAGGCGTAATTGCACAATTATGCTCACTAGAAGTTCCAACATCAAAATCATCTATTTCTGCAGATCTCCAACAAGTCTTGGACAATCATTCCAAGGTGTTTGAAACTCCCAAAGGACTCCCACCTATTCGTGATCATGACCATGCTATTCATTTGATTCCAGGAAGTGTTCCTCCAAACATCAGGCCTTATAGATATCCTTACTTCCAAAAGAGCGAAATTGAACGTATGATTGCAGAAATGTTAGAGGCAAGTATAATTCAACCTAGTCAAAGTTCTTTCTCTGCTCCTGTAGTATTGGTACACAAGAAGGATGGATCATGGCGAATGTGTCGGGATTATAGGGAGCTCAATAAGCTCACCATTAAAGATAAATTTCCCATTCCTGTGATTGATGAATTATTGGATGAATTACATGGAGCAATTTATTTTACCAAGTTGGATCTTCGTTCGGGATATCATCAAATTAGAATGAAGACTGAAGATATTCCAAAAATAGCATTTCGAACTCATGAGGGTCATTATGAATTTTTGGTCATGCCTTTTGGCCTTACCAATGCACCTTCTACATTTCAAAGGTTGATGAATTCCATTTTCAAACCCTTCCTTAGAAAATTTGTGCTAGTATTTTTTGATGATATACTAATCTACAGCAAGTCTTGGAAGGATCATGTTGAACATGTTGACAGGGTGCTCAAACTATTGCAGGAGAAACAATTATATGCAAAAAAATCAAATGTTTCTTTGGAGTACAAGAGGTGGAATATCTGGGTCATATTGTATCTCACGAGGGTGTTAAAGTAGACCCTAACAAAATTAAAGCCATTAAGGAATGGAAAGTCCCCACAACCATAAAAAAGTTGCGAGGATTTCTCGGGTTAACAGGGTATTATCGCAAGTTTGTTAAGAATTATGGGAGAATAGCAGCACCTCTAACAACATTATTGAAGAAAGATGCATTTTCATGGACTCTTGGAGCAACTAAGACCTTTGAACGTCTTAAAGAGGCAATGTGCCTAGCACCGGTCTTAGCTACACCAGACTTCACAAAAACCTTTATTGTGGAATGTGATGCCTCAGGAAATGGAATTGGTGCAGTTTTAATGCAGGAAGGAAGACCCATTGCTTTTGAAAGTCGTCCAATCAAAGGAAAGTATTTACCGAAACCTATTTATGAGAAGGAAATGTTAGCAATACTACATGCACTAAAGAAATGGCGAACTTACCTAATGGGAAGACACTTCAAGGTAAAAATTGATCATGATAGTCTTAAACACTTTTTGGAACAAAGACTATCGCCAGAAGAGTAGCAAAAATGGGTCACAAAGATGTTGAGTTATGACTTTGAAATAATCTACAAAAAAGGAAAGTTTAATGTTGTTGCAGATGCACTCTCAAGAAAGAATGAAGAGGTATAAGCATTGCTTTATGCCATTTCTATTATCCAACCATATTGGATAACTGAAGCAAGAGATGAATGGAAGAAGGACAAAGATGTATGGGCACTCATTCAAAAGTTGTAGCAAGATCCTAGTACATCTGATACATTTAGTTGGAAAAATGATTCCTTATGGTACGAAGATCGCTTATATATTTGTAAGAATTCCCAACTAAAACAAAATATTCTTTTGGAATTGCACACTTCACCTTTAGGAGGACACTCAGGATTTTTAAAAACTTACCACAGGGTGAAGAAAGATTTTTTTTGGGATGGCCTTAAATCTGATATTCAAAATTTTGTGGCGGAATGTTTGGTTTTCTAGCAGAATAAAGTGGAAACAATTAAGACCCCAGGACTTCTACAACCTTTATCCATTCCAAGTCAACGTTGGGAGGAGATTTGAATGGATTTTATCACAGGTTTACCTAAGTCCGAAGGAAAGAGTGTCATCATGGTGGTAGTTGATAGTCTTACCAAGTATGCACACTTTTGTGCATTATGTCATCCATTTAAAGCAAGTACAATTGCTACTACATTTATGGACAGAATTCAAAAGCTACATGGAAGCCCAAGGGTTTTTGTGAGCGACAAAGATCCCATTTTTACTGGAAATTTTTGGACAGAGTTATTTTCTTGTTTGGGTACTCAATTAGCTCATAGCTCATCTCATCATCCTCAATTTGATGGTCAAACTGAGATAGTAAATAAATGTTTGGAAGGATATCTTCTTTGTTTTGTATCTGATAAACAAACACAATGGGTCAATTGGTTACCTCTTGCTGAATGGTGGTATAACACTTCCTTCCATACTGCAGCAAAAATGACCCCATTTATGGTACTTTATGGATATCATCCACCATCCATCACATCATCTTTAAGGGAAAATTCGAAGGTTCAAGCAGTGGAAGATCACATCGAGCATCAGCAAGAAGTTCTCCAACTCTTAAAGGATAACCTGAATTTGGCACAAAATCGAATGAAACAACAGGCAGATCAACATCACAGCGAGAGAAGTTTTGATGTAGGAAATTGGGTATTTTTATGGCTACAACCATACAAACAAATGTCCCTCAAGGAAGCAAAGAAGTATAATAAATTATCGCCCAAGTACTATGGTCCTTACAAGGTGTTGAAAAAGCTTGGTACTATGGCATACAAATTGGATCTTCCTGCTTCTTCGCGAGTACATCCAATTTTCCATGTTTCATGATTAAAGAAGGTTATCGGTGAAAATCTTCTAGTTCAAACAATATTACCAGAAATTGATGAGGAAGGAAAAATCATATTGGAACCTGAAGCGGTCACAGAAACAAGAACTCGACAACTACAAAATCGATCAATTTCATAATATCTCATCAAGTGGAAGAACTTACCCACTGAAGATTCTACATGGGAGGATGAGAATTTCATACAGAAGCACCTAGAGCTACTCAAGTGGTGAGGGCAACACTTTTTTGAAGGAGAGGGGCATGTTAGGTCCCTATATTACCAGTATAGTCCCTTATTGTTGTTAGTGTAACCCCATTATTGTTATTATTGTACCCTTGTAACCCCCATTTTAAAATTTTTGTGCCCTTAAATTATTATTGTTAGGTCGGCTAGGATTACATTGTGGCCCACTAGGATTACATTATAGCCCCATGGACTCCTATATATAGAAAGGAGGTTTTCTAAATTAGATCATCTAAGAATTTTTCATTCATGTAATGTATTGGAGGTTGCCCCCTAGAAGTGGCTCATTTCTAAGGCGTTTATATCTCTTTTCTTCTCTTTTTGGAGCTGGTTACACAAAAAATGACTCCACATATTTTTTTGCAACACCACGTGTTTCTATGTAAAATTTTAGGTAGTGCACCCTCCTAGTCCTAATTAACTCCAAATGTCTGAAATAGATGAAAATTTTCTATGATACAACTTGCCTCCATGAGAATTTCTCCCATTGATGCTTCCCTCTCATAACAAGAGCCAAACACTATTTGAGAAACAAGGAAAGTAACAACCCTAGACATATTGGCACTTTATGAGAGAAGCCAATGGAAATTGACACTATGTATATAATGAATTTAAATAATAATGGATTTATGTTTAGGGTTTTAGTCTTTGCTTTTATTTATCTTTTATTTTGGATTTAAAGAAATATTTTAGGGTAACTTAATTTTTTTAAATATTTTTTAAGAAACAAGGGTAGTATTGATGTCATTTATTTGAGAAACATGGAGTTTTTTTCCAAAATGGGATGACTTTCTTCCACAATACATTAACTGTACAAAATAAGGAAACATGTTCCAAATATGATGCTTTTGATGGGGTTTTCATTTATGATGTGTTTCACATAGTAGCCACTTTTTGACATCATGTTATTTGTAATGTAGGTTTTGAGCATAAATTTCCACCTAGAAAAACTAGATACCTCTTTGGTTAGGGAAAGCCATCAACTGAGATAAATCTAAAGCGAAGTGAACCTAGAGTCCATTCATAATCTAGATTAAAGGAAAATACCTTTCCTAAATAAGTTCCTTTCAGTGCATGGGAGTGTGGTTAAAAAACAAGTTGGATGGTAATAAAACTTGTATTAATGTTGAGACCTTGGTCAAGCGTCCCCCCTCCCCTCAGGTGGTGTGGCTGATGCCAAGGGCCAGTCCTAGGTGATCTTGATGGCAAAAAAGTGTCTTAAAAATTCCACTCATAGCAAGTTTTCTTAGCTGGAGGACCTCTACTAGCATCCTTTCCAAAACAAGTTCCTTGTATATTTCAATTGGCCTATTCGATGGCTCTTCCTTCTCTATCACTTGTCTTCTTAACATGGAGTGCACTATCTATGGCATCTATTTATTGAATCTATATTTAGTTGTCAGTTTTCTCATTATTGGGTGTTTAGGGACTATTATGAATGTATGCTTTTGTTTCACATTGACTTAGATCTTTGCTAAATTTTGTACTTGTTGATATAAAGAATTTTAGTATTTTGGATGTGTTTTCTCTTATGTCATTCTCTTATGATCATCTTAACTTTGACATTTAATTCTGAGCTTATTTACATGATTGAAAATTTTAAAGTCGATATTGAAAGTGTAGGTACATGATTAGGAATAAGCAATTTAAATGTTTGATGAAATGCATGGAATTACAATAATTCTTCACTTGATAATATTCAAAGAGTGCATAATTTTTATTTCAACATTGATCGTTGTAACTTCAATTACAATGAATTTGAGAGTAAATAGGTAAAGCGTATTTATGGAATCACAATTGCTATTGTTTGACAAAATCCATGTCCTTTACAGTAAGCTTCATAAATATGATGATATATCTTATTAGTATTTTATTTTTCTTGTAGGATATCTTGAACATTTTTGAATTTTCTAGAGGTCCTTACAATTAAACATGGTGTTCTATCCGTGGAGCAATGGAACATCCTGATCCTTTCAATTTTAAAAATATGTTTCCATTGGAAATGAAGATTATGGAAAACAATATTATCGAGGTAAATAATAAGTACCATAGAGGAAATTAATCAATTGAGTTATTCTCTTTATATTATTTATATTGAAAATCATATTTATTCTTATTGTCTTTTATTAAGTATATTGAACATGTTATTTCTAGCCACTTTTGATCTTCCTAGATCTTCTATTCCTTTAGTGTATATTTGCACCTTTAGGTGCAATTGCTAGTTTAAAGTCTAATTATTTAATGGGTGCTAGCTCAATGGAAGAGCACCTGCATTGCAAGTAGGAGGTTGGTGGTTCGATTCCATCATGCCCTGATATTCATAGGGAATGGCAACAATTAGCTTTTAGTGATGGATGCTCTTTTGACCATCACCAATGAGCTTATGCTGACATTTTTCGACGCTCACCAAAGTATGAAATGGTGATGGTCAATGAACACCACCATATATACACATCGATAGTGACGAACATGAAAGTTCCATCACCATAAATCGTTTTTATTGATATGAAATGGTGAGGGTCATTTTTTGTCGTTATAGTCATTATGCACGATGGACTTTGATGTCATTGACGAGATTATCATGACATTTTTTGAACCTCACCAAATATGAAATGATGATGGTCAATGAACGTCACCATATATATGCACCAATAGTGATGGCCATGAAAGGTCCATCATAAATAATCGTTGTTGTTCATATCAAACGGTGATGGTCACTATCCATTATTATAATCAATATTCATGACAGACCTTGAATTTCACCACAAAACATACTTTTGGCGATGCCACCTTTGGTGACATTTAGCTTTTTTGTGATGGAAGCTATTTTCCATCACCATTGCTCATATTAAATGTTGACAGTCACTATCCATCATTATAAATCATTGTTGGTGACGGACCTTGAATGTCACCACAACACCTATACTTCCAGTGACGCCACCTTTGGCGATGTTTAGTTTTTGGTGACGAATGCTCTGTTGACCCTCACTAATGAGCTTATGGTGACATTTTTCACCCCTCACCAATTTTGTTTTTTCTTGTAGTGCTTCGAAAACCGATGAATGCAATGCCTCAAGAATATTTGAAATTACTTCCTTCTTTCACTGGAGAAGATGAAATAACTGTAGATAAAAACTTATTGGTGTTTTGTAATTTCGTTGAACATTTGAATGTGGAACATCTTGTTGTTGTCATTGGGTTTTTTTTCAGCCTCTAGATGGAGAGCCTAGAAAATGGCTCAAAGGATTTCTAAATTATTCCATTAATACTTGTGAATATCTAGAGAATCATTTTACTGAGATGTGGGGAGAGAGAAGGGACCATGGTTATTCCTTAACAAAATTTAATGCAATTAAAAGAAAATTAAATGAGAATATTCTGAGTTTAGGAAGATATTTAATAAATGGTACAATAGTTTTCCTGTAGAAATGAAGCCCCCTCCTTTTGGAGCAAAGGTGGTTTTTGTTGGGGCTTTTGAAGCTGATTTCATCTTCACACTTAGAGAAAATATATCACATACTCTTGAACATATAAAAATATATGCTTTAGAAATTGATGCCAATATGACTGCAACTGGAAAGGAAAAATAAAAACAGTGAGTCCAAGAGAAGGGAAAAGAGAAAGAAGAATCATCAGAAGATCAAAGAATTGAAGATATGAAAAGGGTGATAAATAATTTGTCAAATAAGCTAGTTAAGATGGATTTGGAAAGTAAAAACTCCCAATGACAAGTACAAAAAAATAGAGGAGGATTTGATCCTCACTTCAGAAGACAACCCATACAATTTTTCCAGGGGGGAAGAAAAGATCAAGAACAGGTTCAAGCACCATTGTATATAGAAGAAACACCTGAAGTTTCGATAGAAAATGACGAAAGAGAAGTTGAAAATGAAATATCTACTATGTACAAAAGATAATATGGTGAAGAGGAATACTGTGAAGGAGAATATGTTGAAGTTGGAGTATATTTTGATTAAGATGAGATCAATGAATATTGTAGGAAATTCACATATTTCATGTAGGATGCATTAAATAAGAAGTATAATTTGAGATAAAGGAAGGTGAAAAAAAATATTCTAATCCTCCTCTAATGGTGCTCCACAACAAAAGGACTGAGTAAGAAAATTAGATAAAAGGAAACAAATTGTAAATCGAGTAAACATAACAGAAGTGCAACAGGTTGATACTGATATTTTGGAGAAATTTGTTCATGTTCTTGAACAAACATCAAATCCTAGAAGGAATAAAGAACCTGAGAAGAATGATAAGAAAACTCGAGTTTTTAGTTTAACAAAGGAATTTGAGAAATTCAAGATTTAGATCCCTATTCTTGAATTATCTATAACACTAGTCTATAAAAAAGAAAATCAAAATTCATTAATCTGTCACAGATTGAAGATATAAGCGATATTGTGAACCTACAAGAAGAAAATCAAGTAGTCACCTTTAGTGCTTATGTAGAATAAGAAGATCCTTCTATTCCACCATTTCACATTTCGTTACTTATTCATGATTTTATTCTCCATAATGGTATGATGGATCCAGGGGCTTCCCATAATCTTATGTCATTGTCTATCATGAAGTAATTGAATTTGTAGATTAATATACCTTAAAGGGACCCGTATTCATTTGATTCGAAAAGGGTGGAAAGTGTTGGATTAATTAAAGACATGGTAGTGTCCTTGGTACAAATTTTAGCAAAAGGTATTGCTATGGATTTAGTTTTTGCTCACATCCCAGCTAGGTTTGGAATTCTCTTGTCAAGAGCAAAGTTGGGAGGTGTTTTAAAGTTAGATTTCACTTATGCTATCATTCATGTATTTAATGGGGAGGAGAGGAGATTGTATAGGCAAAAAAGGTTTGTGAAAACCACTACAAATAAATATGTAGGTAAATCCCCTATTTATAGTCAGGAAAAATAATATCTTTCATGTTTCTTGTTGCATGAAGATGCAGATTTTGCTGAAGACACATGGAAGCAGATCTCTTTAGAAGTTCTAAATAATGAGTTGCACTCAAAGAAGATTTGGAAATTCTACTTTGATGGTGCCTACTCCAGGGATGGCATGGTAGCTAGATTCTTGTTTGTATCACAAGAAGGTAACCTGATGCCTTTTTATCTTAAGTTATAATTTGATTCAACGAATAATGTGGCCGAGTATGAGGCTTTTATCGTAAGTCTTCAAATTGCTATGAAGATGGGAATTCAGTATATTTCGATTTTTGGTGATTCAGAATTGGTAATAAGACATATTAAAAATCATTTTCAAACCAAGCATCCAAGATTAATATAATACAGAAATGAAGTTTGGAACTTGATAGCGAAATATTTTAAAGCCTTCAATATTCAATTTATTCCAAGGGAGGAAAATAGATTGGTTGACTCATTAGAAGTTGCAGCCAACACCTTCAAGCCTCCAATTAATCCAAGGCTAAGGTATGAGATATAAACTAGACACATGCCTTCTATCCTTGACAATTTGAAACATCGGCAGGTGTTCGAAGATGATGAGTAGATAAATCAGTTCTTGACAATGATTGGAAATTTTTAAGATACCAAGATAGATCTAGAAGAAGAATGAATAGAGCATAAAGAAAAGGTAATTTCAAACAGTCAATAGGTGATGAGAAGATTATTCAATTGAAATATAGTGTGTTCCCTAAAATTTTAGTTCCTCTTGAAAGACTATCTGATTCTAATGATGTTTCTGTTGATTCTAAGAAAACACATAAAGAGGACCAAATGGAAGACTATAATTTGGGAACTCTGCAGGAACCAAAAATGGTGAAGTTGTTCAAAGGTGTTCCCAAAAATTATAAAGAAAGATACATTGACCTTTTCAATAAGTAGATGGATGTGTTTTCTTGGTCATATGAAGACCTGTAAACATAGGATAAAGGCATAATACAACATAATATCCCATTGAAGGAATGAGTTAAACCACATAGGAAAAATCTCAGAAAAATTTATCCACTATTGTTGGCTATAATTGAAAAAGAGGTGAAGAAATTATTCCAAGAAAAAATCATAGTCCTTCTCTAATATTATAATTGTGTTTCTAATCTGGTTCCTATTAGAAAGAAAAATGGAGAGATTAGATTGTGTGTGGATTTCAGGTACCTAATCAAATCATCTCTAAAGGATAATTATCCTTTACCTAAAATGGATTATGTCTTACAAAAATTGATAGGATCTTACAGGATGTCCATGGTTGACGGATTATCTGGGTATAATCAAGTGGAAGTAGATAAGGAAGATGAGAAAAAGGCAACTTTCACAACTCCTTTGCATAATTTCATGTATGCAGGAATGGGATTTGGACTTATGAATGCAGGTGCAACCTTTCAGAGGGCCATGTACATAGCATTTGTTGGATACAAATATGCGGTTATATATTTCGATGATGTAATTGCGTTTTCAGGATCAGATGATCAAGAATTGGAACATCTGCAAAGAAATTTTGAAAAATCAAAGAAGTATGGTCTATCACTAAACCCAAAAAGAATATTTGTTTGCCTTGGAAGAAGGTAAATTATTGGGTAACATAGTTTCAAAGAAAGGGGTAAAAATTGATCCAGCAAGTGTGGAAGCAATTGAAAACAATTCCTTTACCCAAAAGCAAGAAGGATATTCAGAGATTCTGGGAAATATAATTTTTTGGAGAATGTTTGTACCAAGTTATGAAGAGATTTTGAGGAACATAACTAATATGTTGAAAAAAGAGGCATAAGTGCAATGGAATAAAGAATAAAGAGAATCATTTGTTAGAATAAAGGAGGCACCCCAAGAATCTCATGTTCCAATTAGGCCAGATTATCAGAAGGAATTTTAGATATTCTCATTTGCTTCTGCCTCTACTATTGTTGTTGTAAAAAATGAGGAGAATAGAGAAAAACCAGCATTCTTCAGCAAATTTCTTAGAGATTCTGAACTCGAACATAATATTTTGGAGAAACAAGTGTATGAATTTTTCAAATCACTCAAAGCCTTTATAACCTAGGTATTACAATGTCAAATAACTACATATGTGCCTAATTATGTTGTTAAAGATGTATTGGTTCAGAGTGATGTAGAAGGAAAGAGAGGAAAATGGACAGCAAAAATTCAGGAGTATGATCTGCACATTAAACCTAAAAAGTTGATTGAAGGGAAGGGTTTGGAAAGTTTGTTAGCAAAGACAAATTTTCAAGCATTGGGAATCAATCTATTAGCCCTAGTAGATGAAGTTGTAAATGAAGAATGTCAAAATAAGTCAAAACTGGGTATTGAGTACAAATATTTTTGTTCAGATGGGTACAAAGAAATTGTTCATTATATATGCTTCTTCTCTTTTCCAAATTTGTTGAATAGAACAAAGTATAGAGCCCTCAAGCTTAAATGTCAACTATATGACATGGTAGAAAAAAATTTGTACTGGAAAGATCCTAGTGGTATCTTCTTGCTATTCTTAACTGAAGGTGAATCCATTGAAGACGCCGAAGAATACCATGAAAATTCGTGTGAAGGGAATTATAGCTGGAAGGTCACAACATATAAAATCCTCAAGTCAGGTTTTTATTGGCGTAAACTATTTTCATATCTGTACATACTAGTCCGAAGTTTTCAGAAATGTCAATTGTTTTCAAAGAAGAAAAGACTTGCTCTGTTACCTCTCATTCTAGTATTCATAGAAGAACCTTTTAGATAGTGGGGGATAGAATTCATTGGAGATATCAATCACTACAATACAAAATGACATTGGTGAGGGGTGAAAATGGTCACCATAAGCTCATTGGTGATGGTCAAAGGAGCCTTCATCACCAAAAATTGAACGTCACAAAAAGTGGCATCGTTGAAAATATAGGTGTTGTGGTTACATTCAAGGTCCATCACCAATAATTATTTATAGTGACAAATAGTGAACATCACCATTTCATCGGAGCAATGGTGATGGACAGTAGCCTTTGTCACCAAAAAACTGAACGTCACCAAAGGTGGCATCGCCGAAAGTATGTTTTGTGGTGACATTCAAGGTCTGTCAAGAATATTGATTATAATGATGGATAGTGACCATCACCATTTCATATGAACAACAATGATTTTTTGTGATGGACCTTTCATGGCCGTCACTATTGGTGCATATATATGGCGACATTCATTGACCGTCACCGTAAACTCATTCTTGACATCAAGGTCCATCACGAATAATGACTATAATGACAAACAATGGCCCTCACCATTTCTTATCAAAAACAAAGATTTATGGTGACAGACCTTTAATGGTCGTCACTATTGATGCGTATATATTGTGGCATTCGTTGACTGTCACCATTTCATATTTTGGTGAGGGTCAAAAAATGTTACCAGAAGCCCATTGTTGATGGTAAGAAAAGCATGTGTCACCAAAAAATGATCGTCGTCATTCCCTACGAATATGAGGGCACGATGGAATTGAACCACCAACCTCCTTCTTGTAAAGCAGGTGCTCTTCCATTAAGCTATCACCCTTTAAAGAATTAGGCTTTAAACTACCAATTGCCTCGAAAGGTGCAAATATACATGAAAGGAATAGAAAATAGAGGAAGATAAATAGTTGCTAGAAATAATATGTTCAATATACATAATAAAAATAAAATAAGAAAAACTTTTGATATATTCTAACAAAGCATCTACTATGTAGGAGAATAAATAGAAAGCACAACTAGAAATTTGAATCATAACATAAAAATATAAAAGAACATTCAACAAGAAAGGAGTAACTCCACAGTTTGATAAATATGAAAAATCCATGGGCATGTTCTTATATATTGATATAGATAACGAAATAGAAATCTAGAGTTATGAAATTCAAGTATCACACAAGAATGTCTTGAAAAAATATGAATATGTAAAATAGTATTTTTTGCATTTGGATTTACCTCGCAGAACCTCAGGAAAACATTTCCATAGAAACAACCAATAGACATAAAAACATGGACCTGAGGAGAAATTGTGCAGGGGATAAAATAAAGGTAAAGCATTAGAGAAGTATTCAAAGAAAATGATGAAAAGCGTATCTAGAAAGAACTGAGAACCCTCTGAAGTAAACCACACATTTATCATCATGACTGGTACACTTGAAAAAAAAGTTTAGAATAAAATATGAACTATTCCACCAAAAAACAATGAATTTTTCTGCTAAAATATAGTTTCAAATTAATCAGTAGCATGAAGCTAACTTAACTGCAAAAATGGGGAAGTTTCAAGACAATGTATAATAGCTTGCATGGAAATCGTGTAGATAACACCTTCCAAGGAATAAGACCACATCAGTCAAAAAGAGTGCCATCATGCTTAATACTATCAAAGAGTGGTCAATAGAAAAATTGAATTGACAGACCTTCATAACTAGCATTGGTTCCTTATCCTTAATCCAACCCTAAAATTTTAGACCAAGGTTAAAATTTTGAAGCAAAATTAAGAGAAGTCACATGATCTTGTGAAATAAGTTTTTTATCACTACCATTAACTATAACGCAACTATGTTGCACAAACAAAGCATCCTTGTCTAAAGTGAAGTAGTCAGTGATGATTAAGACTAATTGTGGGCCTATAATTGTTTTTCCATTTTTTTTGAATTGTTAGAATTACTGTACTTAGTAGCAGAGGCATTCCCACCATGGATTGGGAATTCCACAACAACCACTTATGTAACTAGGATTTTTGACTATAATCATTTTAACCTTATCCTTCGTTTTTCTCAGCCACTGAAATATGTGTCGAGAACTCTTTGCTTAGGACATCCCTCATGAGAATGTGCAGACCATTAGTGATAATAACAATATTCTTGTAAAATTTACACTATCATCACAATTTCTTTTGGGATAAAATTTAGACTTATGGGTATCTTTTTCATCCCTTTTAAACAAATGAAGATGACAAGGGGAAGGAGCAAAAGAAGAGGGATTAGAAAACATCCACTTAGAGGAGCTTGAATTGTTCTCAATGATGCTCCATATTTAGCGATCGCTTCTGTAACTTGCTTTAAATATTCAAGCCAAGACAGAAAGCCTTGCTCCAATGAACTGAGTGCATGCAAATTCTATCTTGTGCTGAATATGAAACAAGAGACACTTGATAAAATTGAAACATTAATCCCCGAAAATGAATTTTTCAATATACTAATGAACAATCAATACGAGCAATTGTCAGATAGGCAACCACCACTAAGTATATCCTTCCAAAGATGTTAGAAACATTGTATAATAACTAGTTTGTAGAAGCCATCGAAATCACCCAACATGCACCACATTGCACACAACATGTTCAGTTATGGGAGAAAGAATCTTAAATTAGAATCCACCCTTTTGCGAGTAACAAAATTTTGGAGAAGAAAAAATGCCTATGATAAGTGATATACCTACTGGAGGTACATAAATGTGGCCAGGGGATCAGGAGGTTGATCAAGACCCCAAGAGATATCTAGGGAATAACCTCAAACCCGAGTAGCTCTGAGGTTATGGCAAAAACATTAAGAAGGAATGTGAAGGTAAACGTCTTGCAATCAGACTAAATTCATAGGATAACTACGAACCAAGAGTGACAAAGTTCTGGATAGTTCCTTAGTATAAAGAAGATAGAACCTCATGCAACACTAGAAGGTTATTCTATTGGGAAAATAGAATTCTATGTGCATGTTGTAGATGCAAACTACTCTTGCAGATGATGGGAAAAAGGGCTTGCAAAAGATACCCTGTGTGCAGCATCAATGCACAAAAAATTATCTTTTTCCCAATGCACTAACCTTCTAGTTGTGTCCAAATAGCACTTGGGTCACAATGGCAAGGCTTTCAGTAGCAGGCACTTACCAAATCTTCCACAATTTTCGCTATTGTACCATAAATAGATCTTGGACCTATGCTAATATGTGAGGTGTTTCCACTGCAAGACATCAAGCTTCATGTTTAGCATTCAAAGCTGACAAACTTGAGAAACACCTTGATTAGGGAGAAACAGTCAGAAATAAATGAAATAATAATAATAATAATAATAATAATAATACCTCTAGAATATTATAAATAAGAAACCCTGCTATCACTACATTGGAGGTGCAAGCCTTCACTTTTTTATTTTTCATTATAATTTTCACAAAATCCCTCCAATCCTAGCCTGTCACATTTTTGGATTTAGCAATAGTTAAAGCCTTTTTCATTTGGTCACATATGAATCCCAATGGAAATCCAGTATTATATATGCCATACATAACAATTAGGAAGCCAAAACAAGTAAATGCAATGATTCAACTATAACTTCTTATCAGGACATGTTAGTTACAGTAACAGCAATGGTATGCCAATTGCATAAGCCAAATGTATCTCCTATGGAAAGGTTGATTGTAATCCTCGTGTAAGCCAAAAACTCAATAAATAGCAACATAAAGAACTAATATGCAGCAAAATTGTTGTAGAAAGTATTTATAAATGGGAAAGGTAGTGAATTATGGAATTGCATATCATGTGTACTACATATTTAGTTGCTTACCCTGCAATATACTACTATCACTTTTAGTTTCTTTATTATTTGGGTACACTGGTCATTTTATCTAGAATTACAATGAGATAGTTATCTGATAGTTGTTCATATTACAGTAGGAATGTCATCAATATAGGAAATCTAGTTTTTGACTAAAAATGAGAGTAGGGCATAAGGAAAATCATTGCCACAAGGTAAAACTATGATTGACAACTTCTTATTGGTACTTATATTATCTAGAGTTAAATACAAACTATGACTATTCGTGTTAATGCTATGGATGTTAGAGAATAGACATTCAAGAAATTATTGTTAGTGTAACATATCTACAATGTAGTTGTAGATCCTTTTTCACCTTGGTTTCTATTTTCTGCAATGGCTTGTAGTGGTAACATGATGTGTGCATTAGATATTTGCTTCCAATGTTCTAGTGAACCTGGTATTTTCAAGAGGGTCATAACCTATTAGGAAATAAATTATTTTTTCATAAGAGGCATTCCTAGAAAAAAATGGTCAAGAGGCCAATTTGCAACAAAAAATTATAATATATATTGTGACTTCTCCAAAGCTTGAAACTTATTCACTAGTCAGTCAATAATGCAGCAGCCTTCAGAAACCAAAACACAGTGGTGAATTGCAGGTCATGTTTGCATTATGCTAGTAAAAACTTAGTCTATTCAGAGGCCTAGCATATGCAACAAAAGAGATTTGCAGAGAAGATTTCCATGTGCACTATTGGAATTGTAGGACAAATGAAATAGTTAGTTTATATAGCTTCAACAATTTTGAATTAGGAAAGAAGCCCTTAAAATGTACATCCATCATAAGACTAGGCCAAGTTGAATCTAGTTAAGTGTGTTACTGCTAGCACACACTTTTTATTTATTTTTCCCATCTTAGGCCTTAGAAAACTGACATAGTAAATGTATAATAGTTCCCGAAATAAGTATCTAAGTGAGATGGGAGACATGTGAGAAAATTCAAGCTGGCCTATCCATGTTCACCGATTATTGGGCTTCTTTAGTATTACTTTAGGATTAATAGTTGAGGAACATTTTTCACCACTGTGGGACTAAGAAAGTATGCCAAATTGTAAGATTAAATAACATTGAAACACCATGAGAGCAATCTATAATTGTTGAACTGATGCTGACCAGTTTAACATATTAGTAGGAGAATTTTGGGCCAGTAGTTTGTCACAATTTTTAATACCTATTTCATCCATTTCTACCATTATTTATCACGTCATTTATCATGCTTTATCATATAATTCCATCATATAACTATTTATGCTCTTATGGATAAATATTATTTCCTCTCCTTTATTCTTAATAAATTAATGATTATTATGCATGATTTTACCAATGATGGTTTATTAATATATTTTGTAACATAACTTACCATTTTAGCCTCCAAGATATTTTCCAGATTGCAGAATTGATCTCCAGCTCATCATTCAATATTCCAACTTAGAAATTCGTTGGAATAAGAAGTGACAATTTTGCATTGGACATTCTGGGCAGATGGAGAAGAATCTGGAAAATCCGAAACATGGGTTTTGTCCAGAACGGACCAAATTAACTTTTTCAAAGAATAGTTTGCCCAAATTCGGTCCGTATTAAGAGAAATGAAAGGTTCTCTGAAAATTATTTTCCGAGATTCACTGTTGTGACCATTTTCCAAATTATCTCAGCTGCAAATCCAAATTCGACCTGTTCCTGTTGAATGACTGATGGAAATATACTGTCTTGCTGATCAATTGGTTGAAGAAAATCCAAATTTGTTATGAGAATCATTTTGTAATCAGCTCTGTTGTAACTTCTCTCTATGCTATGTGTATTTAAATGAGAAATAGAGATAAAAGAAGGGGATGGTATTGGGAGAGCATGCATTGTCATTACTCAGATTTCTCTTTTCACTTTGATCGTCGACTCTCGTTGGTTAAGATAGAGTGTGATTGCCTATAAACTTCTTTACGCATGATTAATATATAATTCGGTTTTTGTTCCATTATTTGATACTAGATTATTTCGGTGATGCTTCAGTAGCAGCTAAGGGCCTGACCCTGGTGGATCCACTTGTTATCTATATCATTACTTTCTAATTCTAGTCATGTGATGGTTTGCATTAGTTCTCACTTTCTTCCATTGCATTGCTTCACGGCTTCCATGCTTAATAGTTTATTGTTTCAATGCTTTATGAAATTGGTGTGTTGCATCAGTGAATTGCGTTGCTGATCCTTTCCAACATAACAGGAATATTTATTTCTTTATAACTTGTATTGTTAGGCTTTGCAATTAAAGAGCTTCACTATTCAAGATTTTTTGTTCATTTCTGTCAAGTAGGATTTTCTGTTCATTTACATTTGTTGTTTAATTCCATTAAATAGGATTTTCTATTCATTTCCATTTTCTGTTCATTTCCAGTAAATAGAAATGTTCATTTATGTTAACTAGTTTACTGTTTATTCCTTTTTGCAAGAGTTTGGTTTTGCTTTTGAATGTATTACAGAGAGCTTACTTAGTTTATTTTCATTAGCAGCATTAGTGATTTAGGTGAGTTACCATTTCCATTTCATTTCTTTAGTGTGGAGTGTAAGATCATCAACTGTAAAGGACATTAGTTATTACTGCCTACGTTCTCAGATTGAGGATCTTGTTCATGTTTGATTTGATTTACATCAATTGAAAGTGGAAAGAGTTATTACTACTGCATCCTTGACTTATGATTGTTGAGTGAGTGATTGAATTTCAGAACATTGAGTTTCATACTATTTTAATTAGATTTCATTTTCAGCATCCGTTTACTCTTGTATTTGAAACAATGTACTGCAAATTGGAAAACATTACTCTTGGATTAAATTACTGCCTCAGACAGAGTACACTCTTGAGATAAAAACTCTCACCTTGATTGATAATTAATGCAAGATAAATAGGAGTTAAAAAGACACCTTTTAGCACCCAATATTTTGGCACCATTGCTAGGGAGAGTGTAGCCATTTAGAAAGAGTGATGTATGTTTGATTTTTCTCTGCTAGGGAAGAACTGGGTATTAAAAACAGAAGGTGAGAACCTACATAATGAACGAGGAACATGCTTGTTCCCTACCCACTTCATAGAAAAACTGCATAGAAGTCTAAGGTAGGAATGAATGCTTTCATTTTTTTTGAATGAATAGAAAAGATAAACAAAACAAAATTCCTCCCAATACTGAAATTCAGAATATTTCAAATCCAAAAATTGTAGAGGTTATGGAAAAAAATGAGGTTTCTTCTAGCCTGCATCAACAAGCTATTTTAAACACTCAAGAACTTCATGATATGACAGCTATGGGAAATTAAGAAAGTAAGGGATACATTGAAGATTGGTTTCACTCCATTTTTTTGTAGCATCACTCCGCTTCAACAATTTTTGGCACCATCTTTTCAAGGGAAGTTGGCTTCTCATACCCTAATTTTTATTAACATGCATTTTTCAAATTTGGGTATGTAAATACTTGAAGCCTTATTTAGAAAATGGTTACACTATAAATACTCTTATACGTAATCATATTCATTTTCCAAATCAGAGTAGGCTAGTGAAAAAATAAAATAAATAAGGAAATAAAATAAACACATTTTTTTATTTTTGTAAAAATAATTGTTTTGTTGCAAAATGCTGTGGAAATCAACATCGATGATAAATATTTTAATTTATTTGTGTATGTAGATGAATTATATTGAAAATAAAAATTCTACAAACACTAATATTCATTTTTATCACCAATATGGAAAAATTGCTTGAATATCGTATTTTTTTTGGCTTGCGGGCTTGATGAAATTTCTAAAAATAGAGTTGAGACAGTCATGTTTTGAGGGACCAAAATTGAATATTTTTAAAACTTGTTTCTATGATAAGTATCCATTTATTTCTACTTTTCAACCCAATTTGAATCACTCAATTTGGATTTGAAACGAAAAACTTATAACCAAAACATTTACAGGGCATCTAGTAGGCAGCTCAGAAACAGAGTTAGGACAATCATTTTTTGGAGGCCTAAATGACTATATTATTACAATATATTTCTATCGTATATTTCTCTATGAATCCAATTTAAAAATTGATTTGAATCACTATATTTAGATATCTTATGAGGAATTTATGACCAAAATACTGACTGCATATCATAAATCAACACTCTTGAAACTCTGTTTTCTTGGCTCTTAAACTAGCGTATTTGACCCATCAACTCTTGTTGTCCCCAAAACCTGTTTCTATTCAAGATCAATAAATGAATCTAATTTAATCTCCAATTTGTATCAGTTCAATCAACCATCAAATGAAAAATTTATGCTTGAAATATCAACTGTTGGTCTGAGCTGGAAAATCGAAAATGACTCTATTATGCCGGTTGTTCTAAGCAAATTTAACATACCATTATATGGAATTTTTAAAACCTATTTATATTGGAGACATATCTTTGAATTCAATTTCATTTGGCTCTATAATCGCTTAGATCAGACGAAAAACAAATAATTTATAATTGAAACACTGCTAGTTAATATGGTCGACCACTGCTCTCCCGCAGGTGACAAATAAAATTTGTTTTATTTTTTCCATGGATTTGTTCTACAAAGTAACTAATTGTTAGTTTTTCTGCATAATTCTTAGATTAGGGGAGCTCTAACACCTCTCTTTCTCCACGATTTAATTTTTTATTGTAGGTAGACACTCGTTTTTTTGCAGGTCTTATGAGAACAAAGAAGGTCAATTTATGGATGAGCGATTCTTGAAAGAAATTTTAGTGAAACAAGGACATTTCATCCAGATCATTACCTAATAGATTCATAATAGAAGAAAGGAAGAATTGGTTTCCATTTGAAGATTCATGTCACTGCTGCCAAAACATTTTTCCAAGAGATCATTTCTTTCTCCATTTACATATTGATATTCCCTTAGAAAATAACATCATAGTTGTTGTAACTTCACTTATTCATTTATATACTGTTTTTAAATAAAGTTTTGTTTCTTTTTTGATTTCCCTTATGTTTTTGTGTTTCAAGTGTTGCTCCCTTCAAATCATAGTTTCCGCTCCATTGGCGATTGCATAATGAGGACCCCACCATGCAAGTTACAGTTGCACAGGAAATTCTTCGGCAGCACCAATTCTGTAAAAAATTCCTTTTTCTTTAGACCTGTACATAAATTTTCATTTCTAGTTGATTGGATTTTCTTGACAATAGATTGTACATTATTTTTGTTCTTTCCTCTATTTTTTTCCTTTGTTGTTCCCTACAACATTTTCTGCATGCATTTTCTTTGTTGTTCCCTATAGGGAACAACTGCTGTTCTCTATAGGGAACAGCTGTTGTTCCCTATAGGGAACAACATTTTTTTGTGTGCCTTTGTTTTTTATGTTGTTCCCCTTAAGGAACAGTTGTTGTTTATCTTAAGGGATAGAAGCCATCCCTCTTAAGGAACAACAATCTTGCGTGCTTATATTTGTTTGTTGTTCCTCTTAGGGAACAACGCTTCTGCGTGTTTACTTTTTTTGTTGTTCCTCTTAAAGGAACAACACTTCCGCTCGATTGTTTTTGTTGTTCCTCTTAAAGGAACAACACGTCTATCCGATTGTTTTTGTTGTTCCTCTTAAATGAACAACACTTCCACCTGATTGTTTTTGCTATTCCTTTTAAAAGGAATATCCCTTTCTCCTTTTTTTTCACTTTCTTCCATTCCTTCTATGGAACAGTAGTTTCGATTTGGAATGTTTTTTGGCTGTTCTGCCAAAGGATTAGCATTTTATTTTCCACTTTCTTTATTTTTTGTTCCACTTAAGGAACAACTGTTGTTCCTCTTAAGGAACAACAGTTTCGCGGGTATATTTTCCTTTTATTTTTTGTTCCTCTTAAAGGAACCACAGTTTTGTGTGCAGATGTTCTTTTTGCTGTTCCTCTTAACAAACAATAGTTTTTCCATCCAAGGAACAACATTTTTTATATGGAATTTTATTTTTCTATTCCTTTCAAGAACAACATTCTCTTTTGTTTTTCTTGCATATTTTTTGTGTGTTTTGAACAGCACCCTTGTTATATCTTTTTCCCAAACACTTCTAGCTCATCTGAGCCCCATTTTTTTTATTCCCTTTCATGACATGAAGCATAATACCTCTATGAGGACAAGAATTATGGATTATATTGAAGCAAGTGAATATCATTAACATTATGATCTTTAACAGGACAACTTCTGGATGAGAGATTCTTTTTACGAAAAGGGACACAATTATTTATATACTACTTTACTGCATCATTTTATACTGTACATGATACTAATTGATCATCTTAATACCATGCTGGTTCCACCCATCCTGGTTATAATTTTCTCCGTCTGTAATAAATGCGATTATGGGTATATTTTTTTTCTATTGACATGTTCAACTTCTTCTATCATCCCTACTCTTAAGGAGTATTGAGCCTCCCTCTTTTTATCATAAAATTGTGTTTGCAGACAGAGGATAGGGGGTCTCATTACAAGCCATCCTACAATGTTCATAAGGCTGTAACGAAGTGACATTTCCACTATGGCCACCACACTAGAGTTATGATCCATTAGATAGCCAAAATATCCTTGGAATAGGAGCTCTCATCATGAGGTGCCCTGATCACTATTCCTACATCCCAGTGAATGGAAGTGTGGTTATATGGTTACCACGCTAGCACACTGATCTCTTTTGTAGAACAACATTGGCACTCTCCATTTATAAATTGTGGATCCTGGCTCATATGGGTTAAAAAGCAACCCTGCCGAGGCTATGGACGCCTACTGGCAGTAAAGGCTTTGCTTATGATATTGAAGTTATATCTTATTGTCAATTATTACTATAATACCCTTTTCTTATTCTTTTTTTTGGAGAAGTTATTTCCTTAATTTTCCTTTGCTTTGAACCTTTATGCATAAAAAATTGTAATCCAATCAATCACATCATTTTTGGCTAGAATACTGTCAGAAAAGCATCTTTTTGGCATATTGTTGTCCTTTTCTTTTTTTCATAAATTATCATCAATCCAAAGTGTCCTATCTCTTATTCATAACTCTCTTTATACACCTTGCTCTCATTTTAACCATACCTCTTGTTGTCCTATCATTGATACGTCTACTTTGCTTCATTTTTGCCATATTGATTATTCGCTTGCCTTGCCATCCACACAACACCTTTCATATGCTTTATGGTCATGGAATCCATTTTCCAATTGGAGGGGGGAATGTATGCATTATGGGATAACATGCGATATAATTACTTAACTCTTCCCTTACTTGATTATTTTACAAAATATCAGTACTGCATTTATACAAAAGTTTTTCTGATTAAAATGTTTGCATGCATCTTATATGTTGTCATTCAAAACTAAAACTGTGGAGTTAATAAATTTGCATGCAAAATAGTGACTTGTTACAGGAAAAAAATAAGTATGGGGAAAATTCTATTCACAGCATGCCCACACTATTGCAACTAATAGCAAAGGCTCATGCAACTCGCGAATGTGCACAATTCTTCAGACATGATGTGCTTGCATGGCTTCCACCTTTTGCATCACTTTCAGTATTTGCTCAACCTACATCAGCTTCAACAAATGTTGGTCCCTACATGTCATTCCACACTTTTTTTCGGAGGTAACACTTGAGATAAAATAGCATAATTTTTTGATTTATTACGAATTTAGGAGAATTTCATGAAAATCCATTGAGCATTGTTTATCATCATTCATTCTAGTTCTTTACCATTTCCCATTTTCCAAAGACATATCATCTTTCAGTTTGGGGGACTGTTTCTTTCCTTCATTTCTTTCTTATGACCATGTGAGCAATATTCTTTATCATCCATTGATATTCTTATTCATTCTCAGCACCTCCCTTATTCCATGTTTTTTTACACCAAGCATAGATTTCAAGATATTGTAGCAACCACTTCTCTTTGTTTTATAGCATTGCATGAGGACATGCTAATTCTTCAGTTTGGGGGAGGAATTGCTACACATGATGGATGTTTTCTACTTTCTTTCTCATTTAAGGCATACAATTTCATTCTTATACAATGCAAAAATTTATTTGCATATATCTTTAAAACTATGAACTGAATTCTTGTGATTTCTGGATAACAAAGAGGTATCATTAAAATACACAAACCCGGATAATTTCACACTAAATTAGTTCATAAAATTTCGAAAATTATGCACTATCACCTACAGCCATTTTTTTATATCTCATGATCACTGCATCAAAACGATCTGATTTTTGAGAAAATGGTTAATGAAGTTTGTTGTTACTTATATCACATTTTCCCGCAACTTCATATACATATAGTTGAACGTCAACTGTAAAAATTGTTATGCCTTCATCAAGATTGCTAAAATTGAATATTCATTATTTGAGGAAAAAATAATTTGCTCCATCCATTTCATGAGTTGGGATGAACAACTTTTTTTTTTTGCTTGATTAACACATGGGTTTTGTCTTTGGGTTGCATGAGGACATGTGATATATTTAATTCTGGGTTGCATGAAGACATGCAATATATTCAGTTTGGGGGTATGTTGGGCCGCTAGTTTTTCATTATTTTTAATACCTATTTCATCCATTTATACCATTCTTTAAGACGTCATTTATCATGGTTTATCATATAATTCAATCTTATAACTATTTATGCTCTTATGGATAAATATTATTTCCTCTCCTTTATTCTTCATAAATTAATGATTATTATGCATGATTTTACCAATGATGGTTTGTTAATATATTTTGTAACATCACCCACCATTTTAGCTTCCAAGATATTTTCGAGACTGCAGATTTGATCTCCAGCTCATCATTCAATATTCCAACCTAGAAATTCGTTGGAATAAGAAGTGACAGTTTTGCGTTGGACATTCTGGGCAAATGGAGAAGAACCTAGAAAATCTGAAACATGGGTTTTGTCCAAAACAGACCGAATTAACTTATTTAAAGAACATGTTGCCGAAATTCGGTCCATATTAAGAGAAACGGAAGGTTCTCTCAAGGCGATTTTCCCAAATTCACTATTGCGGCCGTTTTCCAAATTATCTCAGCTGCAAATCCAAATTCGACCTGTTCCTATTGAATGATTGAAGGAAATATATTTTATTGTTGATCAATTAGTTGAAGACAATCCAAATTTGTTATGAGAATCATTTTTTAACCATCTTTGTTGTAACTTCTCTATGTGATATGTGTATTTAAATGAGAAACATAGATCAAAGAAGGGGATGGTATTGGGAGAGCATGCATTTTCATTATTCAAATTTCTCTTTTCACTTTGATCATCGACTCTCGTTGGTTAAGATAGAGTGTGATTGCCTGTAAACTTATTTAGGCCTGATTAATATATAATTCGGCTGTTGTTTCACTATTTGATATTGGAGTAGCTCGACGGTGCTCCACTAGCGACTAAGGGCCCGACGCTGGTGGATCCACTTGCTGTCTTATCATTAATTTCCAATTCTAGTCGTGTGATGGTTTGCATTAGTTCTCACTTTCTTCAGTTGCATTGCTTCATGGTTTCCATGCTTAATAGTTTATTGTTTCAATGCTTTATGAAATTGGTGTGTTGCATCAGTGAATTGCGTTGCTCATCCTTTCCAACATAACAAGAATATTTATTTATTTATAACTTGTATTGTTAGGCTTTGAAATTACAGAGCTTTGCTATTCAGGATTTGTTGTTCATTTCCGTCAAGTAGGATTTTCTTTTCATTTGCATTTGTTGTTCATTTCGAGTAAATAGAAATGATGTTCATTTATGTTAGCTAGTTTATTGTTTATTCCTTTTTGCAAAAGTTTGGTTTTTCTTTTGAATGTATTACACAGATCTTTCATAGTTTATTTTCATTAGCAGCATTAGTGATTTAGCTCAGTTACCATTTCCATTTAATTTCTTTAGTGTGGAGTGTAAGATCATCAACTGTAAAGGACACTGGTTATTACTACCTACGTTCTCATATTGAGGATCTTGTTCATGTTTGATTTCATTTACATGAGTTGAGAGAGGAAAGAGTTATTACTACTACATCCTTGACAGATGATTATTGAGTGAGTGATTGAATTTCAAAACATTGAGTTTCATATTGTTGTAATTAGATTTCATTTTCAGCATCTGTTTACTCTTTTATTTGAAACATTGTACTATAAATTGGAAAACATTACTCTTGGATTAAATTTCTGCCTTAGACTGAGTACACTCTTGAGATAAAAAGTTGCACCTGGATTGATAATTAATGTGACATAAATAGGATTTAAAAAGACACCTTTTAGCACCCAACAGAGACAACTTAGCAACTTTTCAGTATCATGTTGCATTAAGAATTGACTAGAACCTATGTTTTCGAGGAAAGTGATATACTGCCCAAATCATGTCCTTTAGGAGACAAAGTATGCACATTGAGTGTGTGAGAGAGAGAATGGGTATCATGTTCACATGGATTGATACATTAGTCCAATTTATATTTTCTTATCTTTTCTTAAATGCTAATATCAGTAAATTCGAACATGAAAGTGGGTGCCCTCACATTTGAAGAGACAAATCTAGAGGGATTGTATTAAAGGTCATTTAAGTTAATCATTCTACCCTCATGCTTAATGGAAATAAATATTTCATATGATTCATGTCATATGTTTTAAAGCTTTGAAAACACTAATGTTTAAACTCCCAACTTGTCCTTTATGAGAGTGAGTGTCGTCACATTTGAAGAGACAAATCTAGAGGGATTGTGTGAAATACCATTTAAGTTAATCATCCTACCCTCATGCTTAATGGAAATAAAAATTTCATATGATTCATGTCATATGTTCCCAAGGTTTGAAAACACTAAATTTTAAACTCCTAGGATCTCATAATTCCCTCTAGTTGAAGGAAGAAGAAAATTGAAAAGAAACATTGATCTCCTATAGTGACTCGTACCTTTCTTATTTCACCTATGCACTTGAGAATTTGATGGCTGAAGATTTGAACCTCAAATTGAGTGGTAGGTTCAACATATAATTGAGGTGATTTGACCTTTTGAGAAACTATGCAACGATGAAATCTTTCTATGTCCAAGATTATAATGATCCATTTTAGATGAATCTCTTAGCTTTAACTCTATTAAATTTTTTGAATATTCATCTTATTAGAAAATGTAAGTTAAAGGTAATTGTTATTGCAAAATCTAGCACCCCTATGGCATCATAGGTATGGGCACCTCCACTTGAACTATCTCTCTCAGTTGGCATGAGAGAAACTAGTAGATGGACCTTCAAACATTCTATAGAAGATCCACAAAGTTTGCAGAGCTTATCAGGCAAGGAAGCTACATTGAATACCATTTTATGAAGGAAAATCTTGGAGAGAGTAAAGGGTCTTTCAGTTGGTACCTTCAGACATATGTAGACCAATGAACATGACATCAACCACCGGTGCTAGGTACTTCCTTCCGTTTGTTGATTATTTTAGTACAAAATTGTGGGTATATTTTCTATAATTAAAATATGATGTGTTTAATGAATTTCAAAAGTTCAAAGCATTAATAGAGAAACATTTAGGTTGTCATATTGCGTCTCTTATATATGATACTGGTGGGGAATTCTACTTAAAATATTTCAATAAATTTTGTGCTAAACATGGGATCCAAAGAAAATATACTACACCTTACACTCCACAACAAAATTTATTGGTTAAGAGGCAAAAATGTACTATCACAAAGATGGCTAGGTGTAAGTTGCAGATGTAGTCTATTCCAAATAGGATTTGAGTTGAGTCAATGTTCACAATAGTACACCTATTTAATAGATCTCCCACGATGGCGATGAAGTAGAAGGTCACAAAGAACCATGGTTTGGAAGAGAGTCCAAGTAAGCCATCTTAAAGTTTTTGGTTGTATTGCCTACACTTGGATTCTAGCTAAGAAGATAACCAAATTATATCCAAAGAGCAAAGCTAATGATTATAGGGTACAACAACACTATAAGGTTTATAGGTTGATTGATATTGACACTGATAGGGTAAGCTTCAATAGTGAAGTTTTTGTTGATGAGGAGGTTGGACCTTTATAAATACTTAGAAGCTAGAAGGGGTTGAGGATTCACGTGTCAAGCTTTAGGTAGCTGCACTTGAAGGGGGGTGGAAGATTTTTAGCACGATGAGTCTCCTAGACTAGTAATTTATGATCTACACATAGGTGGTCGAGGTCATGGTGACAATATTGACTTGGATGAGGAATATCACAATAAGAGACCCAAGTAATGGCACAACACTGTTAGATATATTTGAGTAAGAAAAATGATCAAGGGATGATTATTGAGTGGAAAGAGAAAACAAAGAACATAGTCAACTTTTCTCTCATTGTCAATATTAAGGAAATCTATGAGTCAAGATGTTTGAGGAAGCACAAGGGAAATTGAATTGGGAAGGAGCCATGGTAGTCAAATATGAGGGTTTGATTGAAAATAAGACTTGTGGTCTCACATCACTTCCATTAGGGAAGAAACCTATTGGCTGCAAAGGGATCTACAATATCAAGTACAAGGAAAATGATATATTTGAAAAGTACAAAGTATGGTTGGTTGCATAAGGGCTTTCTTAGCAATAGGGCATTGAATATGAGGATACTTTTGCTCCTACAACAAATATGAGCACCATCCAACTGGTTCTAGCCATGCTAGTATAATTTGGCTGGAAGGCCCATTGTATGGACGTGAAAAGTTTCTTTCTTAATGGATATTTGCGGGAATAAGTCTACATGTATCAACCATACTGTTTTCAGGTTTCAAGGAAGGAGAAACTAGTCTGTAGATTGAAGAAGACTCTGTATGGTTTGAAATAGGCACCTAGGGCATCTTCATCTTTTAGCAGTTTAACATTGTATTTGCCTTTAGGCAAACGCTGCTTATTATATATGTTTTTTTCCCATCAAAAAAAAATTTAGCGTTACCAATGGATGGGCGATTTTGTATCAGCAACTTATTTTTAACTTCCATTCTATCTTCTTTGGAAACCCTACCTACTTTCACTTCCTTTTCTTCTTTCCCAAGTTTCTTCTCCTTTTCCTTCTTTCTAGATCCATTACTCACTCTCTGTATATCAAAGACATAGTGAAAAATTTTCATAGATAATGAATGTTAATCCATTACCATTTAAAAGGAAAATGTTTGCTGGAAAAATTATGCACTTGGTTGACAATTAAACCAATTGTGAGAATCCTTCTCCTTACGGTGTATTAAATGACGTATAAAATTGTAAAAGGTAAATATTGATTAAGGCTATCGATTACATGAACTTATTTCTTTACAAAATAAACAGAAAATTAATAACATCAAAAGTCTACACTGAACTACTTAACCTACAATCTAATAATAACAACAAAAGTGTACAGTGAAGTATACCTCCATCTAATAAAAATGATTCAGTAATTTAAATTTAAATTTCCAAAACAGTACTGAAAGATGTATGGAAATTTATATGGCACTGTCACACATATTTGTTCAATGTTCAATGATTTTTAAAGCGATTTATGCATGAGGAACAATCACACAGTCAAATTCAAATACAGATCTAACCTGTTCACATTGTTCTAGCTTATATCAAAGAAACGGAAGTGAAAAGAATACAAGCTACTCCCATCTCTGTATAAAAATAATTTCATGACAAAGGGTGCATTTTTGCACATCATGTATGATTGTCTAGTTACAACCTCTGTCAAATTTGAATGAATAAATTTATTACAATTTTCTTCACTGTATGCGAATGAGAACGTTCACTTTCAGTGTCCGCTTAACCAGAAAGGACGAATTTAAAGGATATCATCTTCACCGGCAGAACACTTAGTCTTTGAATTGGCAATTTTGGCTTGGTTAAACTGAGGAATTGAAGATTATTATTTATATCAATACGAAATTCTGGAATAGAATTAGTGACTGAAAAAATTATACTTGATTCTGAACTAATATTTTTATTGTAAAGGACTATACATGAGGGGGCATAAATTATGGCTCCTGAGAAGCCTGCTTTTAGAAAAAGGAGACTATCTCCGAGGGAGATGATTACAGATTTATTAGTACAACCAGATGGGTGATTTAATAACCCGAGGGCATGCATCTTAAAAAGAGACGAGTGACTTTCCAAGTCACTGCTCCTCCAAGTATATCAAGTGAGATGCAACAAGAAGAGCCTCTCCAATACCTGTGCCATCCTTTGAATGATCTATAACCGAGATCTTGGTTCCATGAAATTCTGTAACTACATTTTGCAGATATTCTCGGAAGAGGGGGTAGTGTTCATAAAGCCCCCCATCCATTGCAACAACGCTCCTCCTTTTTCCTGCAGCTTCATTTACATTATCTCTTCCAATCTTTTTCAATATTCCAACAACCCCAGCACCTACCAAACAAGCACCGCGTTCTACTACAATGCTTAAATAACATATAGGAGCATAAATATTCCTTACCCTCTTTACTTTATTTGCAGATTTTAAAATATGTTAAAATTAACTCCATGAAATTCCAGAATTTACCGTTCTCTACCAGGGCAAATGGGAAAAGTGAACTTATCATAAAATCACTTCATTGGTAGTAAATAAATGAGCGATTAAGAAAATCCGAAGGCCAATAGTGGGCTAGGGGAAATTGTGATCACTTCATTGGTAGTAAATAAATGAGCGATGAAGAAAAGCCAAAGAAAAATATTGGGCTCCGAAAACTTGTGATCGCTTCATTGGTAGTAAATAAATGATCGATGAATAAAAGCCAAAGGGCAAGATTGGGCTCGGGAAAATTGTGATCGTTATGAATTTGATGGACATTTCAATTTCTCGCTATAATGAATGCAATTCCTTGATGTACAACTTTCAGCGCTAAAATCCTGTATTGCATTTTATTTATCTGTTTCTGTTTATCGTGTTTGTGGACCGGACACCAAGAAGCTAATAGTTACATGGCCATGTTTAAATAAACCTAGTCATGGGAACCTATGTTCCCAGAACTAAGAAACGAGAAACAAAAACTATACGAGAAACACAGTTTGTAGGTTTTGCCTTTAATAAAGGAGGAGAGAGAAAAACAAGGAAGAGAGAGAAAAAACAAGATTAAAAGTGAACAATATAAAACACAACACTAATCATAAAGATTCAATTTTTCCACATGTGAATTTGTAAAGAAACATTCATAAAGAGCGATTTAGTTTTAAGAAATATTTCATAATTTTCCAGATCCAAGAATTTAGCTCGTCATTTTAATCAGCATCATTTATTCTTCCACCAAGGGAAAGAGATCTAGATACTTTAGGTGTTGGATACCTAGTTCATAAATTACAACAAGCCTCCACCAAAAGTTCAAATCTGACTCCATACTACACACTAACAACAAGAATGATGAGGGTTAACCATTATAAAAAATCAGTGCATTTCTCTTTCTATAGGCCTTCTATTCAGACTCTTGTAGGAATTTTTCAAAATTGGGGTACAATGACAACAACCATTTCGAAATGTCTAGATTTGCTGAGTGAAATTCAAGAAACAATTTTCATTACCACTATAAAAACAATATTAAAACACCGTGGGAAACATCCGTTTCACTAGAAAGTATTTCCTATCAATGAAAATGACAAAACCCGTATAAAACGTGCTGTCCTACACCATTTGGTTTCTGAAGTGGTTTTCACCGAAAACATCTACCAACGTTGCGTTTCTTGTAACAGAGACGGGAAGAACTTATCATGGGCACTAGAGAGGGTGTTAATGAGCCCTGAGCTAAAGAGCCGAAAGTTGACGGCCCTGCGGTCAAGGTTGCAGGAAGCAGTTAATGACATGGTGCAGTTCATTATCGGAAATGACGATGTGACCGACCCGTTTTACGTCCCAGATCCATTACTGACTCTCTGTATATAGAAGTCATAGTGGAAAATTTTCTGTCTTGGATTAAAGTTACACAGAAATGATTGGCATAAAGTTTGATAGGCCCAGTGGCTCTCTTACCTCTGCCATCTGGTCGATTAATGGGGACACGAGTGGCCTTAAATCTCTGTCCACACTCCAACTTTCTTTCTACTATAATCGATCTGAAAGAAATAGAGTTCGAAGGCATTTGGAAACTGCTAAATCCCTCTGCAGTCTCCTTCACATAAGTCATCTATGTCGAGAAGTTGGCTTCAAAGGTGGAGGCACTTGCTTCGGGACGGACGATACCCTAGAAAAGTTGCACGTGCAGTCGCACAAATATTGAAAATATTTTCTTGAAGCGGAGGACCTCGGGGTTGATCCCCTGAACCCCTACCTCTGCCTCTTCCCTGACCCTGTCCCTCGCCTTGACCCAGACCTTTGTCTTGGCCTCGGCTTCCATTTATACCTCCACCTATTCCTCTTCCACCATAGTTGCCTCAGCGATCCATAGTCAAAGAAACGAAAATGATCTGAAATTAAATTAAACTAAATCAGTCTCACCTCTTACCAAACTACTGGAATCCGACCTACTCTGCAAACTGATATAGAGGGAAAACTCTGCGTTTAATTTATAATAAATGAAATGAAATTAAAACCCGAGCGAAGAGAATATTTCAACTTCCACTGTAAGAAACCTAGAAAGCCAAGGGCAAAGAAGAGTGGAGGAGTGGTCTTTCCTTCGAATTAACAACACACTTTATTTTTTTTTGCAGAGGGAGCTAATAAGAGTCATTATTTTGCCTCAATATAGAAATTAGCATATAAATTACTATTACAAAGTGCACTAGATATTTTAGATTGAAATAAATATATATCAGATGCAGAGCACTCAATAGCAACCATAAACATCTAGATTTCAGTATAACATAACCAGCTACCAGAACCTACTAAAATTACCATATCCATAAACTAATTTGACTTACCTCTTAATAGACTGTAATTGGCATGTACTACACCGAAGAGAAAATCGAATACTTGGAAAGGTTAGTGTTGTTTGCCCAGTTTTTCTTGTCTAAGAGATCCAAAACCAAACTTCAAAAGCCCTAAACATAAATAAATAAAAAATGGTTTTTTTAAACTCCTCACGCAGGCTTAGATATTTGTTAAGTGGCGCCAAAATCTAGTTGGGCAACACTATTTTTTTCTTTATTTTTTTTGGGTTGGGTTTAGTTAAAAGCGACAGGGCGGGAATTTAATTTTCATTTTTTTAAAATATTTAGATTTTTAATAATTAATTTACTTTCTATATTCAAAAATTAAAATATTTAATCAATTAAAAATCATTTTAATTTATTTTTTCAAATTAAAAGTATTTTTAATATTTATCATTGAACTTATCCTAATAATATGGGTGAAATTGGTGTTTAGGTTGTAAAGAGAAAAAATATTACTTGTTTTTTTCTATTGAGAAGATATAGAAATTGATTGTCATGATTGGAATGTTTATGCATCAATCTACATTGGCTTGTTAGAATTATGAAACAAACCACCATATTTAAACGATCAAGATGACACATTTTTATGAGTAAAATTATCTAACACCATGGAACAATTCAGCACAGAATTTATGGCAAAAACATTTAAGAGTTAGAATAGAGTCTTTAAGTGATCACAATAAAAATAACACACATTAGATATATATACATGGATCATATATATGAAGCTAAAGTGATCACGTCACCTAGTGTCCTAGATGGGCAAGGCAAGGTGTCATCCAACCAATTATACAACCATTCATATCTCTCAGTTGGAAAATGATTAATGTCACAAGAATCAGAAGGGTTTAGATGTCAAGCAAAATTTAAAAGTATCCACTACAAACTCATATAGAAAGTGGGGTACAAAGTCCTATGACATCCAACGTGTGATTTGCAATGGGAAATCCTAAACAGTCTCTTTGGATAAATAATGTCCCATTAAGGGGTTCAATAAGATGTATGAGGCCCCACCAATTTGATAGTTGAAGAAGTTTTAATATTGGCTTGTCAATTTTGGCCCCAAGTAGGCAAGTCAACATGGAAGGAGGTGACCCCCTTGGAAAAGTTCAAAAGGGGAAGGCCACATAAGGTCTTATATAAAGATCTAAATCCAAGGACCTCCCTCATAAAAATAGTTAGACATGTATTGAAAGGAAGTAGATAACGACAATCTAAATATTGATAAAAGAAAATAAAATATCCCTTGAATCCCATAATAAATGGATCATCTATAGATGAGGTGATCCTTTAACTCAATGTCGTGTATATGGAAAAGCTATAATATGTTATTGAGAAGAGGAATATCATGATGTCATTAGTTCCAACTAGACACTAATGTAAACCCACTTTGAAACCACCAAGGGGGATCTGAAGGGCAACATCTAGTGCTCTTATGTGTATGACGGTTAAAAAATAAGCCCCCCTCTTATTTGCATGAAGCGTTCCTATTACAAATCCATCTTAGGGTCAAGGCCATGAAAAATTGAAGTCCAATTACTAAATTTATTTTTATAAATAACCTCTTTAACAACTTGACACAAACATATAATTATTTCATTTACATTGGAGGTGTATGTCACTTGAATCGTGTTACAACTTTAATCACTCCCCCACAAAAAGGTGTCATGCTTCCTTGTGATGATGCATCAACCCTAATGGAGAACAATCTTGTGATGTAAAAGGAATTCAAACATTATGTAACTTTAATAGTGCCCTGCATTCACGCCTTGGCACACCACTCATGGAAAATGTGAGGCTATTTCAAGCATTGATAAGGATAATATGATTTTATTTTCTTTTATGTATAGTATTCTACATTGACACAATTGTGTTTTTTTAGAAAAAAAAAGATATTTGTATCAAGGGTTAGCTCCTTGTTCATTGGGGTTGAAGAGGTTGCGTCATTATGAGTGATCTATTCATTGGAAACTCCTTATGTGGGAGAGCACTACAAGCTCCATGTCAACATGAAGTGTAGATATTCTAAGCAATTCTAGTTACTGAGGTTTTGAAAATTATCCAGTTGTTCTACATTTGGTATAAATGTTAATAAGGGCATTACCCACAAACACACACCCTCGAGACTAGTACCTATTTCTCTAAAAATCAAATGGTACCAATATTTTTAGTTAGAGGTGAAGGATTCTCCTAACAAGTTATTTTGTTGGTTTGAGGTGTTTTTTTTTTTCTTTGATACTAAGTAGTTAAGGGATTCAAGAGTTAAGATTTAAGAGCCAAGGGCTTGTGGGGAAAGGGATTTAGGGGTTAAGGGTTTAATAATTAAGGGATTTGGGTGTTAGGGGTTAAGGGGTTAGGTTTTAAGATGTTTAGGGGTTATGGATTAAGGTTTAAGGGTCACAAGTTAGTAGAATAAGGGGTTAGTGCTTAGGGGGTTCATGGATTCTAGGTTAGGAGTTATTGGCTTAAGGTTTAACGCATTAATGGGTTTATGGCTTATGAGTTATGAGTGTAGGCATTAAGGTATTATGGATTTAGGATTAACGGATACGGAATATAGTGGTTATGGGTTAATGGCTTATTGGTTCTGATAATGGGGCCTCTAATCCCCTTATCAACACTATTGGGGGTATCAACACTATCGGGGGTTCCCCTTTTAATTTCTCCTGTTACCTTCCCTCTAGGCCCCCTAGCCCCTATGACATTAGATCTTAATCCCCCTTCTCATTCTCTACTGTGTTGATTATAGATCTCAGCAAACGATGCTTGGACATCCCACTTCTACCCATCCATGCTACATGTGTGTTCCCTAGTGCTATTCAATACACCACAAAACACTCTTCCCACCTTTTCGGTCATATCATTACAATTATCCTAACATTATGGGTGAAATTGGTGTTTATGCTCTAAAGTGAACACAAAAAAATATAATTTGTTTTTCTATTAAGAAGAGGTAGAAATGGATTACTATGATTGGAATGTGCATGCATCAATCTACATTGGCTTCTTTTTCGGGCTTAGACATGAATAATCATTTGGTCATACTCCATCCCATCGATGGATTCTGATATCACAAATATATTGATGGGAAGTTTGAGAGATTCTTTTTAAATCTTATGTGTTGTGGTGTTTAGCTCCTTGAGAATGTGTCTAAAAGATAGCTAGTCTAAAGAGTTTGGGGAATCTATAATATCTTGTAGGATGGGATGTAGGTAGATGTTTTCTATCATGAATTATTGACCCAATTGATCAATATTTTTGAATCCCCCATGATCTATTGGGATTTGACTCTTTTTATGGATGAAATTTCCAGAAGGGTACAAAGAGAAATGAAATCAACTCAGTTGTTGGAGCCTTAACTTTCCATATATCTTACTTTCTCACTATAAGACTCAGAGAGGAAGAGTACCATACCCAATTTGTATCTAGGTGGGATAACTTGTGCAACCCCATCAAAGAAGTCACAGGGGAATCCAAGAGGGAGTGGAGGAATTACCAGAAGCCATTATTTTTGTGGTTTAGGATGAATTTTGTCTTCCAAACACTGTTTAATATCAATTCAATTGCGATCTTTATTAGAATTTCTCGTGAACAAAATTTATTTTTGTTCCAATCCCACCAAACATTGTTGATTAGGATGCATGGGAAACCTTTATAATAATCTTCCATAATGTCGAGTTACTAAGTTTTGAATTTTATTCCAAGCTTAGATATGACCACGAGCCTATCATGTTAAATTTTTCAAGGGTTGTGGTGATGACCTCGATGCTATGTAAGAACAAGAGATAGATAAGTGTGAATAAATATCGTCATATGACTTGCATAAAGGATATATTTTGGGGTGATTCGTAAAATATCATGGATATTTCTTATGAAAAATTGTGTTGTTGTTCCAATCCCACTAGATATTTCTGATTAGAATGCATGGGAAACCTTTTTAATAATCTTCCATGATGTTGAGTAACTAAGTTTTGAAATTTTCTTCCAAGTTTATATAGGACCATGAGCCTATCATGTTCAATTTTGCAAGGGTGGTGGTGATGACCTACACTATGTTCACACCAGAGATAGATAAGTGTGAAGAAATATCATCATATGACTTGCATAAAGGATAGATGTTGGGGTGATTCATAAACTATCGTGGATATTTCTTGTGAACAAAATGTGTTGCTATTCCAATCCCACCAGATATTGCTGATTAGAATGCATGGGAAACCTTTTCAATAATCCTCCATGACGTTGTGTAACTAAGTTTTCAAATTTCCTTCTAATATTAGATAGGACACAAGCCTGTCATGTTCAATTTTGCAAGGGCGGTGGTGATGACCCACATTGTGTTGGGACAAGATATAAATAAGTGTGAAGAAATATCATCATATGAATTGCATAAAGGTTATATGTTGGGGTGATTTGTAAACTATCATGGATATTCCTTGTGAACAAAATGTGTTTTTGTTACAATCCCACCAAATAGTGTTGATTAAAATGCATGGTAAACCTTTATAATAATCTTCCATGATGTTAAGAAACTAAGCTTTGAAATTTTCTTCCAAGCTTAGATAGGAACACGAGCCTATAATGTTCAATTTTTCAAGGGTGGTGTTGATGATATGCATTTTTTTTCGACAAGAGATAAATAAGTGTGAAGAAATATCATCATATGACTTGCATAAAGGATAGATGTTGGGGTGATTCATAAACTATCATGGATATCTCTCATGAAAAAAATGCGTTGTTGTTCCAATCCCACCAGAAATTGCTTATTAGAATGCATTGGAAACCTTTATAATAATATTCCATGTGATGGTGTGTAACTAAGTTTTGAAATTTTCTTCTGAGCTTAGATAGGACCACAAGCCTATCATGTTCAAATTTTCAAGGGTGGTGGTGATGACTTGCACTATGTTGGAAGAAGTGATAAATAAGTGTAAATAAATATCATTATATTACTTGCATAAAGGATAGATGTTGGGGCGATTCATAAACTATCATGGAAATTTCTCGTGAAAAAAATGTGTTGTTGTACCAATCACACCTGATTTGTTGATTAGAATGCATGGGAAGAATTTATAATAACCTTACATGATCTTCTGTAACTAAGTTTCGAAATTTCCTTCCAAGTTTAGATAGGACCATGCGCCTATCATGTTCAAATTGTCAAGGTTGGTGGTGATGACCTGCACTGTGTTGGGACAAGAGATAAATAAGTGTGAAGAAATATCATCATATGACTTGCATAAAGGATAGATGTTGGGGTGATTCATAAACTATCATGGATATTTCTTGTGAAAAAAATGTGTCTTTGTTCCAATCCCACAAAATATTGATGATTAGAATTCATGGGAAACCTTTATAATAATCTTCCATGATGTTGTGTAGCTAATTTTTGAAATTATCTTCCATTCTTAGATATGACCCTGAGCCTATCATGTTTAAATTTTCAAGTGTGGTGGTGATGAACTGCATTGTGTTGGGACAATAGATAAATAAGCGTGAAGAAATATCATCATATGACTTGCATAAAGGATAGATGTTGGGGTGATTCATAAACTATGATGGATATTTCTCGTGAAAAAAATGTCTTGTTGTTCCAATCCCACTAGATATTGTTGATTAGAATGCATGGGAAATATTTATAATAATATTCCATCATGTTGTGTAACTAAGTTTTGAAAATTTCTTCCAAGCTTAGATAGGACCACAAGCCTATCATGGTCAATTTTGCAAGGGTGGTGGTGATGACCTGCACTGTGTTGGGTCAACTAGAGATAAATAATTGTGAATAAATATCATCATATGAATTGCATAAAGGATATATGTTGGGGTGATTTGTAAGTTATCATGGATATTCCACTAGATAGTTCATCATAACAAACCGAATAAAACTATATTTAAAAATGAATGAATAAGACTTTGTGGCAGGAAGTATTAGTGAGTTTTGGGTGTGCTAAGGAGGGAGTGATGCCAAGGCATGCTAGGAAGTGTTAAGGCATGCTAAAGGCGAGTGAAACGTGCTAATATGTGCCAGGCGCTAGGGTGTGCCAATGCATTCCAGGCTCAAACATTTGGGAGTGCCAAGGAAAAACAAGGGAGCACTAGTCTCAAATGCATGGAAATTAATGAATACGAGTGTGTGACAGTGAGTATGAACGAGTTCTAGGTGTGCTAAGGAGGGATTTTAGGGATTGAGAAATTCCTTCATAAGTCTTATTCTTCTCTCTCAATTCTTCAATCCCCCTCCTCTATCCCTAAAAGATCAAGTCCCTTAATTAAAAGGAAAGAAAGCCCAACTCTTTATTTTATCTTAAGGAAATGGTTTCTACGGTCACTTCCCACCTATTCATTGACCAATACTCTACAATCGACTTAATAAACTACCAAGGCTCCTCCCATCGGTGAAATTCTATGAAGGGAAAGGAGCCCTAGTTGTGGTGACAATGGGCTAAACCTCCACTGTTTCCCTTGTCCTAGCAGTTGCCCTCTTAGGAACCCCTTTTAGGTCCACTACTAGTTTGAGTGCTAATAAGTTGTTCACAACTTCGTTTGTGAACAACTCTTTGGTATGCCCACTTTTTTCATACTACAAGTCCAAGATGAGAGGTCTAGGGCTATATAGGTTTCCCTTATTCTCACTGAATTAATCCTCTACAATATAGTGAAGTAGGGCTAGTTGGATGGCCCACTTGACTACTACTTTAGTCCTTCAAAGTCTGCACATCCTTATGCTCTATACATCTTCCCTTCTACCAATCTTGTTGTCCTTCACAAATACAATAGTTAGGGATGTTCTTTGATAGTAACCTAACAACCCTCCAACTGTACTTGTAATACCATCAATATTACCAACCACAGTCAATTACTTTTACTGATCTAGGGCCCACAATATTGTCTTCATATAGGGCTCTTCAAATCTTCCACCTAACAATGGTTTGAGTCCTCTCGAAATCATTTGTCTTGTGTATCAACATTTTGATCTTTGTTGTTGAATATATGAAAAAATCTGAACTAATCCTCTTATCATCCTTCTAATAATTTGTAGATGACTGAACTAGGGTCACAAATCAGCCACTAACATTTCATTGACTAAATTTTTATAGGTTGCTTCAGATCTCTGTCTAGAACACTATAAATATTCCACCAAAATCAACTTTTATGAATGTCAATCCATTCTTCGTATGGCACATTTCTTCTGCATGTTGAATCTTCTGCTCAGGTTCTACCTTCCTTTGGATCTACTATCTCCACGCATACTGAATCTGTGAACCATATTCTAGATCTATTGTCTATATTGCAGAAATAAACTTCACTCTAAGGGTCACAACCACTCTTATTCTATGCAAATTGGTCACAGTCTTAAGGGCATACCTTATGAACTAAACATGCTAGGAAATTTTCCTAACTAGGAAAATACACTTAAAAACTTCTAATTGTTGTAGAACAAACCCTATCCATCCATAGAAAAAACCGCCACTATTTGCTTCATAAGCGACTTGACCTAGTTCTTATGTATCCATAGATTATGGGAATTTCCTTGACTGAATATTGACATGAACTTCAAATCTCAATGTCGACCCTCAAAATCAGGTTACCTCAATCAATATTAGACCTGTGTCTACTTCTGTTCTAGCTCTAAATTACAGTGCAAGCCCTCCTCCATTTATGTTGCTATTCTCACAGACCTTGGGGCCTACCAATCACCACAGGACAAGATCATATCAACAATATCTTCTATTTCATGTAGAAAATCTAACCAACAGGATTAAATCTGATCTTGTAGTGTACTAAAACAAGATATTGAATCCTTCCTACAATTTGTGGAAACAAAACATGGTCGCAAAATCACATATAAGTAAAAGAAAGAAATTATCAATCGCACAACACACGTTGTATCTAGGGAAAGAAACTACTCAAAACCCCTCTATCTCTATTGTGAATAAATTAAAGGAATCATGAAACAATACAATGCTTAATCTCTCATGAGATTCTCTAGCACTCTATCAATTGTCTCCTACTAATCTACGAAAAATTGGTCTAGTACTTGGCCAATTCTCAACCTTCCTTAAACGTGTCTTCCTCACGCAATTCCTAGGGAATTAGCTCCATATTATTTAGGAAAATCAACCTTCCTTGATTGTGAAATCCATCATGGCATCCCAACGACTTTATAATTGCACATGGGCAATATTGTATAAATACAATTGATAGTTATGTTCCCTTTAACCTCTGTCTCAACTAGGTATTCCTCGGAACTGACATGCATGCAACTATTAGTAGTGAATTATCAGTTATCTGATTGACCACTCATTTTGAATTAAACCTAATTTAATTCAGTGGAACTATCACTAGCTCATCACTCAAGTTGAACCAATTAAACTGATTTTAACTCAATTAATTGAGTTAAATACTTCAGACCTAGACCACACTAATGCATCAACTGCTACTGGACCCCCAAAATATTAGAATCCCTCTACATGCCTCATCTTAGACCCTGATGATACAAACATACGGAGGAACGAAATAAAATACATAAATAAACATAAACAGAGATATTCAGTAGGAATAACACTTCATTTCATTAATATCAAACACTCATAAATGGTCACAGATAGAATGCAAAACAAACTAGCTTGGGCGATGGTAGATTATATTTGAGAAGAGATGTGGTGGCTACATGCCTCTGAACTATGTTACAATAAGGTTCAAGGGCCTTTTTACTATTCAAAAATAAATGAAAACCCTAACCCGAAGAGATGTAACACCAAGAGTTTCTGGGCCCCGTTGGGGGTAGTTGGGCGGCCAACTTCCTGCCGTTGTAACTTGGTAATATGATCTCAATTTGACACACATGATACCTCATTATAAATATCTCTCTGTAAACAATATATGGAAGTTTAGCCCTCGAAAAATTGACAAAAATAGTAAATTGTGCTATAATTAAGGAAACTGAAAAATGAAGAGAGACAATGGCGATGGCCCAAGTGGAATAGGCAAGTGGCCACCAATATCCACCTTCATCACCTCAACTCAAATTTCTTGAGCTAACTTAGTCATCATGACTTAGTTAGCTGGCCCAAGTTGTTATGAGATGAACTTACAATTTATTGTCCAATTTATTTAATGGAAAAATAAAAGAGATGCTTCACATTCCTCACTCCTTGTACATCAAAATTCCTCACCAGTGTGGGTGCATTTTATTTTTTTGTCCTTTCTGGTTGCCAACTTCACTATTTCTTGTTCCAAATTTCAACACTTCCTCTGAAAAAGAAAGGAATTCAATCTATCCCAGTCCAATACCATTGGAATTTTGCATGCAACACTTCTCTGGTGTTGTTTGCACCTGCAAATCCTGAAACTGAATAGCCTCTGAACAACTAAATCAGTATAATACATTTTTCATCAGAGTCTTATGATTTATGCTAGCTACTGTATCTGTCTATTGAACTCTCTGCGCTACTGTTGACATCTTAATCTGTGCCATTTTCATTGTTTCCAACTCTGATCTGTGCTCCAGTATCTGACATTTGTCACTCTCATTTATTTCTTCCTGACATCTGACTGCTTCCATATAAATGATCCTTCTTGCTACTATTTTACTTTGGACTCCTCGTACCTAGGTTCAATCCATGAGACACACCGTCTTAGTGGAATCTAACCAAATTTATTATATTCGGATTATGTATACACATCACCCCACCTTTCACTTGGAGGTATAGTTGCATGTGATCCCTCTACCCATCTTGTTAGGTAAACTTGACTCGGGATAGAGTCAAAGTTGACTAGGGTAAATAGTAGTGGTTTTGGGGCACATAGTTTTGTGCAAAAATGGTTTTGGCCCATGGTATTGCATGTAATGGAGCCTATAAAAAGGCTGGGAAGACTTCATTGTAATGTAGGCCTGGAGGTGAGCGGTGAAAGCTCACTTGGCCAGATTGGTGAGGGTTTTGGCCAATGCTTAATGAAATTCCATTGGTTGGGGTTTTCCTCGGATTTGGGGTTTTCCCGGTTAAACATTGTGTTTATGTTTATGTGATTTGTTGCTAGCTCTTTAATGGTTATGATTATTTGTTACTCTCAGTAAATTATTTATTATTTCTGCCGTAGAATATTAACAACTGGTATCAGAGCTATGAAGATCTGAAATCTGGAATGAGCTTCCAAGTTTAGTGATTTTGCGATATCTATATTTTGCTGCTACTGTGTGAAATTTTCTCCTGGACAGATATACGTAATAGGAAAAATCTATGTGTGAAGGCGTTAGATCTATATCTAGATCTGAATAGATCTGCATGTGAACATGATGTGCATAGATCTATGTAAGAGGAGGAATATGGGTTTGCATAAAATCTGGTTCAATTTTCTTATGAATATGTCAGATTTGATTAGATCTATTGTAATTGAAAAAGAAAAATGATGGAGTGCTCACGAATGTGGGACTTTTATAGGGAGATCAATTTGTAGTTGGAGAGATCTGTTATCCCCTTCATGGGCTGCATAGTGCCTTCAGAAAATTACTAATCTGATGCTCATGGGGTTCAAGATACAGAGAGATAATATGTGCTTCTTTTTCTTAGGTGAAGGCAGTGATGACGGGAGAATCACCTCGGTCGTGGCTCATGTTGTGAGCATGTAAGAGGTTCGATCTGTTGTACTGATGTAGATCTAGATCTCAAGATCCATGTAGCTGAGAAGCGAGTCGTGATATAGTCTACAAGATGGATCGATGTGTTGCGCTCAATAGTGTCATAAGAGAAGATTTGGCACGGTGCTGTACATGGAGCCCATGGGAAAATTTCCTGATTTGCCGAAATTTTTTGAATTGGGTGACGGCGAAAAGCATGGTGATGCCTCAGGTGGCATTAAATAGGACAAATCTGTGTGAGATTTCAGAAAAGTAGTTAGGAAAATCAATGTTCAGTGGTCGCAGCTTCGTGTTAGGACTTTGCAGGTTCGAGCCATGGCAACAACGTGTACAGTCAAAGATGTCTCGCCCCATGAGTTCGTGACAGCTTATGCTGTGCATCTTTAACAATCTGGCAAGATTGAGCTTCCACACTGGACAGACCTTGTAAAGATAGCCACTTTCAAGGAACTCACTCCATATGATCCTAACTGGTACTATGCTAGAACAACTTCGATGGCAAGGAAAATATATTTGAGAAAGGGAATTGGAGTAGGAGATTTTTGCAAAATTTATGGTGGTCATAAAAGGAATGAAGAAGACACTCTCAAGGAGGACATTAAAACTAACAAGAAGGGGGGTACCTCCACTACTGCTACCCCTATCAACAGCGATGTAGAGGATGATGAAGTGGTTTCTCGACCACCTCTGTTACAAAATAATATTGTTGCATAAGAACCCTGCAAATCTAAAGAAGAGGAGAATGGACCATGAAGCTGATAATTCTCAACAAATTTAGAAAGAAAAAAAATATGTTGTTTCAGCTGTAGCAACTGTGCTTTCTAATCTTTGTGGACCAGGTGAATGGATGGCAATGTCAAAATGAGAGAGAATATTTGCAGGTGAATTAATTAAATTGATGAACCATGTATCTAAAAAGAATTCCTAGAGGAATGGCAGTTACAGAGGCTGGTGACCCATGTAATCCGGTAGATGGATTCTTTTTATATGGACATTGATTTCATATGTACAAAGATAGCAACAATGAAACAAAAAAATTAATTATTATAATGGAGTTAATGTTTTGCATGTAAATGGGCATACTGCTGTAAGACCTGGTATGGCATGAGTACCCCTGGGGAATCACCAGTAAAGTCTGGGTTAGTCCTAGGTGATAGGGGGGATGTCAAACTAACAATTACCCTGGGTAAAAATTTGAGGGGGGAAGAGCTAGAGTGAGCGGGGTTATCTCATCTAGCAGGTTTGGCTGGATTTAGTGAAGAAACGCCAAGTCAGGTTTAAAGGGGGAATTGTTAGGTAAAATTGACTCGAGATAGAGTCAAAGTTGACTAGGGTAAATAGTAGTGGTTTTGGGGCACATGGTTTTGTGCACACATGGTTTTGGCCCATGGTATTGCATGTAATGGAACCTATAAAAAGGTTGGAAAGACTTCATTGTAATGTAGGCCTGGAGGTGAGCGGTGAAGGCGCACTTGGCCGGATTGGTCAGGGTTTTGGCCAATGCTTAGTGAAATTTCATTGGTTGGGTTTTTCCCCGGATTTGGGGTTTTCCCGATTAAACATTGTGTTTATGTTTATGTGATTTGTTGCTAGCTCTTTCATGGTTATGATTATTTGTTCCTCTCAGTAAATTATTTATTATTTCTACCTTAAAATCTTAACACGTCTTGCTCAAAATTTACCCCTCATGGAGGTCTCTACTTCATTCGATGCTTCCACTTGGTTTCCTATCTGCTTCTTCAATTGAGGGTGCTCCACAACCTTCTAAGGCGGATTCCATGGCTGCATGTTGAGAGGTAATTTGTACTCCCTCTCATCAACCAAGTCTCTAACCTCTACTTTGGTCCTCAAAGCTTTTTATTCATCTAGTACCTCAAGTGCGTATAGGTTTTTGACTCATGCACATTGTAATTATCTCGCCGTTACAAAAGTTTCTAAAAAAGAGTTGATTATAAATCGATGATATCTCCCTCATCTGAGCTCTGAATTGATTTTCCATTTTGGTGGTTCTTCACAAGGAATCCAAATATGTTTTTTTTTTTTTTTAATTTACACCAAAATCTTCAGATATTCTCTGCAAACTCGTCACCCAAAAAAATCCTACTTTGATACCATGTAGAAAATATAACCAATGAGATTCAATATGACCTCGTAATGTACTAAAACATGATACTGAATCCTTCCGAAAATTTTCAGAAATAAAACACAATCACACAATCACATATAAGTAAGATAAATAAATTATCAATTGCACAACACAAGATGTATCTGGGGAAATCAACTGCTCAAAACCGCTCTATCTCTATTGTGTATTAAGTCAAGGAATCACGAAACAATACAATGCCTAATCTCTCATGAGATTTTCCAACACTCTGCCAATTATCTCCCGCTGATCTAGGCAAACTCGGTCTAGTACTTAGCCAATTCTTAGCCTTCCTTTAGCCTAAATTGCTCATGCAATTCCTAGGGAATTATATCCCTATTAATTAGGAAAATCAGACTTCCTTTATTTCTCAATCTATCATGGCGTCCCAATGAATTTATAATTTCACAGAGGAAATTTTGTATAACTAAAATGGATATTTATGTTCCCTTTAACCTTTGTCTCAACTGGGTATTCCTCGGAATTTATATACATGCAGCTATTAATAGTGGATTATTAGTTTTATGACTGATCACTCATTGTGAATTAGATCTAATTTATTTCACTAGTCGACCTCTCACTAGCCCATTACTTAGTCTGAACTGTTTAAACTGATTTTAAATCAATTAATTGAGTCAACTAATTGACACATGCACCCAACTAATGCATCAACTACAACTGGACCCAAAAAATATTATATTAGTGCCTCTACATGCCTCATCTTAGACCCTCAACCCGAATTTCTTGAGCTAACTCAGTCATCATGACTTAGTTAACTGACAAGAGTTGTTATGAGATGAAATTACAATATATTGTCCAATTTATTTAAAGGAAAAATAAATTAGACGCTCTATTCCTCACTCCTGGTGCACCAAAATTCCTCACCAGTGTGGGTGCGTTTATTTTTTGTCCTTTTTGGTTTTCAATTTCAATGTTTATTGTTGCAAATTTCAACATTTCATATTTTGATGTGGCCTTCACACCATTGAAATCACATGCCCAGATAATTCTCATGAGAAACCTCTCTTAAGCTCGATCTTCCAGAAGAGAACCAACAATATACCATCCTACTTCCTAGCTCGAACTGACCATTAAGGTATGCAAAATTCTTGTGAACCCTCGCATGATGATCTTTCTCTTGGAGGATGATTATGGCCTCCCTTTAGCAACCCTTACTGGGCCCTCTTACTGGACCTACTTTAGGACTACATCTCTCTTTTCCACCTTGATCAAATGAGATCCTTCTCACTTGTTCTTATTTCCTTCATCCTAAGGCCTCCTTCAATCATTTTTCCTAGAACTCTTAGGAACCCTATAGAACTTACGGGTTTTATCCACTTATACCTTAGAAATATTAATTTTCCTTTTTAATTTTATTTTATATTTTAAACCCTATCTTGGGTCCAAAATCCCTTTTCTTCGCTTCTTTATCGACATAGCCTTTTGTGACTAAAATCACAGAAACCCATATCACTAGGCTTGTGGAGTACCTCCCAAGATACACAATTCAACAACATAGTCAAGTTGTAGTAACTGTAACTTGGTCAAGATCTTGTAGTCAAGCGAGGGCTTGGTTGGGTACCCAAGTTAAAAATTAAGTAAGGGTAGTTGTGAGGGCATGATAGCTAGTGAGGGTGAGGCCATGCACATGAGGAAAGAAAAGGCATGCTAACACATGTCAGACAATGTCAATGCATGTTGAAGAGTGTTAGGGAGCGTCGTGGCATATCAAGGGATAACTAGGTCAAAATACATGGAAAAGAACAAATAAGAGTGTGTGCGAGGGAGTGTCAGGGAATTCAAGTGTGCTAAGAAAGAAGTGTGTTAGGAGAAATTCGAAATAGGATTTATAGGAGGCAAGCCTACGATTTTTATATGGGGCTCGACAAAGAAGTTTTAGACAAAGGGAGATCACTTTGTGCTAGGCTCAACATTGTTTTTCCTTTAACTATTTTTTTTATATGAGATGTGGCACACTTTGGATACATGCTCATGTTTTAAAGTATTATATATAATTTGATACTGTACATTTTTGTGTATAACTTTTCGGGCACTCGATTTGTCTTCGCTTATATCTTGTGTGCCTTGTGCATATTGTGGTTCTTGAAAACTCTCAGTTAATGTTCTACTATTTATATAAAATTAACATACATGTGAATTTTTTCCTACGTAAGTTATGTTTATTAGTTGTTTTATGGCCATGGTTATATCATGTGATCCTTGTATTGGTAACTAGTTAAGTGGGACAAGCTGAGCTTGGACCTGAGTGGCAAAAGATGAGTTATAAGCAGTTCTTAGGTGAACAAGTCACAATCTACATGTAGTAGGTGCAATTTCTGAAGTTGTTTTGGTTGAAGCAAGCCAATATTGTCACATGAACTGTAGTAGCCAAGGAATTGATTGGGTTCCCAAGTCATGAAAAAATGTAAAGGCTAGTTGTGAGGGCATGAGTGCCAAGGCATGCTAGGGAATGATAAGATGTGTCAGATAGTGCAAAGGCATGTCAAACATGCTAAGATGTGCCAAGTGATAAGGCATGCCAATATGTACAAGGTTGTGTCAATGCGTGATAGGGACTGTCAAGGAAACAAAAGGGAAAAAAAAGTTAAAATACAAGGTTAATAAGTTAGCAATTTACCTTTTCCAAGAGGGACATGCTAGGCACACCAACACTAGGTTCCGATAGGTGCCAAGTGAAAATTCTTAGTGCATTCTAAGTGCCAACTATTCCTTTGTTGCTTCTCATCTACTTTAAAATATATATTTTTTTCCTTTTTTTTTTCTTTTCTTCTGAATAAGACTAATTCTATTAAGAAAATAAATATGGTACAATCAGAGCTTGCAGAGAAGCGAAGCTAGAAAGCAAGGGAACCGGAAATGATATAGTATTAACCTCGGTCCCAAAGAGCAACCATGGCATAAGCATAAGATAACAAAGAGAACAAAAGAGAACGGACTAGCCTAAGGAGTCTACCCATCAAGGGCAGAGTCTCCCAATCGAAATTTTTTCCCTTTCTTTTTACTGACTTTGACAAAACCATTCTAATTTGGCTGGACCGGAACCACTTGCAAACTGTTCTGTGCTAAAGGAGAAGTCTCCTTGTCTGAATCCGAAGAAGAGGACTCATGAGAGTGTTTCTGTGAGATCAAAGGCGCAGAAAGATCCTTGGGGCGGGCTGAGGGTGTGTCCTTCAGATGCTCCAAATTCTCCTCTTCCACTTCAATATCCTCCTCATCAGAGCTAGAGGACTCTATGTCATCCATAGGGGGTCTATCACAAGGTTTCCAGTTCTTGGATTTGGAATTTCAATTGAGGTTCTTCTTTTTGTCGAGGAACGTTGCACATGTGTTCTGGAGATGTCCTGTCTAATGGCAATGGCGACACCTGAAGGTTGTGTTCTCATAATCCAAAGTTTGTGTCCAATGGAAGTCCCCAATTTTAAGGATGATCTGTTCTGGTAGCCCTTTGCTGATGTCAATTTCCGCAAAAATTCTGCCAAAGGTATATATTCCTTTCTCCCCCCTTGATGTATCTGTTGCCAGGAAGCAGCCTAAGGTGTCCCCGATTGCTTGAAAGACAGCAAAATGCCAAAGATGCACAGGGATATTTGGAAGCCTGACCCAGATAGGAAGCTTGGTGATGACAGCAGTAGAGGGGTCGAAGTCTGGGAACCTGGGAGTTAGGAAAAGTCCATCTGATCCCCAGAACCAGGGGCCTCCCGTTAAGGCTTTCTGGTAATCTTCATTGTGGGCAAAGACTACTATAAAGAAGCCTTTAGAGCAAAAGAAGACTTTGCTGTTGTTGGTCCAATTGGTGTGTATCCACTGGTATAGATCGGCGGAACAGGGCTAGAGGCCATTAAATCTGCAGATGATGGCTGATCTACAAATGTATGGTATTGGTCATCCAGAGATGGATGAGTGATTTCAATGCAGGGGTTTCCTCCATTTTGTCCACCAAGAAAGGTTTTGGAGCCTCAGCTGGTTGGGCAGGCTTCTTGGCAGGCTGTGCATGAACCACATCTTTATAGGAAAAACCTTTGGAGGCGGAAGATTGCCCAATGGCACCTCCCCTTAGCCGAAGTGATAGGATCACTGTGGCATTTCTTTCAATATTGTAAAAGGAAAGAGGTAGATTGTTTTCAAGCTGCTTACCGGCAAAGAGGAGCCGCATAAGGGAGGAGGGGATCCCCAGCCTTTGTTCGAGTACCTTTGAGAGATGGCGCACTGTAAAAGAGGGTTGGACCGCAAGGAGCAGGGTTTTTCCCGTCATAAGAGTTATTTGAATTTGAAAAGTTGTTTGCTGAGGATAAGAAGGATCCCTGCTGCTAGAGTGAGGAATCGAAGTTGATGCAGTGAGTTCATTGGGCTTCAGAGATAGCGCTAGATCCTGGCGAAACTGCTTCTACATGTGGAAGCTTAGTATAGAAGTAGCTAAGGGCATAGATCTGCTGGCAGAGGCGTAGAGAGAAATGCACCATCGTGCCACCTCACCGTTAGACGGCCATAGGACTGTTGCATCCATGCCCGTCGGAAGCTGTAGAGCACCCCATTCCTGCGATGGCACACATTCATAAGATAATCTGCAGCGATTTGCACAGTCCGCTCGCCCAACAAGTCTGCAGGGGGCCCAAGTAAATATCCCCACGGGAAATCACCCCCAAGCTCCAGGTGCCATCTCATGGCTGCGAATGAACCGAAAGCCATGCTTTCTCCTCGCAGAAGCTTCCCTGCATTCAGATCCATGGCAGCTGAACTAGGTCAGCGCGAACCGGCTAGCAGCGGCGGCAGCGTTTGGGGATTGAAACCCTAGGGCAAGGGGAAGTTCGTTAGCACTCTCCATTCTGTAAGATATCTACTTTACAATAGTTGATATCAAATAAATTTAATATTAAACCATGCTAAATCATACCAAGGCATGTCAATGTATTCCATACATGCTAAGACTTTCTAAATTCTAACACGTTCCAAGTGCAAATATGTGTCACAGAGTGTTATGCATGCTATGAAGTGGAAGGCCATGTTGAAGAGTGCTAAGGTGTGCTAGAGAGTTCTAATGCATGTTTAGGAGTGTTAAGGAGTAATAGGACAAAACAATAAGGGAGAACTAGTTCAAAATTCATGGAATTTAATGAATATGATGAACCTGTGCCAGGGACTAGTGTTAATGTGTGCTAGTTGTTATGCCAGGGAGGGAGTGAAAATGTTGTGAAACCAACTCCAAAAATAGAAGAAAAGAGATATCAACGCCTTAGAAATAAGCCACTTCGAGGGGGCAACCTCTAATACATTACATTAATTAAAAATTCTTGGATGATACAAATTACAAAACCTCCTTTCTATATATAGGAGTCCATGGGGCCACAATGTAATCCTAGCCCACCTGACTATAATAATTTAAGGGCATAGTAATAAAAATAAGGGGGTTACAGTAACAACAATAAGGGAATATACTAGTAATATAGGGACCTAACATGCCCCTCTCCTTAAAAGAATGTTGTCCTCAATGCTTGAGTAGCTCTGGGTGCTTCTGTATAAAATTCTCATCCTCCCATGTAGAATCTTCAATAGGTAAGTTCTTCCACTTGATGAGATACTCTGAAATTTATCGATTTCGTAGCTGTCGAGTTCTTGTTTCCGTGACCGCTTCAGGTTCCAATATGATTTTCCCTTCCTCATAAAGTTCTGGAAATATTGTTTGAACAAGAATATTTTCACCTATAACCTTCTTTAAGCATGAAACATGGAAAACTGGATGCACTCGTGAAGATGCAGAAAGCTCCAATTTGTATGCCATAGTACCAATATTTTGCAACACCTTGTAAGGACCATATTACTTTGGCGATAAATTATTATCCTTCTTAGGTTGCTTGAGGAACATTTGTTTGTATGGTTGTAGCTGTAAAAATACCTAGTCTCCTACATCAAAGATTCTCTCACTGTGATGTTGATATGCATGTTATTTCATTCGATTTTGTGCCAAATTCAGGTTATCCTTTAAGATTTGGAGAACTTATTTTTGATGCTCAATGTGATCTTCCACTCCTTCAACCTTCAAATTTTCTCTTAAAGATGATGTGATGGACGGTGAATGATATCCATAAAGTGCCATAAATGGGGTCATTTTTGCTGCAGTACCATTCAGTGAGAGGTAACCACTTGACCCATTGTGTTTGTTTATCAGATACAAAACAGTGAATATATCCTTCCAAAAATTTATTTAATATCTCAGTTTGACGATCAGATTGAGGACGATAAGATGAGCTATGAGCTAATTGAGTACCCAAACAAGAAAATAACTCCGTCCAAAAATTTCTAGTAAAAATGGGATCTCTATTGCTCATAATAACCCTTGGGTTTCCATGTAGCTTTTGAATTGTGTCCATAAATGTAGTAGCAACTGTACTTGCTTTAAATCGATGAGATAATGCACAAAAGTGTGCATACTTGGTATGTCTATCAACTACCACCATGATGACACTCTTTCCTTTGGACTTAGGTAAACCTGTGATAAAATCCATTGAAATCTCCAGCCAACATTGACTTGGAATGGATAAAGGTTGTAGAAGACCCGGGAACCTAATTGTCTCAACTTTATTCTGCTGGAAAACCAAACATTCCGCCACAAACTTTTGAATATCAGATTTAAGGCCATCCCAAAAAAAATATTTCTTCACCCTGTGGCATGTTTTTAAAAATCCTGAGTGTCCTCCTAAAGGGGAAGTGTGAAATTCCAAAAGAATATTTTGCTTTAGTTGGGAATTCTTACAAATATATAAGGGATCCTTGTACCATAAGGAATCATTTTCCCAACTAAATGTATCAGATGTACTAGGATCTTTCTGCAACTTTTGAATGAGTGTCCACACTTCTTCGTCCTTCTTCCATTCATCCCTTGCTTCGGTTATCCATTTAGGTTGGATAATAGATATGGCACAAAGCAATGCTTCCACCTCTTCATTATTTCTTGAGAGTGCATCTGAAACAACATTTATTTTCCATTTCTTGTAGATTATTTCAAAGTCATAACCCAACATCTTTGTGACCCATTTTTGTTGTTCTTCTAAAGATATTCTTTGTTCCAAAAAGTGTTTAAGACTATATGATCAGTTTTTACCTTGAAGTGTCTTCCCATTAGGTAAGTTTGCCATTTCTTTATTGCATGCAGTATTCCTAACATTTCCTTCTCATAAATAGCTTTCTGTAAATAATTTCCTTTGATTGGACGTCTTTCAAGAGCAATGGGTCTTCCTTCTTGCAATAAAACAACACCAATTCCATTTCCTGAGGCATCGCATTCCACAATAAAGGTTCTTGTAAAATCTGGTGTAGCTAATACTGGTGCTAGGCACATTGCTTCTTTAAGATGTTCAAAGGCCTTAGTTGCTTCAGAAGTCCATGAAAATGCATCTTTCTTCAATAATGTTGTTAGAGGTGATGCTATTCTCTCATAATTCTTAACAAACTTGTGATAATACACTGTTAACCCAAGAAATCCTCGCAACTGCTTTATGGTTTTGGGGATGCTCCATTCCCTAATGGCTTTAAATTTGTTACGGTCTACCTTAACACCGTCACGAGATACAATATGACATAGATATTCCACCTCTTGCACTCCAAAGAAACATTTGGATGTTTTTTCATATAATTGTTTCTCCTACAATAGTTTGAGCACCCTATCAACATGTTGAACGTGATCCTTCCAAGACCTGTTGTAGATTACTATATCATCAAAAAATACTAGCACAAATTTTCTAAGGAAGGGTTTGAAAATGGAATTCATCAACCCTTGAAATGTAGAAGGTGCATTGGTAAGGCCAAAAGGCATGACCAAAAATTCATAATGAACTTCATGAGTTTGAAATGTTGTTTTCAGAATATCTTTAGTCTTCATTCTAATTTGATGATATCATGAATGAAGATCCAACTTGGTAAAATAAATTGCTCCATGTAATTCATCCAGTAATTCATAAATAACAGGAATGGGAAATTTATCTTTAATGGTGAGCTTATTGAGCTCCCTATAATCCGGACACATGTGCCATGATCCATCCTTCTTGTGTAGCAATACTACAGGAGCAAATAATGAACTTTGACTAGGTTGAATTATACCATCCTCTAACATTTCTGCAATCATACATTCAATTTCGCTCTTTTGTACATAAGGATAGCTATAAGGCCTGATGTTTGGAGGAACACATCCTGGAATAAAATGAGTAGCATGATCATGATCACGATTAGTGGGAGTCCTTTGGGAGTTTCAAACACCCTGGTATGATTTTCCAAGACTTTTTGGAGATCTGAAGAAATAGATGATTTTGGTGTTGGAACTTCTAGTGAGCATAATTGTGCAATTACGCCTCATTTTTCTTTCTTTAGAAGATTTTTCATGACATTAGAGATTATTATCTTTCCTGGCTTCCCTGCAATACCCTGTAATTTGACTTCATTTCCTTCTGAAAAAAAATTCAAGAATAGTTCTTGAAAATTAAAAGCTACCATCCCCAAAGATTGTAAGCATTGTACTCCTAGTACAACATCAGCACCTCCCATAGGAATGGAAAGCATTGGACTTTTCAATACATATTCCCCCATGGATATCTTGATATTATGGAATTTTCCAGAGCAATTTATAGTTCCTCCATTTGCAACCATCACTTGACATTCTGGTGCTGGGTATAGAAAACAATTCAATTCCTTGGCTACCTTACAGTGAATAAAATTATGGGTGCTACTTGAATCAATAAACACTATTACCTTTTTATTCTTGATATGTCCTTCTATATTGAGAGTTTGAGGAGTGCTAATTCCTTCCAATTAATTACACAATATGGTCGGACTCATTTATTCCTCTTCTAGGGTTGTTTGGTGGTGTATATCCTCTGCTTTTGAATATTCTTGTTCATTTTCTTCTTCCTCTTCACAATCTATGTAAAATAATTTATTCTCAGCACAATTATGACCTTTAGTATATTTTCTATCACAATTGTAGCAAATCTCTTTTGCTCTTTTTTCTTCCAATCGTTGTGGTGTCAACCTTGTATGTTGTGCAAATCTAGGATTACCAACACTTACCTCTTTATAGAAGTGAGTGGTAGGCTTCTTTGTCGCCATAATTTTACATTCAATTTTTCTGGCCAACCTGAATGCCTTCTCCAATGAATTAGGTTCCAAAATACGAACTTCATGTTGGATGTTATCCTTTAAAGTACCTATGAATATATCAGTCATGCATTCCTCTGAAATATTAGTTACCCTTATATTCAATTTTTGGAAGTCCTCAATGTGCTCCCCCACTAAACTATTTTGTTTGAGATTTATCAATTGGCTAAAGAAGTTGTTGCTCTTCGTATCCTCATAATGCGCTATCATTTCCTCCGTAAAAATTGACCAAGTGACAATTTTTTAATGGGAGCAAAGCCATCGATACCATACAAATGTATTTTGTTTTAAATGTAAGGTTGCAATGCATACCTTTTGTGTGTTTTTCACATTATTGAGATCAAAATATTGCTCCATATGTAGTATCCATGTTACAGGATCCTTTCCATCAAACTTCGTCATATCCATTTTTGGAATATGGTGGTTCTTCCCTCCAACAGTAGAGTTTATGAAATCATGATTAACATTTATTTTGTTCTCATCATGAGTTTCCTCTACTATCTTTTCACCACTAGGAAACATTTCTTGTATCAACTTTGCCAAACTTTTGATGTCTAGTTTTAGATCCTTCTTCATGTTTTCCATGTTGTCTTTCATTTTTTCATCGATCTTAGCTTCCATGTCATCCATCTTAGCTTCCAAACCATTCATATTAGCTTCCAAACCATTCATCTTAGCTTCCACACCTTTCTTCAAACCATCCATCTTTGTTTCCATGCCTTTCTTCAAAACTTTCATTTCATTTTTTGTTGTTCTTTGCGAGAGAGAAATTTGTTGCAGTTGCTCTTGTAATTTTGATATGTCATGTTGTCATTCTTCATCTTCATGTATTATAGTAGAGCCTTCTAAAGGCTTAATGGGTGTTGAATTATTTTTAGGGGCCATTTTAGAATCCAATACTGATATCTATTCTACAATATGCCCTTGGAATCAATTCAACAAGATTCTTAAAATAAGACTTATGCAATTCGGAAAAAAAAAAACACACCCTTTACTTGCTTTTGAGGAGCTCGATATTGAAATTGAATTATCTCTGTAATGGCGGATCCTCAATATCTGAAATTCAGCCCTGTAGTAGCCCTCTGAAGCTTCTTTCAAATTCCACAGCTCTGATCTGATTTGAATTCCTCAAGACAAAATTATATTCAATCTCCCACAATGACCCAATTTTGAACTAGTTTAGTAGAGAAAACTTGTATGACTTTCCATGTGTCATTGTTTCCTCCTTTGGCTCTGAAATTGACAGAATTAAAACTAAAACCCGTGTACTTACGACCACTTTTTACACCACTCCAATCAAATGCTCAGAGAGAGAGCTATGAATATTTTCCCACGATCACCTCCTTGAGATGAAATTCAGAAGCCTCAAAAAGCCCTACCTTCCATAGATCATATCCCTAAAAAGATTGCGAATCAATATCTAAAATTTTGCGACGATATTCATTGGGATTTTGGCTTCTCACTTTAAAAATTTAATATTTTGAACCTTTGTATAAAAGAAATTATTATGAAAATACCGCGATGACCTGTTTAGGTTAAATTCAGGTGCCTACAAAATGACCTAACTTTCATAGATCATATCTTTGAAACTATTGCGAACCAAGCTCTAAAATTTTGCAAAGATGTTCCTCGGGATTTTGGCTTCGAACTCTAAAAATTTCAGATTCTTAACCTTCGTAGAAAAAAAATTATAGAAAAAATTCCATGCTAATCGGTTTGGAGCAGCGAAACCCTAGAATCTCAAATCTCTGATACCAAATGTTGTGAAACCAAATCCAAAAAATAGAAGAAAAGAGATTTCAACGCCTCAGATATAAGCCACTTCAAGGGGGAAACCTCTAATACATTACATTAATGAACAATTCTTCGATGATACAAATTAAAAAGCCTCCTTTCTATATATAGGAGTCCATGGGGCCACATTGTAATCTAAGTGGGGCCACAATGTAATCCTAGCCGACCTTACAATAATAATTTAAAGGCACAATAATAACAATAAGGGGGTTACACTAACAACAATAAGGGAATATACTAGTAATATAGGGACCTAACATAAAAGGTATGCTAAGGATTGGTAAGCCATGCCCAGAAGTCTCAAATTGTGCTTAGGAGTTCCAAGGTGTGCTAATTATATGTAACAAATAGTGCCAAGATATGCCAATACATGCCAGGCGCTAAGGATATGTAGGGTTCTAGGGTATGTCGATATGTGTCAAGAATTTTCAAGGAAACAAAAGGAAGAACCAAAAAAAGGGTTAATAAGTCAGGACTTTTCAAAAGGGGTATGCTAGCCACACTAATAATAGGTCCCAATAGATGCAAAGTGGCATTGTGTGCCAAGTGCTAATGTATGTCAATTCATTCAACCAAGGTGTTCGAGGGCATGCTAGGGACTACATGCATGCCAGCAGATGATACACATGCCACCATGTGATTGGGTGTCATTGTCATGACAAGATTTTCCAAGACATGCGGAGTGCTAGGAAATGTTATTGTGTGCCAAAGCATTAATTTAAGGTGTGCCGAATTGTTGAAGAGTTTTACATCTTTCTCGTTAATAAAATTGATAGAGATTGGTTTGTATTAAATAATATATTTCCTATGCACACTAGTAGGACTTTATCTAAAGGGAGTTTTCCATATAATAAAATTAATAGATATGAATCATGTGTTGACTCATAGGAAGACTCTATTCAACTAGTCATTACTTGAGGTAAATGACATACAGTAATGACTTCTTAAAAAATTGACTAACTCTAACCACTATCGCCTTGGACATATTATAAAAAATAATCCACAATAATTATATTAAATCATGATATTTTGACAAAAATATATTAACAAGCACATAACGTCATAAAAATCTCATTAGAATGATTAATGATGACGAACATTTTTTGACCATCACCAATGGTAACAAAAAAAGCATTGGTGAGGGTCATTAAAATTTTGTCACTAGAAGTGTCACCAAAGAGAGAATTGGTGATAGGCATTTAACAACCCTCACCAAAAGCGTCATGACAATGGCTTTGGTGATGGACCTTAAAGGACCATCACTATATACACTTACAATGACGCTTTTTTAAGGACCGTCACCATATGTGACATTGGTGACGGACCTTAAAGGTCCATCATAAACATGACCCTCACCAATGTCCTTTTTTCTTGTAGTGAATCCACCATCAATTGGACTATTCAAGTGTATTGTAACTGCCACTGATTACTTCACAAATTGGGTTGAAGAAATACCCGCCAAAAAAGAAAATGACAAAGTGGTGATGAAGTTTTTGGAGGAGAACATCTTCAGTAGGTTTGGTTGTCCAGTCAAGATCGTAACTGATAATGCTCATATATTTAATTCTACTCAATTAATTGATTTTTGTAAAAAATATAATGTACTTTTTTCACATTGCACAACCTACCATCCATAAGGGAATGAATTGGCAGAATCTTCAAACAAGACATTGGTTAAGATTGCAAAGAAAAAAATCACTGACAATTAAAAATACCAGAACTTAAGGTTAAAATTTTCTCTTTGGGAAGTTCGAATAACTACTACGAGGTCCACTGGGAAATCGCCTTTTGATTTGGTTTATGGAACTCATGCATTGTTTCCTAGTCAGTTGGTCAAACCATTGATTTCTTTCCTTCAAGAAGCTCAGGAAGAACCTAATGCTCTGGTAAGAAGAATGAATAAAGTGATTGAGTTAAGTGAATGCAGAGACAATGTTAGAGATAACTTGATTACTTATCAGGAAAAAATGAAGTCTATTTTTGATAGGAAGGCAAAGTAAATCCTCTTTCAAGTAGGATATTTAATATTGGGATGGGACACTAGAAGGGAGGATAAAGGAAAGCATGGTAATTTTGACCCCCTCTGGTATGGTCTATACAGAATTACTAAAGCCAGGTCAAAGAATACTTTCATCCTAGAAGATTTGGATGGAGAACCTTTGCAACTACCTATGAATGGGAATTATTTCCAGCGCTAAAAGTCAGCATTCCACCATTTTAAATACCAGATTTCTCATTGTCCATATGTCACTAAGAAATACTTGACTCCATTCCTGACGTGAAGACACTGATCGGAGGTTATTTTCAGTTTCGTGGAAAAATCACTATCCCTAGGTGGAGCCAGATGTTGTGGCTCATTTCTCAAAACACAAAAAAACATATATCTTAGAAAATGAACAAATGTAAAAAAATTTATATGCCGAAAAAATAATCTTCGATTTATATGTTGGTGTATTAACATTATGTGCCAAGATGTAAAGGTGGGTCTGACCATCTAGTTAATAGTCGTGTAACTCACCAAGAGGGATTTAAAAGTAAAATAGTTGATTTCTATTGCAGGAAACCCTGGGGAAAAAATAGACCGAGGTATAGTGCCGACGGTGCCTCTACACTTGAACCTTACGAGAGCTCATTGACTATGATCAAAGGTTCATGATCACTGCGGAGGCATACCTCTGAAGTGCCTGCCATACCCTATAGTATTCTCGTGGTGACATAAGGAACTTGTGACACTAGCAATCAATGTCACCAACAAGCAAGCCAACTCCTGCCAGCAAGTGAGCCAGTTCATCATTCATGTCATATGTCCATTGTGTGTCATGTCATTCATTTAATTCACATTTTTTTCCGAACCCTTGCTACATATATAAAGTATGCTTCAAAACCCGATTCTTTCACCTTCCATTTTTCATTCGTAGTTATCTAGAGTCATCGAATTCATCCAACCTATCACCTCGGATTTCGTACAATCGCCACCCTGTGTAAAATTATGGCCAAAAAACCATCGCTCTCTAGCTCTTCTAGCCACATTCCACTTATGGATACATAACAAGATGTTAAGGATATCATTTTCACATTCGAGCACATTCCCCTTTATCAACAAATCTTACTCAATGAGCGAAACTCTCCTCTTTACTCAACCAGGGTCAGGTCTGGTGTTATGTTTGCATGTGTCCCTAAAGCCCATATTTTTCCTGAATTCATACTTTGGATAGTACTAGCATTATATACTAGAAATTTCTTTGTGATGAATCGTGTCGGACAAAGTGTTCTTCAAGCCATGTCTCTGTTAATCCTTTAAGCCTTCTTCTATCTTGACTCAAAGTCTTATGTAAGTTTTATTGAAAGAATCATTGATAGCGTTTTGTGACAATATCGTAGGGAAAGATTTTACACAGGTGGTATTCTTTATAAAACCAGAAGAATGACGTCTCTCTCCAAATGATAAAGTGTTTCCGTTGGAGATTTTTGATGCAAGAGGTCAAGCCTGTACTATAATTTTTGTCAGAAATACTTGGAAAGGAGGATGCTGGTCGAATTGACAGGTTAATGCTTGGATTATTTGCTTCAATGATGAAGCCTAATGTGGTGTTGGACATCCCTTCCTATTGGCAAGAGAACATTAATTCTTAGCTTATGAGCCTCTCTCTCACTAGGTCTTTCAGATTCACTTCACTTATTACTTGTTTATTTTTATATCAAAATTTAGAAGAAGTTATACATTTGGGGTTGAATATTGTAGATTAAAATAAGAAAAGGAAATCAATAGTATTTTGGATAGATTTAATAAGGAATGACCCTAATGATGGAGGATTTTTTTATTTTTCTTCTTATTTTATGCCAATTTCCTATAAGATTTTGAATGGAATCACTCCTCCATGTTTTATGCCGAAGGCCCAAGAGTTTCTTCAACTAACTGTTAATTGTAAATTTGGAGATTGGTTTATGTATGATGATTATTCAGAGATTAGGTTGTATGGAGCTAATATTGAGCCTTATAGATTTCCTACCTTTGTCCCCATGAGGATGTTTGCCTTGGAGTTTATTAGATAGAGCTTGAATCTAGATCAGATACATTTTTTTCCAATGAAGAAAGGTCGTCTATTTAAGATACCTCTGACTATTGTACCCTTCGTAGTGAATATGAGACAAGCATCAAATGAGTTAAACCAAATGGTAGAAAGCATGCATTTTTTATTAGGTGATAAATGGTCTTATGACACACACAAGGTAATTTCTAACACGAGATTTGAAAATGGATATTCATCTTTTGTTCATGATAGTAAACCTGAAATTGAGAAGCTAGATAACAAGGGTTTTGGAGGCTCCACTAGTACTAGCATTAAGACTACCATTATCTTTGAAAGGGAAAGTAAAATAAAAATAAAGAGAAAGTTATTGATTCCGAGGATGAAGAACATAGAGATGAAAAAAGGAATAATTTAAGTGAAGAGATTCCAAACACACAACCTATTTTCTCAATTCAATTAGGAGATACTCAAAATCTGCCAACCTCACCATTAAGACATGAAGTTGTTCATGATCAGGTACCTTTGTTCAAGTAGCCCTTTGACCAATTTTTTGAAAAGAAACAGAAGATCAGAGCAAGTCTAGAAGCTCAAGCTGAATATCAGATTACTCCCGATCACACCAGATTGTTGATTGTTATGGATTTAGAAAGGGATCATTTCAAAATTTCCTTCTCCCACCCATCTGAAATGACAATAGGGCCATCTAGAAGTTTTAAAACTAAAAATCTAACTATTAGTCCTACAAATATCCATTTACTTGATAAATTTTAACTTACACATGGAAGCTGGCCAATTGATTGTTAATGACTTGAGTAAAACCAGTGCAGTTGCCAATAAGGCTGAAAATATGTTAGGAAAATTAATTAAGCAACTAAAGTTAGAGAAAGAAAATTCCAGGGCTTTTGTGACTCAAAATGAAGAATTGAAGAAGGTAATTGTAAAGGTTGGAGTGGACCCCAATGACAGATAATTTGTGAAAAAATTATTACAAAGTGCAGAATCTAAAATCAATGTGTTGTGGAAAAAGCTAAAACTAGCCACTAGAGAACACCCAATGGCAGTAGATGTTGAAGAAGTAGAAAATAAGAAAGAAAATTTTTTAACAGTTGTTGCAGAGATATGAAGAAATGTCTAGGTTAAAGGAAAAATTAGTTAATATGTAGGGTCAGAGTGATTCACATATCTGCACCATACTCTTATCATTTGGAGATGATGACCCAATTGTCAGATTATCACAATTGAGAACATAATTAAAATTGGAAGAAATTTATCTCAAGAAAACCAAAAGTGATTTTGGTACAACAATAAAATTAATACATGCCAAAGATGGGGAAGTTAACAAATATAAATTTGATCACCAAACATGTTATGACGAAATCAAAAATCTTGAATAGAAATTAAAGGGAAACATGTCCCTAATTCAAGCAAAGGAGATTTTGTGGAATGAGATTATTGATGTAATAAAAACAATTTGGGAATTATTACTTATAGTTTCAGAAGATAAAATCATAATCAAGGATTTATAGGAGCTCATCCTTGTTGATAAGTATAATTTACTTAAAATAGCTCTATGGGAAAAATTTCTATTGATTTTTTTAATTCCTAGATAGATCAAGAGCTAGAAGAGCATGAAATCAAATATAGAACATTGTGTGTTCTAGAAATCAATAAGTTTATTGTGAAGAATTCTTGTAGGAAATCAACAGAGAAGAAATTGATAGAAATCAAATAGGTTGTGGATAAATTGAATACCATTTTTGATAAAAGGACCAGAGTTGGACGACCATCGTGTGGGTTTTCATTACAAGTGTCAAGGTAAGGCTACTGTAATTTAGGTTTATGATAGTTTTGAAGCCCTTAAATGACGTTGGAGGAATCCCGTCTTTATGGTATGTATACAAGGTGACATGAGGAAATTATACCTCATCCATTTGTGCAAAAAACACTTGAAGATAAGGATCGACAACACAAGATATAATATCAAGAAGCTGCAACAAATTTTTTCATTGTATCTTGTATTCCATATAATGTTGTATTGTTTAGGTTGGTTTAATATAATTAAGATTGGGTTAGACATTATTGTACAATTTTGTTAAAAATTGTCAATCTTGTGCATGAGTGATTTGTTGCTTTATATTGTCCGTTGTGGAAAGTAGTCCTGGTTGAGATTCTTGGTTTGGTAACATCCACGATTTTTGGAGCCAAACCTTGACCCAAGATCGTCAAAATTAAACATGTACTTAGAGCATGTCTTACCTACTTTGGATGTAATTGAATAAAATTGGTGTGCAACGAAGTCCAACGTGAGAGGGAGTTGGTAACATTGTAGGTTACAATGTCAAAGTTGTAGGTAAGGCTCTAGTATGAGGACAGGTTGGAGGGGTTTTCCAACTATATTCCTTGGAAGGAAATGATCACGTTAGTCTTATAGGTCAACAAGATCGAACATTTTTCCAAGAAAGCCATCAAAAAGCTAACCTACCATACGGAGTTGGAAATATATGAATATTTGGATACGAATGTGTTGCGCTATACAACACCCCCCATTTAGTTTTACTAAATGGGGACCCTTTAAAAATAAATAGGAGATTTATTTTATTTAAATTTTAGCTTTAAGTCAAAAAAAATTAGGAAATAAAGTTTATTTTTCTTTTCCTCTTTTATTCCTTAGTGCACAACGTAATTCGCAAAAACTACAAACTTAAATTACACAAAATCCACTAAGTCATGTGGGCTGCGATATGCTAAGATCTTTCCAAATTCATATCAAAATCTTATTCCAAACACTCTAATCACTGTTATAAACCAACATCTCATTGCACCTCATTTAAATTATCGAACTTACATGCAATTCAGTGAAAGTTACGATTAAGCGGACCCAATGAGCCAATAAAGTAATAAACATAAAGCTCCAAGGTTCGATAGAGCATAGCGACATGATTTCTTGAAAGTGCACTTCACATTTTGTAGGATATAAATAAAAGAAAATTCATTTACTGCATAAAAGTTGCAATGTGCGATTTGTGCAGATCACATTTCACATTATTTATGGGTAACATAATAAATGGAAATAGTTATAAGTTGTGATATGAGATGCGAAATGACTCATGTCAAATCAAACTAAATACGATATCCAACACTTTAAACTGATCGATATACATTACACGTGAAGGTGTAAGAGATTTGATTTAAAATAATTACTGGTGATTAATAAAATTTAGTAGAAGTAAGGTTTGATAAATTCATATCTACTTCGAGCATTTGTTGAAGTGATTGAATGCTACATTTGTTTCAATTGTATTTTCCTCTATGTTCTCTATAGTTTTAATGTTTTATTTTCTCACTTGAAATCAGGAGACCACTTAACGGAGTGAGGAAAATTAAAATGAACAAGAAAGGAAAATAAATTGACAAAGCATCATCTACCAAACATTCAGATATATATCCCCTGTTCTCATACACCACCTGCAACAAGGATTGTGGAAGTTATTCATGGCAGGCAATGTATAAGATTTTCGAGGATGAAAATCCAAGGGTAATAGTCAAAGTTGCTTCAGCAGGCATGTCTGTTTCTTTAGACCCAACCTACTTTGAAGTTGCATGCTCATTCATCCATAAGGTAGCAACAAGGCCGAAGATTCTCACTTATACAGATATAGCCAAGTAGGTAATTTAACACTTAAACATAGAAGACAAAACATTCAAATATCCAAAAGGCAGGAATATTGGGTCATTCAAGGTAGAATATTTAAGGACAATGAGCACCTACCCGTCCCACAACAAAACTATTTCAAGGCTTTTCTTCAAATATTTATAGAAAAACATCCATACCTGATGAAATTCATAAAGGAATGGAAGGAAGACCAAAGAATGATTAAACGAGATAAACTCGGTATGTACCCAATAGCACAAATTCATTCACCTTATTGTTATGATGCTGGTATGTTGTCTAGATTATATTAAAAACATGATACCACCAGGTTTTTTGTATATTGTGTCCCATTAATTGACGCAATCGTCAATTCTTTAATTCTGAATTGGGAAAATATCCTATCAGATAATTTAGCTAAAAACATCATGGAGTATAGGAATTAAATAAGTGTTTCATCTAGAGAAACACCCCCCTTTTATATGAGTGGCTATGTCATGGACACAATTTTATTTTCTTCTAGTTTCCCTATCATAGGATTGAAATGGACAACCCAAGACCCTACTCCAATCCACATTTACCATAGAGCCCTTTTGGATTCAAACTTAAATTTACGTTTTTATAGAATTTTCCATAGAGTCATGTTGCCTATGCACCAGATGATATTCAATGATAAAGCCCCTAGGGTTTCCAAATAGGTTGGTACAAACATTCTTTCTATTGCAAGATGGTTTGTAGAGGAAATATTCACATATGTCAAGGTATTTGGGAGTTATGCTTCTCCTCATGTCCTACATATTATGTTCCTGATAAGTTACTTGCAAGAGAGATAGCCTACCATCTTGTTGTAAATGGCATTTCTAAACAACATAAAGATGCTAAGAAGGACGTTTGGCCTAATTTCCCTTTACAATGTGGTACTTTTTCACTTTTTGATATTGGTCATACCTACAAGTAAGTTTCAAACGTTAATCTATTGAATTTTTCCGTAATGCCAAGACGACCATATGATCTAAATGATGCAATTAAAAACTACATCACAAAGCTCAAAGTAAAACCTTTTGTGAAAGAGATAGATAGATTCGATGTTTTATTTCAAGGCATCGAATTTTTTTTAGATATACTTAAGTTTGCATCCAATCAACTCAATCATTATGACTTGGAAGCCTTCCAAGCATATATAAGTAAGATATTGGAAAATATTCCTCTAGATTTTTTAACTATTGAAGATGTCAACAAACATACTCCAAGTATTAGCTTAGATAATGAAGTGAAAGACATGTCTAAAGATGAGTCAAGACAATTAGAGCATCAATATCATGATTTGGATCATTCTAAAAAAGAATCCAAAAATAGAAAGGAAAACCAAGAAGAGATAATTGATCAAGTAATCTGAGAGATTGAGATGCAGGAGAAAAAAGAAAGCAATGGAATAGAGTCAACTTATCAAGAAGTTCAGGAGATTAAAGATACAATTGATCAGTCAAAAAAGTCCCAACAAAATAATTTGAATAGTGAATGGCATGAGTTTTCTAAAGCAATAAAAAGTCCTAAAAAAAATCCCAATACTGATCAAGCTTCTAGTTTTTAGACACCAGAATATTCCCAATAATTAGTGGAAACTGTTACACCGCTACAACAAGTTCCAGAAACTCATGATCAAGAGATCATTCCGGCCTATCTCACAAAATAGATAGTGTTAAAAGTTGAGAAACCTCCTTCGTTGGATATCTTCTACAGTCCTAGTCATAAATTTGTAATGAAGAGAAGCAAAAGGAGAAGAATTGATGATATAGTCGCAAACCTTACAAATGACTATGTTGATGTTTTATGGAAGGATTCTCTAGCTGATCCTACTCAACATTTAACCAAATTGTCATATTTTTTAGGTGCATATGCTACTACGAAAATTGATAAAGCTACTGAGGTTGAAATGTTATTGAAGAAGAAAGAAGATTGAATAGAAGAATTAGAGAGACTCTTGAATCAAGAAAAGTCTAACTCCAATGAGAAAGTAAAATTGAAGATGTCCCAATTTCAAAAGGATTTTGAAAGTCTTAATTTACAGCATCAAGTAAAACCTGAGTACAACTCATTGTAAGAAAAAAAAAATGGAAGCAACAATGACCAGATTACAAATCCAACCATAGTTAGAGAAATTCATAAAGGAAGCACTGGATGTGAATGTTAAGTTAAAGAAACAACAATAACTATTTTTCCAACAAGCTTCTATTACTGGCTCTTATTGTGACTCAAGTGAAATATTGATCCAAAGTAGCTATCCAGAAACTTGAATATGAGAAGATCAAGAATAAAATAAATGAACACATTAAATGGCAAGAATCAGACTCAGGCCAGGAAGATAATCTGCCCTGGGTAGATAAGTTCCACAAGGAAATATTATTCAAATATTGGGAAGCATAGATAAAGCAGGCAGAGAAAGAAGCAGCAAGAGCATTAAGATTATCAAAGGTAATTACTGAATCTGTGTGTGAATAGCTTACGAAAGAAGAAATTATCAAAGAGTGTACATCTGGAGTGGTCTCAGAAGTCAAACAAATAGAAACATAGTGGAAACAAAAGGAAGAAACACATGATTAAACAATTAAAAAATTAAATAAGTTTGATCAAGAAAATTATTGGAATTTTCTGATCAAACCTTATCATTAGTATGAGACCATAAAGTATTTAATAGATTTGACAAGAATATCACATCCAACATTCTCAAATTAGGTATTTAAGGGATAGGTTAGATTGAGGATTTTGCAGCAAGATTAGCTCAAGCCCATGCTAGATATTTTCCAACTTCGGGATCAAATCCAAAAGAAATATCAGAATTCATAAATCATATTGTTACCTTATTTTCCTATATGTTTGTTAAATTTTTTCTTACAAGGATGGTTGTTTGAAACCTCCTATATTTTCATGTAATAATGTATTTTTAAAACATAGTTAGTTTAGTATTAAAAACCCTCTCATGCATTTAGTGAAGGGTCCAGAAATTTGTCAAAAACATTTGCAAAGAATGCACTTTTGTACATTTGTGAATGCTTTGATAAATTAATGGAACACAGTCTATTATCTTTTGACAATTGAAGTTGTTTAACTGATGTTACACTATTGTACTCTTTAAATTGCTTTAAAGTGAACAAGAGCAGACATCTACTGTTAGTTTACATGAGTATAACTCCATACATATGGTAAATCTATTCACTTGTATTAAGTCTTACTTTCTATATTTAAAATCCTCTCTTTATTGCATTATATATTTCAAACGTCATTATAGATGAATGTTATATGCACTTCTGTGCCAATATTTATCTATGATTTCTTATCTGATATATAATCACACATATGAATGAGATATAATTTTCACAATTATTCTAATAAAACTATTTTGTTAGAAGGATTATCTTACTTAATTTTCATCTCTTTCAACTGCTAAATAATCTACATTACTAATAGTTGAAAGATATCTTTTTCGATCGCATAAAGGAAGAAACACCTTGAGTATATAGTAGAATATATAGTTTACATAGATGCATGTGGTAGATTAGAATCATTTTCCGTTGCATGTTGTATAATAAAAACACGCCAAAATAATCTGTATTTGGAAACTAGTCCCATTATCCCCAGTTAGAGAAACTACACCAAACAAAATAGGAGTTGTTTCAATTTCTGGACTAGGTGGTTTTCCCCCATCTTTTGGTAGCAGAATTTTGATGCTTGGAAATTCTGGTGCTAGAGGGATGGCTTTGTGAATGGAAGAAAGGTCTCATAAACCTAAAGGTCAATCTAAGAGTCTCTATCCCTCTATATCCCCATCAACTTCCAGAAAATTATCTAGATCATCATCTTTAAAATATGAAGTTGATCATCCTTCTCCTAAGTCTCCTAGTGTTACTCAACTCATACTATCTCCTAATTCTCATCAAACGTCTCCAGAAGTTCAGTATTTGATAGAAAAGTTAGAGAGAGTATCCATTTCTGCTGAAAATCCTGAATCTTCTCAAATATTAGATATCAGTATTTTGTCTTCTTTACAACCTTGAAGAATATTAACTCGATCAGAAAGTAAAAAGACATGAATTATTCCTTTTTAACTTCCCATCGATAGTAATTGAAAGAGAATAAAGAGGTCTCAATCAGAGTAAATATCCAACAAGATTTTATCGTATTCACCATCGTTACCTCTGCCCACTTCCACAACTTCCATTTCAACAATTAGCGTTAATTTAACCAGTTCCAATACTCAAAATACTACCCCTTCAACTAGTCTTAATAGTCATCCTACCTCTGCTTCAACTCAAACTTAATCCATCACATCCACCCAACCTCTAATGGCAGGCCATGTACCTCCACCAAATATGCGTCCATGGAACAATCAAGGGGTTGTAAATATGTCGAATCCTCTTCATGCTCTTCCAAAATATCCTAAGAGGTGGTCACCTAAGTTTAATCCTAATGATGGTCTTCCGGCAGAAGAACACATTCATAATTTTATGTTAGTCATGAATTTAAAATAAGTAGATGAAGAGGATTGTGTCATAAGATTATTTATGTATACTCTAACAGGATCCTCAGGATCCTGGTATTTTTCACTGTCTTCCTGCTCTATAACTAGATGGAATAAGTTTGAAGAAAAATTTCTAGCTAAGTTTGGTGATGACAGGACCACTGCTATGCTCATAAATGCTTTATCAAATCTAAAAGATAAATCAGGTCAGAAGATAAAATATTTTAATTCAAGATTTAATAAATTACTCAATATAATTCCCTCTACATAATTTCTTGGTGAAAAAGTTCAAATTGAATGGTATATTTCATCTCTTCCATCATATATAACTATTTTTATTGATAGAGAAAAATTGCCAACACTTGCAGAAAACATGAAAGAATCTCTATCTGTAGAGAAACACATTACCTCTCGTGAGAACAATAATTCTCAAGAAGATAGAAAATCAAAGAAGGTATCCTTCAAATTTGATTCTAAAAATAAGTTGCCAAAAGACCCTTTTGATGTGTAAGGTCTTCAAAAAGTTTTGAAGATTTGGAAAAAAGATATGGAAGATATCAAGAAACAAGTTGCTGAAAATTGTAGATCAAAAAAGAATTTCAAAAACTTCAAGAAAGGTCAGTCCTCTAATACTGAACCTCCAAATATCATATCTAATGTTGAATCTTATCAAGATACAGAGGAAGGGCAAACAAAGGAAGAAGAAGATGATGAGGAAGAATAAGTTGAACTAAATGGAATGTGGGATTTCATCCTACCAAATGAAGAACAACATGAAGCTTTACCTATGAGTACAATGAGAAAAGATAATACTGAAGCAATGCAGCCAAATTAACAACAAAATATTTCAACGCATGCTAAGGCTAAAATAGTAAGAAAAAATTCTACTTCAAAGGCTATAGAAAGAAGTCTCGTTACTTAAGAAACTCCACCTGCATCTAAGACAATGGTAGTCTCAGACACTATTGAGTATAATGGAATTGAAGATATGAAGAAAACCAGGGCCAACATTTCGATTCACGAGCTTACTAAATTAAAGAAGAAACATAAAATATTACTTAGAGACTTAAATATGGTTCCTGCCTCAGACTTACCTGCTCCAGTAATAGTACAAGCTACTAATAAAATGGGTAAGCCACCTTCTCCTTCAACTAAACTAGATGCTACAGACTTCATTATGATAGGTGATCAATCCATCTCTCATACTCCTCCGTTTATCTTAACCTATGAGATCTATAATAAAGACATTCATAATTGTTTAATAGACTCAGGGGCTTCCTCTAATATAATGCCAAAATTAGTCTGTGCTAAGTTGAACATAACTCCTTAGATTTCCCCTGTTCATATAGTACAACTTGATAGAACTAAAGTATGGGTTGTAGGAGAAATAAATTCTTCTCCATCAGATTTTCATCATACCCCAAGGTTGCTCATATAATTTATGTACAAGTGAATGATATTTTTGAGTTTTATGACTTAGTTTTAAGCCGAGACTGATCTGAAAAACACCATGGATATTTTGCAACAGACTGGTCGCGTATGTGGCTACCATATAATGGAAATCCAAATCAAATCTAGGTAGACTGTGAAAAGTTCATGAAACATACAGTCATCGATCTGGAAGGAGTAAATGATCCAACAACATTCAATAATAACATTATTTGAAACTACTCAGCAGAGCCTTTTTTGGGAAATTTCAATGCTCAACCGTCACCTTTCTTTGATAATGCAGTTGTTTCTCAAATTAAGAATTTTTCCCAGACAGATAGTTCCAAGTGTAAAAAAATTGTAGATAAAGCAGTAGTTAATTTTTTATTTTCACTACAAGAAAAAATCACATTGGTGAGGGTCATGCTTGTGACATAACTTTAAGGTCCATCACCAATGTCACATATGGTGATGGTCCTTAAAAAACCGTCACTGTAAGTGTATATAGTGATGGTCCTTTATGGTCCGTCACCAAAGACATTTTCAATGACACTTTTGGTGAGGGTTGTTAAAGGCCCATCACTAATTCTCTCTTTGGTGACACTTCTAGTGACGAACTTTTAATTACCCTCACCAATGCTCTTTTTGTTACTTTTGGTGACGGTCAAAAAATGTCCATCATCATTGATCATTAAAAAAGCGTCACTGTAAGTGTATATAGTGATGGTCCCTTATGGTCCGTCACCAAAGACATTTTGAATGACACTTTTGGTGAGGGTCGTTAAAGGCCCATCACTAATTCTCTCTTTGGTGACACTTCTAGTGACGAACTTTTAATGACCCTCACCAATGCTCTTTTTGTTACTTTTGGTGATGGTCAAAAAATGCCCGTCATCATTGATCATTCCAATGAGTTTTTGATGATGCTATGTGCCTATTAATATATTTTTTTGTCAAAAGTTAACGATTTAATACCATTATTGTGGAGTATTTTTTATAATATGTCCAAATCCATACTGGTTAGGGTCAGTGAATTTTTTAGAATTAATTAGTGTGTATCATTTCCCTCAAGAAATAACTAGTCGAATAGAGATTTCCTATGAGTCAACACATGATCGATATATATTAAGTTTATTATCTAGAAAATTCCCTTTAGATAAAGTTCCACTATTGTGTGTATGAAATATATTATTTAATACATAATCAAGCTTTGACAGTTATATTAATGAGAAAGACCTAACGATCCTCACCAATCTGGACATGCCTTAAATTAATGCTTTGGCACACACTAACATTTCTTAGCACCCCACATCTATTGGAACATCTTTGTACCTAGAACATCTTGTGATGAAACTTATGCCCAAGCACATGGTGGCATGCGCTAGCACAACATCGAACTCTCCTAACATGTGTTGGCATGCTGCATATAGTCCCTAGCATGCCCTGGAACACCTTGGTTGAATGCATTGACATACATTAGCACTTGGCACACAATGCCACTTGGCATTTATTGGGACCTATTATTAGTGTGCCTAGCATGCCCCTTTCAAAAAGATAAAGTCCTGACTTATTAACCCTCTTATTGGTTCTTCCTTTTGTTTCCTTGACACATACTGACATACCCTGGCACCCTGCACCACATCCTTAGCACCCAACATGTATTGGCATATCTTGGCACTATTAATTGGCACATGATATAATTAGCACACCCTGGAACTCCCAAGCACACTATGGGAATTCTTGGCATGCCTTGATATTCCCTAGCATTCCTTACCAAAGCTTAGCATACCTTGTCAGTCCCTCTTTGGCATGACAACTAATGCTCATTAACACTAGTCTTTGGCACACGTTCCTCATATTCATTAACTTTCATGAATTTTTACTTAGTGCCCCCTTAATGTTTTTTCATAGTAATCCTTAACACTCATGAACATGCATTATCACTCTCTAGCACACCTTAGCACTCTCCAACATTCCCTTCCACTTCATGACATGCATAACACTAGTCCCTGACACATATTGGTGCTTGGCACGTGTTGGTGCTTGGAAAGTCTTAGCATGTGTGGAATACGTTGAGATGCCTTGGTATGATTTGGCATGGTTTAATATTAAATTTATTTGTGATTATCAGTTGTTGGAAAGTAGATGCGAAGCAACAAAGGAATACTTGGCACTTAGAATGCACTAAGACTTTTCACTTGGCACCTATTGCTGCCTAGTGTTGGCGTGCCTAGCATGCCCCTCTTGGAAAAGGTAAATTGATGACTTATTAACCCTCTTATGTGTTCATTTCATTATAGTTTAGCTTTTTTCTCCCTTTTTTTTTCTTGACATTCCCTGACACACATTGACACACCCTTGCACATCTTGGCATGCCTTATCACTTGGCACATATTAGCATGTTTGACATGTATTCCCACTATTTGGCACATTAAGGGGGTGAAGAGAGATGTAGTCCTAAAGTAGGTCGAGTACGAGGGCGAGTAATGGTTGATAAAGGGAGGTCATGATCATCCTCCAAGAGCAAGATCATCATGTGAGTGTTCAGAATAATGTTGCATACCTTAAGGGTCGGTTTGCGCTAGGAAGTAGGATGGCATATTATTGGTTCTCTTCTGGTAGATCGAGCTTAAGAGAGGTTTCTCATGAGAATCTGCGCATGTGATTTCAATGGTGTCTTTGTGTGAAGGCCGCATCAAATTCTGAAATGTTGAAATTTGCAACAAGAAACAGTGAGACTGGAAACCAGAAAGGACAAAAAAAATGCACCCACACTGGTGAGGAATTTTGATGCACCAGGAGTGAGGAATGTGGGGCGTCTAATTTATTTTTCCCTTAAATAAATTGGACAATAAATTGTAATTTCATTCCATAACAACTTGTGTCAGTTAATTAAGTCATGATGATCGAGTTAGCTCAAGAAATTCAAGTACTTGAGGGTCTAAGATGAGGCATCTAGAGGGATTCTAATATTTTTTGGGTCCAGTTGAAGTTGATGCATTAGTGGGGTGCAAGTGTAATCAACTCAATTAGATGCGTTAAAATCAGTTTAACCGGTTGTAACTGAGTTATGAGCTAGTGAGAGGTCCAGTGAATTAAATTAGATTTAATTCACAATGACTGATCAATCATATAACTGATAATTTGATATTAATATTTGCATGCATGTCAGTTTTGAGGAATACCCAGTTGAGGCAGAGGTTAAAGGGAACATAACTATCAGTTGTATTCAGAGAAAATTTCACATGTGAAATTATAAAGTCATTGGGATTCCATAATGGATTGCGCAATCAAGGAAGACTGATTTTCCTAATTAATAAGGAGTTAATTCCCTAGGATTGCATGAGCAAGGCAGGCTGAAGTAAGGATTATAATTGGCTAAGTACTAGATCGAGTTTGCCTAGATCAACGGAGACAATTGACAGAGTGCTGGAGAATCTCATGAGAGATTAAGCATTAATGTATTGTTTCATGATTCCTTGACTTAATACACAATAGAGATAGAGGGCCTTTGAGCAGTTTCTTTCCCCAAATACATCATGTTATTTTGTGATTGATAATTTATTTCTCTTACTTATATGTGATTATGCGATCGTGTTTTGTTTCCGCAAATTGTAGGAAGGATTCAATATCTTGTTTTAGTAGATTACAAGAATAGATTGAATCTAATTGGTTAGATTTTCTACATGGTATCAGAGGAGGAATTTTTTGGGCGGTGAGTTTGCATATAATATTTGAATACTTTGATGTAAAGTTTTCAAAAAAAAATAAACTATTTGGATTCCTCACGAAAATATACCAAAATAAAAAAAAAATTTGGTCGAATCAGAGCTCGGATGAGGGAGATATCATCGATAAAATCAACTCTTTTTTAGAAACTTTTTGTAACGTTGGGACAATTACACTGTGTGCAATTCAATAACCTATATGTAATTGAGGTACCAGATGCATGAAAAGCTTTGAGGACAAAGGCAGAAGTTAGAGACTTGGTGGTTTCAAGGGAGCATAAATACCTCTCAACATGAATCTTCATGAGAAGCAGTCTCAGAAGGTTGTGGAGTAGCTGCCATAATTGGAGAAGAAGAGAGGAGACTGAGTGGAAGCATCCACTCAAGCAGAGACCTCCATGAGGGGGAAATTTCGAGCTAGATGGGAAGAGGGAGCAGCCATACCTCGAGGTGTAAGTTGGTGGGGTGATGTGTAGACATAATCCCAAGATAATAAATTTGGGCAAGGTCCATTGAGATGGTGTGTCTCATGGATCGAACCTGGCTACGAGGAGCCACATTACAATAGTAGTAGGAAGGATCAGTTAAATTGATGTAGTCAGATGTCAGCAAGACAGAAATCAGAGTCACAGATGTCAAATACTGGATCACAAATTAGAGTTAGCAATAGTTCAAAGGGCACAGATGCAGATTTCAGCAGTAGTGCAGAGAATCCTGTACTAGACAGATGTAGTAGCTAGCAGTAATAAGAAGATTATGATGACAGATGCATTATACTGAGCAAGTTGTTCGGAGGCTATTCAGTTTCAGGATTTGCAGGTGCAAACAACACTAGAGAAGTGTAGCATGCAGAAAATTCCAAAGGTACCGGATGGGGATAGATTGAATTCCTTTCTTGTTGAGAGGGAGTATTGAAATTTGCAACAAGAAACAGTGAAATTGGAAACTAGAAAGGACAAAAAAAAAATGCACCCACACTAGTGAGGAATTTTGATGTACCAGGAGTGAGGAATGTGAGGCGTCTAATTTAGTTTTCCCTTAAATAAATTGGACAATAAATTGTAATTTCATCTCATAACAACTTGTGTCAGTTAACGAAGTCATGATGATTGAGTTAGCTCAAGAAATTAGATTTAAGGTGATCGAGGCGGATATTGGTGGCCACCCACCTATTCCACTTGGGCCCTCGCCATTGTCTCTTTCAGTTTTTCAGTTTCCTTAATTATATCACAGTTTACTATTTTTGTCAGCTTTTCGGGTCCTGAACTTCCGAAACCATTTTGAGGCCCAAAACGATGTTTTTTGGGCAAGAAGGTTTTAGCTATTTCATAGAAATCGCATTAGCATTTGTAGTCCTCGGAGAGATCTTTCTAAAGAGGTATCATGTGCGTCAAACGAAGATCATATGACCAAGTTACGACCCCAGAAAGTTGGCTGCCCAACTAACCCCAACGGGGCCCATAAAATCTTGGTGTTACATCTCCTCGGGTTAGGGTTTTGGCTGTTTAGGATTTTATCTTATTTTTAAATAATAAAAAGGACCCTTTATCCTTATTGTAACATAGTTCAGAGGAACATAACTATCAGTTGTATTTATAGAAAATTTCCCATGTGCAATTATAAGTTCATTGGGATGCCATGATGGATTATGCAATCAAGGAAGGTTGATTTTCCTAATTAATATGGAGATAATTCCATAGGAATTGCATGAGTAAGGCAGGTTGAGAATTGGCTAAGTATTAGACCGATTTTTCCTAGATCAGCAGGAGACATTTGGCAGAGTGTTGGAGAATCTCAAGAGAGATTAAGCATTCTATTGTTTCATGATTCCTTGACTTAATACAAAATAGAGATAAAGGGTTTTGAGCAGTTTCTTCCCCAGATACATCTTGTGTTGTGTGATTGATAACTTGTTTCTCTTACTTATATGTGATTGTGCGATCGTGTGTTGTTTTCACAGATTGTAGGAAGGATTCAATATCTTGTTTTAGTACATTACAAGATCAGATTGAATCTCGTTGGTTAGATTTTCTACATGAAATAGAAGAGAGGGTTGATACCATATTGCCTTGTGGTGGTTAGTAGGCCGCAAGGTCTGTGATAAAGACCAACATAAATGGAGGAGGGCTTGCATTGTAATTTAGAGCCATAATAGAAGTCGACACAGTAATATTGACTGATTTAACCCTAGTTTGAGGGTCGACATTGAGATCTGAAGTTCATGTCAAGATTCAGTCAAAGAAATGCCCAGAATCTATGGATCCGTATGAGCTAGGTCGAGTCTCTTATGGAGGCAAGAGTTGTGTTTTTTCTATGTGTGGATACGGTTTTTTCTACAACAATTAGAAGTACATAAGTGTAATGCCCTAGTTAGGATAGTTTCCTAGCATGTTTAGTTCATAAGGTATGCCCTTAAGACTGTGACAAATTTGCGTAGAAGAAGACGGGTTGTGACCCTTAGAGTGAGGTTTATTTCTGCAATAAAGACCACAGATCTGGAAGATGGTTTGCAGATTCAGTATGTTTGGAGACAATAGATCCAAAGGAGGGTGGAACCTGAGTAGAAGATTGAGCATGGAGAAGAAATGTGCCATATGAAGAATGGATTGACATGCAAAGGAGTTGATTTTGGTGGACTTTCCATAGAGTTTTAGACAAATATCTGAAGAAACCTATAAAAAATTAGTAAATGGACTGTTAGTGGTTGATTTGTGACCCGAGATCAGTCATCTACAGATTGTTAGAAGTATGATAAGAGGAGTAGTTCATATTTGTTTGTAGATTGGACAAAAAATATCAAATTTTCGATACACAAGAACAGTGATCTTGAGAGAACTCAAACCCTTGTTACGTGGCAGATTTGAAGAGCCCTAGATGAAGACAATATTATGGGCCCTAGATCAGTAAAAAGAATTGACTGTGGTTGGGCAAATTGATGGTAGTCGAAGTACAATTGGAGGGTTGTTAGGTTACTGTCAAATAAGAGCCCTAACTCTTGTTCTGGTGAAGGACAACAAAATTGGTAGAAGGGTAGGTGTATAGGGCCCAAGGATGTGCAGAGTTTGAAGGACTAAAGCAACAGTCAAGTGGGTGAACGAACTAACCCTAGTTCACTATATTGTAGAGGATTGATTCAAAGAGAAGAAGGGTAGCCTCCATAGCCCTAGACTTCTCATCTTGGAGTTGCAATATGGCAAAAGTGGGCATACCAAAGAGTTGTTCACAAATGGAATTGTGAACAACTTGTTACCACTCAAACTAGTAGTGGACCTAAAAGGGGTTCCTAAGAGGGAAACTGCTAGGACAAGGGAAATGATGGAGGCTTAGCCCATTGTCACCACAACTAAGGCTCCGTGCTATTCATGGAATTTCATCGATGGGTGGAGTCTCGATAGTTTAATATGTCACTTGTAGAATATAGGTCAACGAACTGGTGGGAAGTGACCCTCGAAACCCTTTCCCTAAGATAAAATAAATAGTGGGACTTGCTTTCCTTCTATGAAAGTGAATTTATCTTCTAGGGAGAGAAGAGGGGGATTGAAGGGTTGAGGGAGAAGAAAAATACCTATAAAGGAATTTCTCAATCCCTAAAATCCTTTGGGAACTTGGATTCCCAAATGGTCCTTGATGAAATGCCTTTGACACCAAATGGGACCACACAGGGCCAGGTGCACCCAGCCCAGGTTCGGGGATGGAATTTAGCAACCAATGATGTTCCTATACTAGACAAGGTGAGGGGAAAGGATCAAACAAGTTTTTTTACTTCGATAGGTCAAATTGATCCTACTAGGTTCTATCCTTGGGACCACCTAGGAAAAACTTGATCCTAGAGCTAGGGTTTGAGGTATCTGAATATTCCATGTCGGAATTGGCCCAAGTTCTGAGGAGAGTGAGGGTACCCAAAAACGCAGCTACCTCTAGGAGATTGAAGTTTTCCTCTAGCTAGATTCCTAGGAAATTGTTACCCTAGGTGACCTAATGGGGCTAGACCTAGGGAATGTGAAAATTTTCTTTAACTCTAAATCTCCAAATTCATAAAATTATATCCTGTATTCAAACCTGATCCTCTATGTTAACCATTTTGAAGATAAGGCTGAGAACTTACTGTAGAACCATCACCTACATGTAGTGATCTTATTCTGTGAGAAAAAAACCTACTTTCGAGAAGACACGGAAAGGTAAACACTCTCTGCCAAGATTTTTCATACAGCCCAGGTTGAGCAACCACATATACATTACCAATTTTTTCTCTTCAGATTTTTGAACTAGAAGAGCTTTGTCTGACCACCTCCGAGTTTCTCCCAGAGTCACCCAGGCAAGCCCTCTCAGCATCATCCTCTTTCTATAGTACCTAATTAGTAATTTAATTAACCATAACAGTTTCTTGATCATGTAGGTATTTCAAATATATTTCCAATAAGCATAAAGCTTTCATGTTAAACAATCACGTCAAAAGACTTTAGACTATGATGCAAAAAATACAAATAAACCTCACCAACACTCAAAGGACAAACAAATTCAAACCTCTACAAAGTATAAATAGATCTTTGATAAACTTCATTCCACCACAAAAATGTGCTTAACTAAAGAAAATTCTAATTATTGTGCTTTCAAGACAAAGCTTTCAAGGATAGTGATGTTATAAACATACCCCTAACACCTCATGAACAATCAATGTGTATAAGTAGACCATCATAAGGCTCATTTTAAACATCATTATTATCATTTGATAAATCATTTTTATCAAATCAACAAGAAGCAAGCAACAATTGCATTCAATTCCACTGAAGCAAAGTATATGGCAGTTTTATATACTTATTATGAAGCTATCTAGATTTGCAACTTGATTGTAGAGTCAACCAATCACTTATTGAAGCCCAATATTGTCTCTTGTGAGAATCAAAGTTACATCAAGCTCTATGAAAATCCAATGTGTCATAACCATTTCAAACACATTGATATTCAGTACAATTTCCTAAGATTCCAAGTTCATTAGGGAGTTGGTAGTGTTGGACCACATTCTGACAAAGTTTCATATGGTTAATAGTTTGACAAAGCTCCTAACAAAGGGGAAGTTGCATATGGTTAACGCTAGTCATATATGTATAGGGGATATTATAAGCATAATTTACCAGAAAAACAAAAGAACATTATCAAAGGAATAGTCATGAGAATGCAGGTTGCACAAAGGATATTTACATGTACAGGATTTTCTAAAAGTTTAAACACCAGCTCGAGGAAAGAAAATCAAGGGGATGGTTTTCTGCTTCATCAAAGCACTGATCCTAAGATTTTCCTAACAGAAACAGAAAAAAAATGCAGCAAACTAGAATTTTCCTGCTATGAAATGACAGAAATATTGCAGACTGGACACTTGTTTTTCTAAAGCAACCACTGCTTGATGCAGGCCTCGTGATAACTGTGACTGTACTTTTAACTTCCCAACTCATATATTTCTTCATACTCTTCTTTTATAAACAACTCATACCATCATTTTCATACTTTCAGAAGCAAGGGTTTCCATATGTTTTTGAATCTGAAGAGGGAGAAAATTTTACACTTTAAAACTACCAACTAAACATATAAATCTACAAACAAATTTTGAAGTCCAAGCCTGCTTAATTGTTTGATAATCTTACTAATTACTCTCTTTTTCAGTGATGTTTGCATTATGCCTTGAAAAATATAAGGTAACTTGGTGTGAAATTGTAAATTGATAATTCCAACTGGCAGCATTTCAATACTTATGGAAAAGAAGTGGACATATATTAGTTATTGAATTCAAAGAAAAGTCCTCCCCAAAGATATTATAAATACCTAGAAATTTCTGCATTTGAATTCAATATCCATACTCTGAGAAGCATACTCTGTTTTTGAGGAGTACAAGCTTTTCTCTAAACAATTGGAAATGGTCTCCTCACTAAGTCCTGTGCTAGCATCCTTACGATGTATGATGTATTTCTGTAGTTTTTTTATTAAGAACAATAGAGATTTATGCAAATAAGTGTGCATTCACATTAAATAACTACAACTACTCTGCTGATTATACACAGGGTATGTGTGTGGACTGCATTCTTGTTAGTTTTTCTGTCCATTATGGGTGCATGCTCAATTATCAACAGGTTTACTAGGGTAGCTGGAGAAGTTTTTGGGATTCTTTTGTTCAGAGAACTTATCAGTGAGATGATTTTTTTGTTTAGATTTAAAAAGAGTCTTTAGTAGGTTATGCACTTAAGGCACACTCAAACCTAAAGGCTTTTCTCTTGGCCTTCAGTAGTCTTGTGCTGATTGTATATTATTTTTGCTAATCACATTTTATATTAATTTAAGCAACATAGTAAGCAGCATAAAAAAGAGGGAGAAATTTGATTGTGTGCCATGTTATGTTCTGGAAATGCTATAACATGTGAGAAGTAATGAACCAAAACCTCTCATTGCAATTATTAACCAAAACATAGTGCCATAACACTTACCTTATGTGACCCTCAAATATTTATTTGTGCATCAAATTTGTGGACATTAGTACATATAGACAGTGAACCTATCTACCCTACACTGATATGACCTTGAAATTTTAGTATACTGGACTGAGATATCATATTTAACGAAGTTTGATACATTGACATATTGCCACGATGTATTGGTCTTAACATTGACACATTCAACCTCCATTGACATTGAAATTACACATAGACCACAATGTAAGATAGACCTTTGGCATTTATACTTCACAAGTGTTTTGGGCATTGATATGTTGACCTCAGGTTAGTAGCAATATCCAATGTCCTTGAGCTAGTTCATCCTACATCTTAAATCTTAGACCCTAAAACTTTAAACGCATTATACCAAAATGTTAAGGCTTTAAACCTTGAACCCTGCTTATTAGGAAATCTAAACACTAAAATACCCTTTAAAGCCCCAAAATCCATGATGGACATTGGTTAAAATGTCCTCAAGAGCTATTCAACCTGTCTACAAGGGTAGTTATGCACACAGATATTCATAAATAACCCATTGTAAGCTCACATTCCATACTATGACCCAATTACCTTTTGAAAATGACTAAAAGCATTGCAATATGCTTAAATAGCCCATTGGACGTGCACATTCCATACTATGACCCAATTAGCTTTTAAAAATGATTCTAAGCATTGTAGTATGCTTTAAGAAATGACCTTTTGAAAATGATTGTTAAAAAATGGTGAAACACTTGAGGAGCTTTTGGCATTATAGATAAACTGCACTTAAGGACTCTTTGATATCTCTTGGAAATACAAGAGAAATTATTATGAGAATCACTGCAGTATGCTTTAACTGGTCTTTTGAAAATGATTCTAACAAAAAAGGTAGCACACTTGAGGAAGTTTTGGCATTAGAGATAAACTCCACTGAAGGACTCGAGATATATCTTAGAAAAATAATTTTTTTCTAAATTACTAGGAGGTCGTTGGAAAGGGTTTTGCAGCTTCATGTACATTCAAGTTCCATATATCAATTAGGGGCCTTGGTATGATCTACACTTTGACAGAGGAAAACTTCATTTCACTATATCTATATCGCATGGAGATGCAAGTTTTTTGTGGGAAATGGATTTGAAGATTATTGATCGTCTGTGAAACTAATAGACGTCATTGAAGTCTACCATATGTGCACTCCATATTGCTGCATCTAGATTTGATTTCCTCCATAGGAAGTCTAATACGAGTCAAGTTGTCTTTGTGGCATAACTAATAATATATGAAAGGAATAGTTTTCATGTAATATTATTGACTAACAAGCATTCATTGTAGGCATATTAACATTCACCCCTTGAAAAAATCCATTCTTTAAATTTTCCAATCACTTAAGTTATTCAAATGAATCTTCCATTGAAATTGGTCAATAATTCACAGAAAATATGGGGAAAAAATAGCAATAGGATTAATAAAAGCTGCATTTTTTTCTTTCTTGAGGCTTTACAAATAAATTCTATTAAAAACTAAGTATCAAAATGCACTGCAAATTGAATCCTTACCGCAGTTCAAACACTGTCATCCACTGCAATATGTGGCATCATCCATTCTATTTTTGGAGGTCAGCCTTTGTTAATTCTTTGGGTGGCTGAACCTACTATGCTTATGTATACATTCATGTACAAATTTTCCAAAGATAGAGAAGACTTAGGCCCAAAGTTGTTTCTGGCTTGGACAGGGTGGTATGTACTTCAAATTTGATCACCTTGTGTCAACAAGTTACAAATTCATTCTAAATTGCAATATTAGAATGTTTGATACTTGCAGTACGATGTATTGCTGTAGTATTTTTATTAAGAACAGTAGATATTTATGAAAATAAGTGTGCACTCACATTAAATAACTACAAGTACTCTGCTGATTATACACAGGGTATGTGTGTGGACTACATTCTTCTTGGTTTTGCTGGCCATTCTGGGTGCATGCTCAATTATCAACAGGTTTACCAGGGTAGCTAGAGAACTTTTTGGGATGCTTTTTTTCAGAGAACTTATCAGTGAGATGAGATTGTTGTTTAGATTTAAAAAGAGTCTTTAGTAGGTTATGCACTTAAGGCACACTCAAACCTAAAGGCTTTTCTCTTGGCCTTAAGTAGTCTTGTGCTGATTGCATATTATTTGTGCTAATCACATTTTATATTAATTTAAGCAGCATAGTAAGCAGCATAAAAGAGAGGCAGAAATTTGATTATGTGCCATGTTAGGTTCTGGAAATGCTATAACATGTGAGAAGTAATGAACCAAAACCTCTCATTGCAATTATGAACCAAAACATAGTGCCACAACACTTACCTTATGTGACCCTGAAATATTGATTTGTGCATCAAATTTGTGGACATTAGTACATATAGACAGTGAACCTATCTACCCTACACTGATATGACCTTGAAATTTGAGTATACTTGACTGAGATATCATATTTGACGAAGTTTGATACGTTGACATATTGCCACGATGTATTGGTCTTAACATTGACACATTCAACCTCCATTGACATTGAAATTACACATAGACCACAATGTAAGATAGACCTTTGGCATTTAGACTTCACAAGTGTTTTGGGCATTGATATGTTGACCTTAGGTTAGTAGCAGTATCCAATGTCCTTGAGCTAGTTCATCCTACATCTTAAATCTTGGACCGTAAAACTTCAAATGCATTATACCAAAATGTGAAGGCTTTAAACCTTGAACCCTGCTTATTAAGAAATCTGAACACTAAAATACCCTTTAAAGCCCCAAAATCCGTGATGGAAATTGGTTAAAATTTCCTCAAGAGATATCCAACCTGTCTACAAGGGTAGTTATGCACACAGATATTCATAAATAGCCCATTGTAAGTTCGCATTCCATACTATGACCCAATTACCTTTTGAAAATGACTAAAAGCATTGCAGTATGCTTAAATATCCCATTGGACGTGCACATTCCATACTATGACCCTATTAGCTTTTAAAAAGGATTCTAAGCATTTTAGTATTCTTTAAGAAATGACCTTTTGAAAACGATTGTAAAAAAATGGTGAAACACTTGAGGAGATTTTTGCATTATAGATAAACTGCACTTAAGGACTCTTTGATATCTCCTGGAAATACAAGAGAAATGATTCTGAGAATCATTTCAGTATGGTTTAACTGGTCTTTTGAAAATTATTCTAACAAAAAAGGTAGGACACTTGAGGAATTTTTGGCATTAGAGATAAACTCCACTGAAGGACTCGAGATGTATCTTATAAAAATAAATTTGTTCTAAATTAATAGGAGGTTGTTGGAAAGGCTTTTGCAGCTTCATGTACATTCAAGTTCCATATATCAATTAGGGGCCTTGGTCTGATCTAAACTTTGACAGAGGCAAACTTCATTTCACTATATCTATATCGCAACGAGATGCAAGTTTTTTATGGGAAAGGGATTTGAAGATTATTGATCATCTGTGAAAGTAATAGACCTCATTGAAATCTACCATATGTGCACTCCATATTGCTGCATCTAGAGTTGATTTCCTCAATAGAAATTCTAATACGAGTCAAGTTGTCCTTGTGGAATAACTAATAATATATGGAAGGAATATTTTTCATGTAATAGTATTGACTAACAAGCATTCATTGCAGGCATATTAACATTCACCCCTTGAAAAAATTCTTTCTTTAAATTTGCCAATTACTTAAGTTATTCAGATGAATCTTCCATTGAAATTGGTCAATAATTCACAGAAAATATGGGAAGAAAATAGCAATAGGATTAATAAACGCTGCAAATTTTTTCTTTCTTGAGGCTTTACTTATAAATGCTATTAAAAACTGAGTATCAAAATTCACTGAAGATTGAATCCTTACCACAGTTCAAACACTGTCATCCACTACAATATGTGGCATCATCCATTCTATTTTCGGAGGTCAGCCTTTGTTAATTCTTGGGGTGGCTGAACCTACTGTGCTTATGTATACATTCATGTACAAATTTGCCAAAGATAGAGAAGACTTAGGCCCAAAGTTGTTTCTGGCTTGGACAGGGTGGTATGTACTTCAAATTTGATCACCTTGTGTCAACAAGTTACAAATTCATTCTAAATTGCAATAGTAGAATGTTTGATACCTGCAGTACGATGTATTCCTGTAGTATTTTTATTAAGAACAGTAGAGATTTATGCAAATAAGTGTGCATTCACATTAAATAACTACAAGTACTCTGCTGATTATACACAGGGTATGTGTGTGGACTGCATATTATTTGTGCTAATCACATTTTATATTAATTTAAGCAGCATAGTAAGCAGCGTAAAAGAGAGGTAGAAATTTGATTGTGTGCCATGTTAGCTTCTGGAAATTATATAACATGTGAGAAGTAATGAACCAAAAACTCTCATTGCAATTATGAACCAAAACATAGTGCCATAGCACTTACCTTATGTGACCCTGAAATATTGATTTGTGCATCAAATTTGTGGACATTAGTACACATAGACAGTGAACCTATCTACCCTACACTGATATGACCTTCAAATTTGAGTATACTTGACTGAGATATCATATTTGACAAAGATTGATACATTAAGATATTTCCATGATGTATTGGTCTTAACATTGATACATTCAATCTCCATTGACATTGAAATTACACATAGACCACAATGTAAGATAGACATTTGGCATTTAGACTTCACAAGTGTTTTGGGCATTTATATGTTGACCTCAGGTTAGTAGCAGCATTAATCGGATTAAAAGAAAAGTGAGAAGTAGAAAGAGCTTCATTAATGGGATTAAAGACCATCACCCTAGTTTTACTAACTTAAGCACCAGGTGTCTAATATCACAAAAACAACCTAAGGAGTCAACCTGACACTAACATCTTCCTAGGGATGAGGCCAAAAGAACTGCTTGATCTGCAAAAAGGAGTAGTGACATCAAAACATGATGAGGAATCACACTATCATTAGCATATGCAAGCTCCTTAAGGACTTGTTCCAGCTTATCAATTTAGATTCTAAAGTGTAAGAGAGAGAGTTAATATGTGCCTGATAAGCCAAATGTGTGCTTCCTTGAGCATAAAAAACAAAGGGATAAGAAAAATATCAAAATGAAGAAAGAAGTTGGATAACACTGAACAAAAGTAATCAAAAATATTATTCTTAGAGGATTAATATATCGTCCTCAATTATCACTAATTCCAGCATTTTCTTTGTGTCAAAGGTCTAAAATCAGTTCAATCACCAGTGTACTTCAGCTGGTTCCATCCAACCTTGGTGAACTTCAAATATCCTGTTTTGAAGATTTTGAGGCTTGAGCCTAATTTCTTCGGAGCTTGTTGCAGTCGTCACATCAAGCCCAGTTTTACCAATAAGGCTTGTTAATATCATCACATACATCCTCTGTTGCATATAAAAAAAACCATTGTTTGCAAAGAGTCTTGAAGAAATAGTCTAGTTTCCATTTTGTGAGTGATTCTGAACTACTTGCATTCACATTTGATATTTACATACTGAGAGGTTAATATCTACTTGTCTAATAGTAACAGTTATGGGGGAGTCAGGTTATGTAACTGCATTAACTATAAGAAATCTCAAACATATTAATATGGATAAGTCTAAGTCTGTGCCATGTGAAATACTACCATCAGGTTTATTTCAGCAGACCCGACTTTTATCCAGAGGTTCTTTCCCAAGATTAACAAAGCCATCTTGGAGTTTAAAGGCTTATACTGAGTGATCTAAGTACCTTAAACTTTAAACAAATTTTTTATAGATTTCCTCTATCTTTAGAGTGTTAATCCTCAAAGGGAAAAGATGAGGATGAGCATCAAAAGAGAAATGAAGTAGTGGGAGTGACTAATTGAAATATAGATATAGTCTATATGGCTGAACTAATCGAAAGAAGCGAACTTGTTAGAAAAACAAAACATAAAGAAAGGGTACCTATCACATCTTGAAGTGGTCACCCAATTAGTGGAATTTATATAAGAAAGAGGTAAACCTAAATATAAATTCAATGTAAAGCAGTTAGGCCCCAAACTCTACTTAAACAATGATATGCTAAGAGGAAGATTCCATGTAGCAAATTGCACTAAAGCATAATAATGTGAACTCTTTCCACTCATATAACCAAGACTTCATCACAGCATACAAAATTATGGATTTTATGACAACATCAAAGAGCCTCATCCCGAAAAGATATCCTAAACGTGAATCGAGAAATATTGCGAACGTGAATGAGAAGCATACCCTTTGCACCAAGACACTATAAGAGAGACATGTAAATTGCACTCCTAAATGCTATGCATTAGTTGTTCTCTAAAAGAAAAGTTAGAAGTAGAAAGAGCTTCATTAATGGGATTAAAGACCATCACCCTAGGTTTACTAACTTTAGCACCAGGTGTCTAATATCACAAAACCAACCTAAGGAGTCAACCTGACAATATAATATTTCTAGGGATGAGGCCAAAAGAACTACTTGATCTGCAAAAAGGAGCAGTGACATCAAAAATGATGAGGAATCACATTATCATTAGCATATGCAAGCTCCTTAAGGACTTGTTCCAGCTTATCAATTTAGATTCCAAAGTGTAAGAGAGAGAGAGTGCATATGTGCCTGATAAGCCAAATGTGTGCTTCCTTGAGCATCAAAAACAAAGGAATAAGAAAAATATCAAAATGAAGAAAGAATTTGGAAAATATCTATCATTAGCAAGTGCAGGATGGATGATTTAAATGGTTTCATAGTTGTTTAAGCCTTAATTGAAAGGGATTTTGGCTATCAGCAAAAATCACAGATAGCTTGCAACCCTTACACAACATTTACAAAGCATGATAAGACAGTATATATCTAGCGTGATAAGGTTTATATATCCATCTTACAAACAATAACCAAATAGTAGCAAGAACATTGCAGTACATTTGATGTAAAAACATATAGCTTAAAGAAGTATAATAGTAATCATGTATCCAACATCTTAACCATGATATTAATCACAAGTAAGCTATCACAATCTGTGTCCAGAATCCTCAAATGTTTGGGATAGTAATTTACCAATTCATTGTTCTCTCTCAATCATTGATCAATTCAATGTCACTACTCTTCCAACATATAAAAGTGTTAAGTGCATCTGCTAAATACTCGCATTGACTACTTCTACGTTTAAGCTTAATTTCACAATCCGAATCAACAAAGATTGATTGTGGGCACACAAAATAATATCCTTCTCCTAATACTTCTCCATTGGGCATGACAAAATTTTGTTCAGTGTTTTTTATGTAACCCTTTGTAACCTTCACTTGACCATTAAAATATGCAAGTGAACATTTTTTCCCCTTCAATCCCGTATTTGAAGGTAGTAATTGCGGTTGACCCTGCAAATAAACAAATTCTTGTAATATTCCATAGAATAAAAAGATAATATTAAAAAAGAAAATAAACAAGTATAAAACTTACCCGTGTTATTGAGTCACCAATTGGGTCATGAACAGGTTGTCTTGAAGTAAATGGAGTTTGTTCTAGTGAAGCCTGACTAGGACTTAAGGAACTTTGCTAAAAAATAAATAGTTTGAATGCAATACCATGAAATCAGAAGATGAACGGTTAAGCTACAGAAATAATATATCATTAATTACATATATACAACAACACAATCCTGTTCATATTGGCATTTTGATTTTAAAATTTCAATCTTCAAAGATGGCATACATCAACAATTAAATAGCCTACATGTAATTCTTACATTGTTGGTTGGTTCTGGATTAACTCGACCATTTTCTTTTCCTGCCTCCGTGGTAGCTTTCCATTGCATTAATTCTTCAACAACTGCCTTCAATATTCCAAGTTCCTTGTCTTTTTCTTTCAATTTTTCTTTTGTATTATGTAATTTCCTCTTGTAAGCACGCCCTTTTCCAAAAAAATCAGTTGGAGTAACCCCATAGCCAACCCCACGTACACGACCCCTCCTCTCAGGCACCAAAACTATTGCAATGGCATCTTCCTTTGTTGCATATGCAGGAGACACTGAATCATTTTGTATCGATTCAATTTGTTTCTAGCAAAGACAACATTTCGACAAATACATGTAAGAAACATCATTAATATTTAAAAAATAAAAAAATTAAATAGACACATGAATAGGTCGGAAACTTACTATTCTCTCTTCACTAAATGATGACATTGGAGTGCCATCCTTCTTTGTATGACATTTCATCCACACATCAGCCCTAGTTACAGGCGCATCATTTTGATTGCAAGTTTGATTCTAGTCAAACAAATTACAATGGTCTAGATAAGTATATTTTCAATTGGTGATTGTGAACAAAAAATAGATTTGGTTACAACTTACAAGGTCATGTTCAACTCTATAGTAACCTCTACAGCCAGAAGTGTGGGTCTCTGGTTCTAATGCCCTTTTTTCCTGATTGCATTTTGCCTTCTCCTGCAACTCAATGAAAAATGGATGCTTAGATTGAAATTGATTATATGCAAGGATTCAAATTCAAATCTCATTTAATGATAACAAGTATATTTTTCATTCATTTTTGCCTTGAATTTAGGGTCAGATCGTATTCTAACAAATTCAATCCAATTGGTTTCATTTACTCCGATAGGAACATTTTTCATCCTCTCCTCATCTGTGTTGTATTTCAAATAATAATTTTTATACAAATTATATCTGTAATTTCTCAAGCACTGTGATATTGCTTTATAACACCATTGCTCTGCTGAAAAGTCTATTTGGTAGGTACGCTACAATAGATAAACAACGAATTATTAGATACAAATACTTATTTGAAATTAAACTTATCATGCACACATTCACATACACCAATGAAATTTAGAAAAAAAAATCCAATCATAATTTGGTTGATACTCACATTAATTGCACTCCATATGTCTTTTTTAAGTGCTTCAGGCACTTGTTTCCATTCCATGTGTTTGATGCATACAATCTCTCTTACAGGGACACCTAAAAACGAGGATAATTTGTCAGACTGTGGACCAACAGGTTGTTCCCTCTCATTAAATTGAATTTCAGGCAATGCAGAGGCCTCTGTAGTGTTTCCAAAGAGGCATTTTGTTGGTCCCCTACCCTTCCTTTTCACATTTGTTGTACTATGGGCTTCAATACTTGGATCTTCCCCTTGCAAGCCATGCTCTTGTTGTGGTTGTTCTTGGTCCATATCATGATCTAGTTGTGATGGTTCTTTCTCCAAACCATAAAGTTGTTGTGATGGTACGTGCTGAGAATCTTCTGGAAAACAAATCACACTTTTTGAGACAATAACAATATGAATCTCTTAACATAAAATCTTGAAGTATTTATGCAAGAAATATAATGTTGAAAAATGATCATACCTTCCAATGGTTCATCCACATTTTTCTCAAGAATATGTGCATTAGAATTGGTGTTGACACTAAAGCAACTAGATTCATGTTGTAATGGGGAAACGGATCCTAGTGCTCTATTTTGTGGGTGTTTTTTGATGATACCACATCGAATGTTGTCATTTTTTTTGGTAATGTGGCTTGAATTTGTGGTTTTAATCACTGTTAAAAGTGATCTCTTACGATGTATTTCATTCCTATTGGATACCTACACATATAGATTGCGACACTTAATAAAAGTTAGTAAGAGATCACTTAAAGTAAAAAAGAAAACACAATAATTGTTAAAAAAGCATTGATGTCCAAAACGAAAAATAATTTCTTACCTCGGTATTGATATCCGTGGATAGATTGCATAACAAAAAAAACATTTTTATTAACAAATCCTTGTCATTTCATAAGAGTTCAATTCAGATCATAAGAGTTCAATTTCAGTTTTGTTCTTAAAGAGAAGTATGAGTTGTAAAATTTTATAGTCTAAAGCCACAATGACATTACCATTTCCTAGGAAGAAATTGCAGGGTGGTGTGAATGGGTTCACATATAACAATAATTGAGGAGTTATTTTGCCTAAAGATAAAAGATAAACTATTTCCATGTAAACAACTGGGCTAAAAAAAGTTAAAAACAATTGCTATGTGAACAACTAGGCTGAAAGAACCATTACAAAAGTCCAATATAAAAAAAGAAAGAGAGAAAAGAATCTAACGGTAATCATGTTGAGTGAAACACTTGAATGATATATTGTAGCAATGGATGCCATGTGCATGTCAATAAAACTCTCAAAGCCATTGTGGCTATAATTATATGGACTCAAAAAAAGACAACTAAACAATAGAGCTCATACTTTTCAGGAATAAACCCCAGTTTCTCTGGAATCTATCTATATTCATCTTCATGTGACTACCTTTTAGGCTTCTACATAAAATTTGTAGCATACATTGTTGTAAAGAGACATGTTGTGTCATCGAGCATCATTAAATAAGGATTACAATTTTAATTTAAGTGAAATAGTTTAGGAAAGAGGGCTAGACACAGATAAAACAAGATGGAATTGGTAGTTGAACAACAGTAGAAGAGAAAATTGCACAGGTAGTTGAACAACAGTAGAAGAGACAATTGCACGCTAACATACTGGGCTTCTAGTTGAAAAAGGCAAAGGAAAAGTCTACCATATACAAAATTATGAAATTCAATGGGTTATCATAAGCAGTCCAATTATATAAGAGATTCAAAGCAGTCCAGATTCTTGATGTTGTTGGGCCTTTGTTTATAATTTTTGGACTTGAAGAACTATATAAATTAACGCAAGTGCATCCGTTGACAATAATCTACAGCGATTTTCAATACTTCTAGTTACTTTCTATGCAAAATAAGTTCTGAAACTAATGAAGATAATGTCATAATAAAAGTGCTAACATAAAAACGTAATAGTGCAACGCTAACATTTCTGGTAGAGACAACCAACATAACATTTGCTTGCAAGTCTCATGTTTTTTTGAATTTTTTATTAAGAAAAAGCTAAGATGGGCTAAAAAATTTCTCTTTAATAACTTATCCATTTTTTAAAATTCTTTCCTTAATAATCACGTGCAATAAAAATATACAAAACAACCATATATATAAAAGAAACGAGGGAATACCAGAATTAACAAGGATTTATTAAAACGTTCTTAAGGCATGATAGTGTTTCTTGATAGCACATGCTTCTTGGGTATTTACAACTTATGAATTACAACCATGGAAGACAACCATATATATACAAAAAACCAAGAAAGGCCACGATTGACAAGGATTTATTCAAATGTTAAAGCAATGTAGAGCATTATATTATGAAAAACATCGTTTTGCGGGTCGACAGATGTAGATCTTATACTGTGAATCTTTAGTGATCCTCCTATATATAATTATGAGCTGAAACATAAAGAGGCAGACAATTTATATGACACAATCTGCCATTTCTTGCAGGCCTAAATTAGAAAAAATAAGTGTGATGAAGATGAATCGTTTCTGGCTTATAAAAGGTCTATTTGTTATGTCGGAACCTCCTCCAGTAAGGCAGACACCATATAGGACTGGTTATATGACACAGCTTCAGAATTGACATCAGAAATGATATGATTTTCACCCCAAAATGTTGGTTGAAATTGGGACAAAATAGGGACAAATTATATATGGTTCATCTTGAAGTTTCGGTTGATTAGTATGGCAGATATCTAATTTAGGGACTTAAAGAATTATACAAATTAACGCAAGTCAATTTGTTGACAATAATCTACAGTGATTTTAAATACTTCTAGTTACTTTATATGCCAAATAAATTCTGAAACTAATGAAGATAATGTCATAATAAAAGTGCTAACATAAAAACATAATAGTAAACCAACATATCCCAGATGCGAGTGCAGAGGACAGAGTATAAGGTGATGGGATAGGGGTGCAGCATGATGGGGCGACACCTGCCCACCCACCAAGCGGTTGGCGCTTCGCATTTAACGTTGGCTACATTCTGTGTAATGGTATTTACTCTCGGCACTGGTTACAATCCCAACTCCGCTCCTTGATACGATCTCACGTGTGACGATATGGCTCAGCCTTCGGCTCTCTTTAATGGAGGTTTATTGCAGGGGGTCTACCGATGTAAGGTCGTTTGGATAGATATAATGGAGGGCTGCTCTAGTTCGACTAGCAATCCCTTGCTGATAAATCAATAGTGCACCCGAGATGCAGGGCTCTCAAATTTGTGCACGGCTACTGGCAAGTGGAGCAGGTTGAATTGTTGTCTGGACTTTGGAGATAATCTCCATTTCTCTCACTCCGGATTTTGTATGCTAGCCTCGGCCTCCCTGCAATCTCATACGCCTCAATCCTCTGTCATTTTTGTGCTTCCTTTGCTTCTTAGTCCCTCAGTCACGACTGAGAACATGCCGCGTCTACAGAAAAGGATGAGGTGCCGAAGAGGCACCACCCAATGATAGCCACGACGTTCTCCCTCTAGCTCCAGCTCCCCTTCAGAGTCTTCCTCTCATTCGGATAGCCACACCACAATTCAGCGCGGTCACCTGCTCCGTTCGGGAAAACACTTAGGCTCCCCTGAACCCTCTTCTCTCCCTGCACAGACTCATACTACGCACTTTTCCTTCAATTGTTCACTCAATCGCCCTCGGGTCATGGCTTCCATCTTTGTCATCCTCCATGAAGAGCCTCAGTAGGAAGCCACTAGTACGCGCCCGACGGGTTTGTGCAACACTGAGGCCCAGACCTCGGGTCCGATTGCAGGTGTGATGCACCCAGCGAGCAAGGATTTTCAGGGTCAGGCCAGTGGGATTCAACTTGTGGACATGGTGCAAGGTGACACGGGACAAGCGAGTGAGGCGCAGGTGGCACCTTCACCCTCCAGGCGGGTGGTCACCTCCATTGCGGACTTGTACAAGGATGACGGGAAGAAGGATGAGCTCTGGCGCAGAGTCGTGGAAGAGTCACCTGATGAGTAGCCATCCCTTCCTAGTCTGGTTTTCTTGTTTAGTTTCGACCCTTACACTTGGGCTTGTTTTTGAGTTCTCTGTAGTTTTTGTTCATATATCAGTTTTTGATAGCTATGGTTTCCAGAAACAAAACTATATGGCTCCCCTGTGTGGGAATTTTCTTGAATATTGCTCAAGGCTGGTTTCCCTCCTTATGGGCAGTCCTTATCACTGGTTTTTTTGTTAATTTTTCCCCACTGGGCATAGTTTAGGCTTCGGCCCACTGTACATTACTACCTCTGTTAGTAGAATACTTTAACTTAGAAAAAAAAATAGTAAACCAACATAATATTCATCAAAAATTGAAAACGCAGTATTATAACCGAACAAAACCGCAAAAAAAATTATATTGGGAAATCTGTATTGATCGTTAAAACTTACTTCTATGAAAATATTGAACATCTGGAAGGTGAAGGAAATATTGTGACTGAAAATATTGGTATTCTCAAATTAGAAGACACTATATTGAATATTCTTTCAAAATAAAACTTTGTAAATAGTGTTTTGGCAGGTTGAATGAAATCTGTTGTCACCGATATAAATGTCTCAAATTGCAGAGCAGTGCTATGAAAACGAAAAGCATGATATAGGGATTTCAATTTAAATAAAAACCAAAAGAGAAAAACAAAGAAAGAAAGCAATGGTGCAATGACAACATTTCTGGTAGAGACAACCGGCATAACGTTTGCTTGCAAGTCTCAATTCTATTGTCACTGATATAAAAGTCTCAAATTGCATAGCAGTGCTATGCAACCGAAAAACATGATATAGGCATTTTAATTTAAATAAAAACCAAACAAGAAAAACAAAGAAGGAAAGAAATGGTGCAACGCTAACATTTTTTGCAGATACAACCAGCATAACATTTGTTGTACACAGGCAATTTGCTGTACAATGCGGATGATGTCTGTGATTGCTGTACACAGGCAATTTGCTGTACAATGCGGATGATGTCTGTGATTGCTGTACACTGGAAATTTGATGTGTTTGCTGAGGAACTGCTAACTGTGGTTTTGATGGAAGAGATTAACATGCAAACATCTAAAACTGTGGAGGCAATCCAAAATTAAATGTAGATGGCGTGGTTTTGCCTCATAAAAATGGTGGAGGCGATCAAGAATTAAAGCACATGCAGCCGAGTTGAACATGCATTGAGGATAGATGTCACCAATGTGATTCGGGACTGCTGTCATTGGCACCATAAAAAGGTTGACAAAACCAAAAAAGAACTGATTCAAAATAATAGACTTATCTGCCTAAATATACATGCACACCTACTTCACACATAGAAAGAAAAGACAGCTAAAACGTCCAGAATCACAAAAATAACAACTTAAAATAATTCATTATTATAAAACATAAAATTACCTCTTTTCATTTCTTCTTCTCGTAGTCATGGCGCGCTTACTGTTCAGTGACTCCAATTGCATCTACAACACACTCAAATTTTATTGAATAGGAATGAGTTCTATTCTCAACTTAAATAGTAAAAAATCCTAAAAATATTGGTGGGAAATCTAAATCTTAATAAAAATGGTGGGAAATCTAAAAATAGCAAGAAATCTAAATATTGATTTTATTGGATAAGAAAGAGTTATATTCTCAATTTAAACAAAATGGAAATTAAAAACTCTTAAAAATATTGGTGGGAAATCTAAATCATAATTTCATGGAATAGTAATGAGTTTTATTCTCAATTTAAACCAAATTATTAGAAAAAAGGTAGGAAACTCTGGAAAAATTAGTGCAAAATCTAAATCCTAATAAATATGGTAGGAATTCTAACTCTTTTTTACTCTTATGACATTCTTGAGATGTTTCCACTGGTGCAATTGTGCTTCCAAATATGTGAACTCAACAATAAAACACACCTTAAAATACATGAATCTTGTCTCTCAATGTGTGAAAGAAAAGGTAAACCAACTAGCTATGACGTTCTTCTTTTATACATGAGACCCTTGACTATGCCATGAAATCTCCCAAAATATTCTTAAAGCATGGGAGCTCCTCTTCATGCACGATGCTAGTGGAATATGACAAGTTATCCAAAATTAATCCAAATATGTGATTTGTGCCTCAGGAAATGTGAATTAAGGTACCCTCGGTGGAAAAACATGCATAAATATTTGTTGCTTAGTGCCTTTAAATGTGAGATGTTGTCACTTGTCAATTGTGCCTCTTGTTGATGATGAAACCGACACCCTAGTTTTGTAAGGATCACTAAGTGTCATTTTGTGTCAACCCAAGGTCATTTCCATTGTCACCTTAGCAACGAATCCTCTCACTTTAGATTAATTATTGAATCCTAGGGGTGTCCTAAAGCACAAAATTATGGGGGACTCTTTTATGTGACTAGATCACTAGCTAACATTGAAAACCATCTTTACATTGTATGGTTAAACATCTTGATGATTCCTGTCCTATTGACCACAAATTTTGTATTCATCATTGCTTTCATCACAACACCTACAATAGATATTGATGGTGTTCATAAGCCTATTTATAGTTGTGATAAGTGGATTAGGGGCTCCCTTATCACAACCCATAACCCCTAATATGTTTACTCCCTTAGCCAAGGGGGCCCAAGGGTGTGCTTGTAGGGGCATTGAGACCAAATTTGGGGGATCATAACATTAAAAAAAGTGGAATGACATAACCACAAAGTTTCTTTGGGGGGAGGGGCGGGGGACGGGGTATCTTATGGTGTCTTGAACGGGCCAAGGGGACACAAGGGTAGCATGTATGTGTAGAAGTCAGAGGTGCAAGCATGCTTTACTAAGATCTATAATCCTAGCATTAGAGAATGAGAAGGGGGATTAGTACCTAATTTCATAGGGCATAGGGACCTAGAGGGAAGGCAGCAAGAGAAATTGATAGGGGAACCCAAAATAATGGTGATAAGGGTATAGTTCCCCTAACCACTTCCCTCTGAACAACTCTGAATTTCTGAGAGTCGCAAGGGTTAGGGATTTTTTCAAATATGGTTGCCCCTTTTGCTACCAATTTCTCAATAGGGAAAAGAGTATCTTTGAAGATCAAATGATTTCTTGCAATCCACATTCCCCAAGCAATCAAGAGGGGCATAGTTCTAACTTTGTCATTGGGAGCTTCCTGGCACCATCTTTTCCAGGCTTCTGAGAGCAGCTGGCCTTCATATCTCTGAGGAATATTTTTCATCCTCAACGTTTCATTCCAAAGGCTGATGGTAAAGGGGCAAGAGAGAAAAACGTGCTACACTGATTCTTCACTGTCTTTGCATAGAGAGCACCACCCTGGACCAATTTTCCCTTTTTTTGAAGGAAATCCCAGGTGGGGACTTTCTTCTGAATTATACACTAGAAAAACAATCTTGTCTTAGCTGGCCCTTTTAGCTTCCATAATGGTTTTGACCACCAGACGGGATCCTCCCACCCATTCTGAGACATCAACCAAGCATAACCCAGCTTAGGGGTATACATACCAGTTTGAGAGTGCACCCACCACAACTCATCATTCTTGTCAGTAATTTGGATATGAGAATTTAGTAGGCCATATTTATAGTTCTCCCATTCCTCAAACCATATTTCCTCCAAGAATAGAGCATTCCCAAACAACCATTCTTGTCTCCAAATTGAATAATTTCCAGATTCAGCTACTTGGTTTAGGAAATGTAACCCTCTATTATTAAGGTGCTCGATCACGTCTCTCGAGAGCACAAAATAACCCGTATAGCCCACCCAAGGATCTCGACCCAGTCTGACCAATCTCCCATCCCCAACATTCCCAGCCAAACCTTGTTCAATAACTTTTAAAGCTGCCACCAAAGCTTTCCACACCACCGACAAATTCTTGAATGATTTTTGAGGCAGTCTGAGCCAGACCAGAGTTGGCATAGGGTCTATGTATTTCCTCCTTGTTACCGAAGTCCAGAGGTTCTCCGTAGTGATTAGTCTCCAAGATAGTTTCATCGCTAGAGACCTTGAGAATGGAAAGAGGTCCTTTATTCCCCAGCCATCCCAACATTTTGGTCTGACTAATTTTTCCCACGCAACCCAAGGGGTTACGTGTTCCGACTTGGATCCTTCCCATAGGAATCTGCTACAGATTTTGTTAATCTTCATCAGAATAATTTTTGGCATCCAAATGAGGCTAGCCCAGTAAACCGAAATTTCCATCACCATGGATTAGATTAGAACCAACCTCCCTGCTCTGGACAACCACTTGAAACTCCAGTGATTCATCATGTTCTCAATTTTAGCTAAGAGCCATTTCCAATCCTGAATCTGATAATTATCTGGCTTAAGAAAGAAGCCCAAATACTTGAAAGAGTCCTATAGAGTTTTAACTTCAAAGTGAAGGTAGTCTTTTATTCTATCCACTTCCACCCTTAAGAGCCCTGCAGTGGTTAGGGAATATTTTTTTCCATTTATACTTATTCCAGTCACTTTTAGAAAAAGATCTAGGATCTTCTTTAAACACCAACAGTCTTCTATACTCCCGCTATTAAACAGAAAGATGTCATCTACAAAGAGGAGATGGGTTACCTAGAGATTGATCGCTACTTCAATACCTTTGAGCTCCCCTTGTCTCTTAGCCTCATGAATCATTAAACTTATGCCTTCAGTATCCAATAGAAAAAGAAGGGGGGAGAGAGGGCACCCTTGAAAAAGGTCCATTTGTGGGTTGAATAAATCATAGGCTACACCATTTATAAGGACATAGATTGACGAAGAAGTGACACACACCATAATCCATCTTACAAAATCATATCTGAAGCCAAGATGCGTCAACAAGAGTCTTAAGAACACCCAGCTGATCCTATCATAGGCCTTAGAGAGGTCAATTTTTACTATAGCTCCTTTTTTCCCACTCTTTTTGAGGCTGTGGAGGGTTTCTTGAGCTAGCCCCATTGCTTCATGGATTTTCCTTCCATCCAAAAAGCTGAATTTCTCTACAAAAATGTTCTTGGAGAGAAAGGGTTTCAACCTGGAGACAATAACTTTAGCAATAATCTTGTATAAGCAAGTACATAACAAAATGGGCCGAAATTCATTAAAAGAAACAAGATGTTCAGACTTAGGAATGAGAGTTAAAAAAGTGGCATTGAAAGGCTGATAGATAGAGCCATAAACCCTAGACTCTTCAATAACCGCAACCAACTCATCTCCAAATGATTCAAAGAAATGTAGGAAAAATTCTACTGTCTTGAACGAAGGGGGGGGGGTATCTTATGGTGTCTTGAACGGGCCAAGGGGATGCAAGGGTAGCATGTATGTGTAGAATTCAGAGGTGCAAACATGGTTTACTAAGATTTATAATCCTAGCATTAGAGAATGAGAAGGGGGCTTAGGACCTAATTTCATAGGGCCTAGGGGACCTAGAGGGAAGCCAGCAAGAGCAATTGATAAGGGAACCCCAAATAGTGGTGATAAGGGGATTATGTGACTAGGTACTAGTTACGAGGATATGTGTTTGTGGGTAATGCCATTATTATCATGTACACCAAATGTAGAAAATTGGATAATTTGCAAAGCCTTGATTTGAACTACTCACAATATCTACACTTCATCACGTTGAGATGGAGCTTGTAGTGTTCTCTCACATAAGGAGTTGTAAATGAAAAGGAGCAAGCTCCCATTACAGGGAGGGTTTAAAGAGTTTAAAGAAGAGCAGGGTTAAGGAGAAAAGAGCGGGAGTGCAATGCCGGTTACTTAAAACCTTTTTTCCAAAAATTCCTACTATGTTTCTGGCATAATTTTTCCCTCTCCTATTGACCAGAAATTTTGTATTCATTATTGCTTTCATCACAACACCTACAATAGATATTGATGGTGTTCATAAGCCTATTTCTCGTTGTTATAAGTGGATTAGGGGCTCCCTTATCCCAACCCATAACCCCTAATACATTTACTCCCTTAGCCAAGGGGGCCCAAGGGTGTACTTGTAGGGGCATTGAGACCAAATTTGGGGGGTCATAACATTAGGAAAAGTGGAATGACATAACAAAAAATTTTATGGGGGGGGGTATCTTATGGTGTCTTGAACAGGCCAAGGGGACACAAGGATAGCATGTATTTGTAGAAGTTAGAGGTGCAAGCATGGTTTACTAAGATCTATAATCCTAGCATTAGAGAATGAGAAGGGGTCTTAGGACCTAATTTCATAGGGCCTAGGGGACCTAGAGGGAAGGAAACGAGATAAATTCATAAGGGAACCCAAAATAATGGTAATAAGGGGATTAGGAGTCCAATTATCACAAAACATAAGCCCTTAACCCATAACCACTAAATTCCCTACCTCCTTAACCCCTGCACTCATAAAGCATAACCCATATACCCCTTCATTCATTAAATCTTATGACATTAACCCCTAGCCTATATTAATCCATGAACCTCCTAGGCCATAAATCCTTATCCTCTTAACCTGTGACCATTAACCCCTAACCCTTCACCCCTAAACACCTTAACTACTAACCCCTTAACCACTAAAAGTTCAACACCCCAAACAAAAAAATTAACCTCCTAAGAGAATCTTTCATCTCTAACTGAGCATATTAGAAACATTAATTGTTTCTTAGAGAACTAGGTACTGGTTACGAGGATATGTGTTTTTGGGTAATGCCATTATTATCATGTATACCAAATGTAGACAATTGGATAATTTTCAAAGACTCATTTTGAATTACTCACAATATCTACACTTCATCATGTTGAGATGGAGCTTGTAGTGTTCTCTCACATAAGGAGTTGTAAATGAAAAGGAGCAAGCTCCCATTAGAGGGCTTCTCTGTGTGGGAGTGTTGGAGGTAGAGTGGTTTCTGGTATTCCATCGAGTTTTTTCACAAATTTTGTCATAATTGGGCGTGATCGTGGAGGTCCCATTGACGAAACTAAACAGACAAAAGTGACTGTAGATTCGTCATGAGGAGGCTCTGCATCATTTTGAGGAGCAGCAGGGGGTGGTTCCCTATCGAGATCGAACTCTGGGGACCATGGTGGCGAAGGGCCAAGTCAGAATTTCAAACACCAGCCTAGATCAAGCAACACGCACGAGCTCCCGTGTAAAAACTATACTCCCTAATATAGTTTTTTATTGATGCTCTAATTAAAATAACATTAAACTAACATTATTACTTTATAGGTCTTCAACATCATTAAATATTAAATATAGCTTCTATTTAAATTGAACTTCTGTTCTTGAAATAAAAAAAAAAATAAAGCTTAATGAAAACCAAAAATACTAGATGACCTCCTTTTACTCAAATAAAATTAAAACTTAATGAAAACCAAAGCCAACATAGCAATTGCTTTATAATTTTTTCCTACTTATTAAAATCTAATTTGGTCGCTAGTCTAAACTCTAAATGGACCTATTAAAATTTATTCCTAGATGTGAAATGACCTCCTTTGCTCAAATAAAAATACTATATGACCTCCTTTTGCTTAAATAAAATTAGAACTTTATGAAAATCAAAATGACCATTGCAATTGCTTTATAATATTTTGGTACCTCTTAAAATTTAATTTCAGGCAGCTTCTTAAAATTTAATTTCGCGACTTCTTAAAATTTAATTTCGGGCGGCTATTTTCCCTTGGCTAGGTTCGGAACAGAGTTTGGTGATGTTTAACAATATTTATGATTTTGGCGCAGATGCCATACCCTTATATTCTTCGCTGCACTCTGGATTCGACTATATTTTTAACGCGATTTTATTATATCAGATCTGGTTTAGCTCTTTTTCCAGCTTTAATTGAGATATTATTCTCCTGATTTGGGGGTTTCTCTGCAATTCGGAGCAGAAAACATGTGGTCCGTTGCCAGCATATGGAGATAAAACTACAACCTTCAACAACTTAGAGAGGGAGAGTGTGTATTGATAATTTATAAAGGTATTTTCCTGATATCTGTGATTTTTATTGTTAAAATTTCAATAAATTTAAACTTGTATACAGAATTATGTAGAAGGGGCAGCGGTAGGGTTGACAAGATTTTATAAAATCAATCATATTTTTTTTCGTGCTTAGCAAGACCAGGCACTTCTTAGAGCTGCTCCCATAGGCTGATTGTCCCTTACTTTTGTTGTAGGAATTAGTCCTTACGGCCCCTCCAACAAGCCTCATACAGACATGCGTTATCCCTGTAATAACTACAGTGCCTAAGACTCTCTTAAACAATAAATATGCCACCCCTTTTGATACTAAAACAACCCTACTATCAACGTATTTATGCAACTACTCCTCGGCCCTGTTATATCTTCTAATCTGACCTCAAAACAGTCATTTCAGGCTTCAGTCTTCTCTTCTTCAAGCTGTGGCTTACATCAGAAGGTGTTTTACTCCTAAATATTTTTTCTTGGATGTTATCTTAGCCTCCCTCACCTTCTATTTATACGCAATATAAAGGCTTCATTTGGGTGTCCACATTGGCTTGACAAGTTGTCACTTGGCTTATTAACATCAAGCTAGCCTAGACTCTTCTTTAGCTGAACTTTTTGCTCCTTGATCTAGACACCCACAACTCCCTCTGAGTTGCTTTGCTGACCACACTCTGATTCACTATCCCTTAAAGTAGCTCAGATACTCTTTGATACCATGTTGCTTTTCCAAATTCTTGGGTCTAGGATAGTTTCTTAAAATATTTCATGCTACCAAACCAATAATCACAATGATACTACTTTGCACAGCAAAATATAAATGGCAGTAAATCTACCAATGCACAAAATATAGAAAACTTCTTACAATTTTTAACCCAACTTCGTTACTGTTAAAATTGGACAACTAGTTTCAAACTCCATGTTGTAATGCTCAGATGAAGATACCGATATTTTTATTGGGTTCCTCTTTCAGAGAGGTGTAAGATCGATATAAAATTGATCTTAATCCAATGAGAAGAACATTTATTTTGAATTTATTATTTATAATAAATTATATGTGCAGGTCGGCCTTAAGGTTTTACAGCCCCAGCAAATGTGTCACACACCTCAATGATGGATATAAATACAGTCAACATTGGAGAGCATTTCACTCACTCATCACATCTCTTCTCCTCTTCTGATTTAGGATGGGCTCCTTGGAGACAATTTCAATACACACGTGGGAAGAAGCAAGAATTACTGCAGCCAGGAAGAAGGATGAATTTTACTGCAGCTAGGGTTTCCACGCAAGTTTGACCAGCATTGAATTTGCTCAACGCATGGTCCAAAGAGGCTGAAAATTGGTGGAGACTTTGATTTTGGGAGGCCGTACACATTGGCACAAGAACCGAGGTCAAAAGGTTGAATGAAGTTGGAGCTGCGTTGTCTTTATTGCTGCTGCCCTGCGTTGACTTTGAGTTGACTGGGTGACTGTTTTGAGGACTTTTGTGACACAATCTGGGTTGGCTGACCAAGAATACTTTGCTGATTGAAGCATCCTGCTGACTGCCGTAACACACCAACACATTCTCCTGTTTCTGGTTTGTCTTCTATAGATCTAATGGTATGTTCTATCAGCATTTTACTTAACTGTTTGTGTGATTGCTGTAGTAAAAGTAAAGTTGCATCAAGCATAGAACATCTACAAAAATTTACATGGTATCAGAGCTGAGGTGAAGACAAGCCCTAACTTATAGCAATCACTAACTAAGAAAAATGGGTTCCACAAGTTATGGTTTCAAGGAGGATGACAAGTTGACTGGAAGGGATGACTTCCATTCTTGGAAGATGATATTAGATCTCAAATTGGAAGACCATGATCTCATGGACTATGTATTGGGTAAGATACAAGAACCTCCATCCACTGCTACTGCTGCTGCTAAAACCAAGTATAAGAAGGGGGAGATCAAAGCAAAGCTAATGATCAGCGAATCCATACAAAAAAGTCTGGTTGCCTACAAATCTGAGCTAGGCACATCCAAGGAGATGTATGACAAGCTGATACAAATGTTCAAGGTAAACAATGCAAACCAGGTGATATTATTCAAGAATCAATTGAAGAATTGGAAGAAAGGCAGGGATGAGTCTATCCAAACATACTTTCTGAAATTGACCGAGATCAGGAACAATCTGTTGGCTATTGGGGAGACAATATTCGATCGTGAGATGGTACTCACCACACTTGGAGGGCTCCCATATGAATGGAAAGTATTCAACACTACCATTCTCAATAATAATAGAATTCCTAACTTTGACGAGCTACTGTCAAGATGCATGCAAGAAGAGACAAGAATGAAGGAATACAAAAATGACAGAAATGCTACTTACGCTGCTCATTCTAGAAAGAAGAACTCTGGTGGTCCTAAGAACAAAGGAAGAGAAAGGGCCCAAGGAAATAAGGGCAAGTGTTTCACTTGTCATAGGCCTGGTCACTATGCTAGAGAATGTCCTTTCAAGAAGGATTCTCCCGATAGTGATGAAAACAATAACTACCGAAGGAATGGAAATCAAAGAAACGACAGGTCCAAAGGAAAGAGGAAGGCTCCCTCTGGCGGAAACAATCAACCGTAAAAAATGTCTAGAAACTCCAGGTATGAGGAGTCAAATGTTATTGATAAAAGAAATGAATACATTCTTGTATCTGCTCTCTCTGCTGCATCCCCACCCGACACTATGGATGTATGGCTGATAGATAGTGGTGCCTCAAGACACATCACTGGGTTCAAGGAAGCACTCTCTAACATGGTTGATAAGGATACTAATCTGGAAATTATCCTTGGAGATAATCCCACATATCCCATGAAAGGGACAGGGACTGTGACCCTCCACTTGTCTCAAGGACAAATCCTACATTTACAAGATGTACTCTATTTACCAAATCTGAAGAAGAACCTTGTGTCTATATCGGCCATGGAAGACAAAGGTTTCAATGTTACATTCACTAATGGAAAGGTGCTCATGTGGAAGAAGAGCTTCAAGGAAGCTATCACGATTGGGTTTAGAGTTGACACACTCTACCAGGATGGAGAAAGTCCGTTGGGAGCAATGACATATGCTACTATCCAACAGACTGAACTATGGCACCGGAGGTTTGGACACCTACATTACAAGGCCCTTCCCGAAGCAAGGAAGGTGGTGACAGGGATGCCCGATTTTGGAAATAATCATGAAGGTGTATGTAAGGGTTGTGCCGAAGGAAAACATACAAGGGGACCTTTCCCCTCAAGTGTCACAAAGACATCTGATATTTTGCAACTGGTCCATTCTAATCTATCTGGTATGCTACTCGTGACATCCATGGGAGGATGTTCTTACTATATGACATTCACTGATGACTTCTCCCGCAAAACTTGGATATACTTCTTGAAGAAGAAGGATGAGGCTTTCATGTGGTTCCGTACCTTCAAAGCCTTGGTGGAAAATATGACAAGGAAGAAGATCAAGATTTTGAGGACCGACAATGGCACTGAATATGAGTCAAATGAGTTCAAGGAATTTTGTTGAGAAGCTGGCATTAAGAGGGAGACTACTACTACCTACACTCCTAAGCAGAATGGCGTTGCTGAATGAAAGAACAGGACCATTGTGGAAGCTGCCCGTGCCATGCTATGTGACCAGGATCTGCCAAAGTTTATGTGGGGAGAAGCTGCGAATACTGTTGTAAACATTCAAAACCGATGTCTGCATTTTTCTCTAGACTCCAAAACACCCGAAGAGGTTTTCTCTAGTAAGAAACTTGACGTCTCACATTTTAGAGTTTTTGGATGTCCTGTTTACTTTCATGTGCCGAAAGAAAATAGAAGCAAGCTGGATGCTTCTGGGAAGAAAGGAATGTTTGTGGGCTATACTGAAACCTCGAAGGCCTATAGAGTCTATGTGCCTGGTCAAAGGGAAGTGGAGATATGCCACGATGTCACCTTTGATGAAGATGCTTCCCCAAGGAAAGTAGTAGACCTTCCGAGATCTGAGGAAAATCATGAAGAAAGGCCTGGAAATCAAGAAGAACCGCAGGATGAGACAATGCCTGATGTTGAAGGACCAATGGACCCAATAGATCCATCTCCTTCACTGAGAAAGAGACCATCATGGCTCAGGGACACCCTCGAAGATGCTGAGGGACATGTTGCCCCAAGGGGGACATTCCGAGAAAGCAAGAAGCCGTGTAGATACCAAGGGTATCTAGCTGCCATGAGTACTATTGTACAATCTGAACCTGGATCTTTTGAGGAAGCTGTAAAGCATCAATTCTGGAAGGATGCTATGCACGAAGAATATGAGTCCATAATGAAGAATGATGTCTAGGATGTGGTTCCAAGACCGAAGGACAAATCAGTTGTCACCGCGAAATGGCTCTACAAGATCAATTATGGATCTAATGGAAGTACTGAAAAGTTCAAGGCAAGATTTGTTGCCCGTGGCTTCTCTCAAAAGGAAGTAATAGATTATGATGAAATATTCGCACCTGTGGCAAGATATACCACCATTCGATCAATCATAGCCCTTGCTGCTACGCAAGGATGGAGTCTTCATCAGATGGATCTCAAGACCGCTTTTCTGCATGGTGCAATAAAGGAAGAGGTGTATGTAGAACAACCTCTGGGGTTTGAAGTTCAGGATCGAGACACTCATGTTTTCAGGTTGAAGAAAGACCTTTATGGGTTGAAGCAAGCACCCAGAGCTTTGTACGAGAGGATAGATAGTTATTTGATGAAGCTAGGCTTCACTCGAAGTAATGCTGATCTGAACCTTTACTTCAAGGTTGTCCAGGGGAAGCCTCTCATTCTCGTGCTGTATGTGGACGACCTCTTCCTGATAGGCGCTAACCCTCTCATTCATCAATGCAAGAGGGAGCTTGCTGTTGAGTTTGAGATGAAGGACCTAGGACTGATGCACTACTTCCTAGGCCTGGAGGTCTGGCAGAGACCTAGAGAGATTTTCCTTTCTCAAGGAAAATATATTGTGAAAATTCTGGAAATATTTGGTATGGTGGATTGCAAGTCTGTGTCAACAGTAATGGAACTCAACTTCAAGAAGTTGAGTAGGAGCGCTGCTAGGCCCGTATTGGCAAATCCTACTGAGTATCGTCAACTCAAAGGGGCTCTGATGTTCTTAGTGAACACCCATCCAGATATATGTTTTGCAGTGAACACTTTGAGTCAACAGATGGTTGAGCCTCATCACTTTCACTAGGTTGGTGCCAGGAATCTTCTGAGATACCTTCGAGGCACGATAAACCATGGCCTGAGATACACTGCCGCGAGCGTAACACTCCTTGGATATACTGATGCCGATTGGGCTAGCAGTGTGGTGGATCATAAGAGCACATCGAGATGCTGCTTCAATATTGGTTCTGCTTCGATCTCATCGATGAGCAGGAAGCAAAATTCGGTGGCTTTGAGCACCGCGGAGGCTGAATACATTGCAGCAAGTATGGCCTGTTGTGAAGCAGTTTGGTTGTGAAAGCTCTTTAGTGAGCTGTTTGGACATGTGCTAGATACCACCGTGATACTCTGTGATAACCAGAGTGGGATTATCTTGACCGAGAATCCTGTGTTCCATGACCGATCCAAGCATATTGATATCAGGTACCATTTCATCCGGGATATGGTACAGCGAGGCCCCGTAAGGCTCGATCATATAGGAACTGATGACCAGGTCGCGAATATTCTCACTAAGCCCCTGGGGAAGGTCAAGTTCCTAACCTTCCGTGAGAGACTTGGTATCGTGGAACGACCCTATGATGTGGGTCCCATTGGACAATGAGCTCTGGGAGCTCTGGGGGGCTTTGGGGATAGCTTCTCGGAGCTATAAGCACTCACAGGGTTAGGCTTGCCAAACCTTGTGGTGCTTCTGCCCCACCGTTGTGATTATTGATTTGGTTCACCTCTCATTATCTGTGCCGCGTATGCATCCTACCCATTGAGTTCAGGGCTCATGGGAAGTACCTCTCATTTGACCAATGAGATGGGAAAAGCTAGAGACTAGTAGCAAAGACTGATGGATGCATCAGAGATTTTCATACTCTCTATCTAGGATGGCATGGTCCAACCACTTGATCTGGGATCAAGTCTAGTGAGGTCTCGGACTTCCGCCTGACTTCGGGTCAGATGTACCAACTTCGGGTTGGTTGGAGACTCTTTGTGAGTCTGATAGAGGTTTCGGACCTCTAGGCTGAATTTGTCAACCGGGGGATGATGTATTTGTGATTGACCCACTTCTGTTCTGAAATAAAGAGGCCATCAAAGCAAGTTACGGCAGGATGACACACGATGTTTGTTTGCACAGGTGGATGGAGTTCCCCCTAGTTGAGAGGGAGTGTTAAAATTGGACAACTAGGTCCAAACTCCATGTTGTAATGCTCAGATGAAGATACCAATATTTTTATTGGGTTCCTCTTTCAGAGAGGTGTAAGATCGATATAAAATTGATCTTAATCCGATGAGCAGAACATTTATTTTGAATTTATTATTTATAATAAATTATATTTGCAAGTCGGCCTTAAGGTTTTACACCCCCAGCAGATGTGTAACACACCTCAATGATGGATATAAATACAGTCAACATTGGAGAGCATTTCACTCACTCATCCCATCTCTTCTCCTCTCTTTTTTTAGGACGATCTCCTTGGAGACAATTTTGATACACACGTGGCAAGAAGGATGAATTACTGCAGCCAGGAAGAAGGATGAATTTTACTGCAGCTAGGGTTTCCATGCAAGTTTGACCAGTGTTGACTTTGGTCAATGCATGGTCCAAAAAGGCTGAAAATTGGTGGAGACTTCGATTTTGGGAGGTGGAACACATTGGCACAAGAATCGAGGTCAAAAGGTTGACTGAAGTTGGAGCTATGTTGACTTTATTGCTGCTTCCCTGTGTTGACTTTTCTGGATTGCGTTGACTTTTATGGGGTTGACTTTGAGTTGACTGGGTGACTATTTTGAGGACTGTTGTGACACATTTTGGGTTGGATGACCAAGAAGACTTTGCTGGTTGAAGCATCTTTCTGACCGTCGTAACGCACCAACACATTCTCCTGTTTCTGGTTTGTCTTCTATAGATCTACTGGTATATTTTATCAGCATTTTACTTAACTGTTTGTGTGATTGCTGTAATAGAAGTAAAGTTACATCTACAAAAATTTACAGTTATATTAATCAACATATGATACAACAGTCTAGGGCTCCCATACCAAGGATAATGGCCTTCATACACCCATTGATACAAGATACAAAACTAGGTTTCGTGTCAGTCCATCTACAACCAATCTACCTTCAACAAGATACTCTGAGCATGTCGCTGTCGCATTCTCTCTCAGCTCTTCTTGGTCATGCCCTATACCAGCTTGGTCCTTCGGCTCCCGATCAGTAGCTCTTGACTCTATCAATGCTCCAAGTCCATCTAGGCATTAAAGCTTGGCTGCCAATCTGCTCACTAGTTGTGTCTTAGTCCATCAAGGGCACAACACATCGAGACTCCTATCGAATTGTTCACAACTCCGTTTGTGAACAAATCTCAATCTTCTCATTACTGCTCCTCAGTTAGTTAGGGACTTCAAACCACTATGTTCTTCCTGTGCTGCACCGATGAAGGCCAACATAGGGCATGAAGGGCTACCACCTATCGCTGCGAGATGTCTATATCCCACAATGAACATAGGCTAGGAGGACTGCCCATCATTTGTTGTAGAAGTTCTCCAAACACAAGTCTAGGGCTACACAAAACTAATCCTGGTTGATCAAACCCTTGACCTCTAGCAACCACCGAGGTCCATGAATATGGTGCACGCTAGGCCTCAACATGGGTACCATCACACTATCCTCCAACATACCATAAATGCACAATCCACATTCACACTTGGCCCTCTCTCACAGTGCGCTCCAACAGACCACGAGTGACCAATACTTGTTGTAGAATCTACCTCTATCTAGGGCATCCTCACACTTAGGAAATCCTCCTCGTGGCTACCAAGAGACTTCTCTAATAGTCTTGTCCTAGGACACCCATTACTTCAATGCGAGATCTGGTCCTAGTTGGGGTTTCTTAAACCCAAGAGAACCCCAACACATGGCTCCCACAGGTTGCATATGAATTTGATCCTATCATCAATCATTACACTGGTTAGGGCTTCTAAACAACACGTTAGCCCTCCCTTCTTCGCTTCTGAAGGCTGTACTAAAATGTCCCAACTGTCCAAACTAGGACCAAAAATTTAACACAAAAACATACCTTCTCATGTGTTGGTACCCTGTTGTATTCTACAATCTGTTTAGGGCTTAGCCACAATCCATGTCAGCCATCTCAACACTTGCTAACAATCATTTCTATCAATGTGGCTTTCCTTCACCCTAGAGTTTCTCCCCTACGCTGATTGTCCCTTAGTTATATTGTAGGAATTAGGGCATCATTCAATTCTGAGTACACAGAACTCCCAGGCCATTAGGTCTTCTATGACATTCTGATATGTTGCCTTTTTTACTATAAAAACTTGCTAGATAGTTCCTGAACAGTTGAATCTTGCATGACAAGTTCTGTTTTCTGGTTTGAGCGTTGCCAGACATACAATTTGTACAATCTAGAGATTTGTTTTGCACGCCCGAAATAATATCTTCTTTGCAACAGAAATGCGTGCAATCCATACTAGGTATTTGATACATACCTTGTCAAAACATGGAATGTCCTTTGTGCCAATGACTCCCTAATATAGTAGCATACGCTTCCATTCTATCAGTGTACCAATTTTAGATATCTCCAGTCCTGCTGCCCTCATCAGAAAACTTACTAACGATCTAATCATGAATTGCCTAGTGTGTCCACCTTCTGTTGTACAAGGTCCTTTACGAAAACAAGTACAAGTCACCTTGTCACCTTCACACATCTTAAATATGACAAGCACATGATCCAAAAACTGCCCCATAAATCATGGACCCAACACACCTCCACAAGACACTACTATAATACAGTTTGCACTGTTAGATAGGGCACGTACTGTAGCCCCAGTTTCATCACACAGTCAACAATAAAACCCTTCTATGGTTGCGGTTTACCTAGGAGGGGTTCCTTCAATGCCATATTACCTCCCTAGGTTGCTGTCCATTCTTTGACAAACCTCTAATTTGACCGAGCTATGTGCTATGCCCTGTGGCCTAGCACCACAACTTCAAATCACGCCCAAGCCTACTTAGAGAAGGCAACTTCCTTCTGTTGTCCTTCAGGACCTTCAAAAAATATTTAAACCTTAAATATGGTTATACATTGCTTCAGATCTAGTGGTTGTCCTCCTGTGATAGAGCGTCTTATTCCTTAGCTTCCACATGCTGCTAGGTAACTGATGCAAATCTAACCCTAAACTAGGATCCAACATACTTCAATATGCACCCAAAATGCATACTTCAACTCCCTTTTTTAGGGTCTGCTCCACGTTGCAAATATGGACTGGTTAGAGCACGAACCATAGTCCCTAACACCCTTTAATTTTGGCCCATAAATTCTCCTTAGAGCCGCGTCTATCTCTTCCTTGAAGGTCATGACACTTAGCTGTAGGTCTGAGCTGTTTCTAGCACTTAAGCAGTCCTCGAACCTTCTTAATCTCTGCGGCAGGCTTCAGTGAAACCTTACAGGCCTTCGGCACTCTTGTTTATAGACAAACCACCCATCAAATAGTCCATAGAGACGTCTTTCCTACCTAAACCCTCTGAAAAGTCCATCGGCCCTCCTAAATTGACCCTAAAAAAATCATCTATGCCTCCCTGTTCTTGAAGTTCATTTGTTGCGGCTAAGACAGAGACTTAGTCTCTCCTCCACGAGCTATTCACTTGTGATTATGTTTCACAATGGATCAATAGATCAGATATTTGCAATTCAACACAAATTGGGCATTGTTTTCCCCATAAAGCTATGATACCATGTTAATTTCTGAACATGTTCTATGCCATTTCAGATTAGGGCACACAATACTGAAGGAGATAGAACATATTAATAGATCGATGGAAGAAAAGCCAAAACAGAGATAATGAATGGTGGTGTTACAGTGATCAGCAGGATGCTTCTACCAACAAAGTCTCCAATAGGTCATTCAACCAAGCATGTCACACATAACCCCAGAACAACCAAAACAAAGAACACTCCATAAATACGCAGCACCAAGAACGCAACTCCATCGCTATCAAGAGAGAAGAAAATCCTCCACACAATGTGTGTCTAATGAACTCAAGTCTCTCCATTATATAGGCATCTTTGGGGGTGTGTGACACGCCCTTTAAGACATTTAAGTATATATTATATTCCAGGCCGACCTAGCACATAAGTGGAATAAATTCAAAGTCCCTCTTAATTAGGGACCTCCAACAACAATGGTGAGACACCTAGTTTCTCATGAAGAATTCCTGTCCTCGATGTCAAGGATTTTGATATTGAGGAATCTCCAACCTTTTAGCTTTATAGGGCACAGATCATCCATCACTTTCATCCTGAGTCATGTCAGCTATCAGAAAGTGATTCATCAGACTTCCTTATCTGGTCCACTGTTATGCCATGCTGCTTTCCTTGGAGTACTCCACCAAGGGTCGAGCCCTCCAATCTGTATCCAAACTCATCAGAGACAACGTGGCTGGTATGCATGAAAGTGCATCAGCTACCACGTTGTTCTTCTCCTTGACATACTCAATGTCAAAGTCATAAGCCTGGATCTTGCTGATCCACTTCTGCTGCCTCTCCTGTAGTTGTTTCTGCTCCAAAAAGAACCTGAGGCTGTTGTGATCAGTCCTCACCCTGAACCTGTTACCCACTAAGTACTGTCGGAATTTGGCCAATGCATGCATAATGGCTAGCATCTCCTTGTCGTATATATGATACAACCGCTCATGAGGAAGGAGCTTCCATCGCTCATAGGCTATAGGGTGGTCTACCTGCATCAAAACTGCGTTGATCCCCTCTCCCAATGCATCACACTCCAAAACAAAAGGTTGTGTAAAATCTGGCAATGCAAGCACTAGGCAACTGCTCATAACCTCCTTGAGCCTGTCAAAGGCCCGCTGCACTGTATCTGTCCAAATGAATGCCCCCTTCTTCGTCAAATATGTAAGGGGCGCAGCAAGCTGAGAGAAACTCTTGACGAACTTCCTGTAATAAGTGCAGATACTAACAAATCCTCGAAGTTTCGTCACGTTTCTCGGCTCTGGAAAATCTCTGATGGCCCTGATCTTTTCCTCGTGGACCCTCACATCGTCCACTCTTATGATGTGACCCAAATGCAACATCTCCGTCAACCCAAACTCACACTTGGAGAGCTTAGCATAGAACTGTTGCTCCTCCAAGATATGCAGCACTGCCTCTATATGTTGGAGATGCTCCTCCCAAGTCCTACTATATATTAGTATATCATCGAAAAAGACCAACACAAATTTCCTCAGATGACTGCAGAAGATATGGTTTATGCATGACTGGAAAGTAGCTGGGGCATTGGTTAGCTTGAAAGGTATAACCAAGAACTCAAAGTGGCCATAATGGCACCTGAAAGCGGTCTTGGGAATGTCCTGTTCCCTCACGCAAATCTGGTGGTACCCGGATCTCAAGTCGATCTTTGAGAAGAACTGTGCTCCTCTCAACTCATCCATCAGCTCATCTATTCGCGGTATGGGGTACCTGTTCTTCATGGTCTTCTTATTCAGGGCCCTGTAATCAATGCACATTCTCAATGTGTTGTCCTTCTTCTTCACCAACTCCACTGAAGAAGCAAAAGGACTAGTGCTAGGCCGAATATGTCCAAGAGCCAGCAACTCTTGGATGGCTCACTCAATCTCATCCCGATAGGCTTTGGGGTGCCTATAGGGTGTGGTAATAACGGCCTGGATGCCCTGCTCTAGCTCAATAGTGTGCTCAAACCCTTGATCTGGTGGCTGTCCCGGCGGTATCTCCCAAAAAATCATATCATATCTGTCAAGGATGGCCCGTATATCTAGATGAACTGTCTGCCCGGTAGTCCCTGCCTCTGATGCCCGCAACTCAACCGCCCACTCTATGTCTCACTTCCAGAAGTCTGACTCCATCCGGTGAGCTGAAACAGTCTAGGGTGGGTAAGTGTGCATCCCACATATCTTCTCATGCTTCTTGGTCTTCTTATCATCCCACTCCATCTCCAAGGCCTCCCAATCTGTGGTGACCTTCCCCAAAGTAATCAGCCACTGAACACTGAGAATCCATCGAAGCTTTTTGTCGATATGCCTCTTCGCTCAACCATCTGTGCATCGATGAAGTTGTGGGTTGCCCCACTGTCTACCAAAACCAAAACTCGTTGCCCCCGTACTGTCCCTCGGACACGCAGCGTCAAATACTTGGGTACTTCTCGCAGTGCTGCAAGGGTTCCCCCTGTGGGTGCAAAAGCTGCACCTCCTGCTCTTGGAGGTGGAGGTGACAAATGGTCCTGCGCTGTATGACTATCTCTTACCTCTCCATCCTCATACTCATCCTCTTCTCTACTGCTCTCGGAGAAGACCTCGATTAAATGTGCTTTACCCGCAGCACATCTGTGTCCTGGTGCCCACGGCTCCTGACAAGTAAAGCACAACCTCTTCTTCTTCAACTCCCTCCTGGCATCATCATCTAGCTGTACACTACCCTGATTACCCTTTGGAGGTGGAATCCTCACATCCTTTCCCTTTGGCTGGAAAGCCTATCTCTGGGGGTAAGGTGTCCTAGTCCTGGGTAAGGCATCCTGCAAATCCCGGGTCCTGCCAATGGCATCCTGGAGTGTGGCTGGTCTAGTGGATTTGAATAGACCCCGAAGTGGCTCTGCTAACCCCTCAAAAAACATGTAGATCATCCATGCTGCGGATAGATCTGGCACCATCACTGAAACCCTCAGGAAATCTGCAATATACGTCTTCGGGCTCTCGGTCTGTTTGAGCCTCGCCAGCTCAACAAAATGCTCCTCCGGATCCCTCCGGTCAAATATCTCTATTAGTCTCCAGGTGAACTCGGCATATGTGGTCACTGTCGAATGCCCAAGTGTCACCATCCCATGGAACCACCAGTCCTGGGCCTCACCATCCAAATGCAGCGTAGCCACTTTGATGGCCTCCGACTCTACCATCTGGTTAAGTTGGAAATATATATCCAGCTTCTCCACCCAAGACTTTGTCCAACTGTTTAATGAGCCATTAAACGTTGGCAAATGGAATCGGCTCGCTGTACGCTGTGTGTCCCCATCATGATAATGCTGGTGCCCTCTGTGATGATCACGAGGTCTGCTATCTTGCTGGAGCTGAACAAAATCTCTGAATGAAAGGGCATCCCTGAACTCCTCCCCATATGCCTGGTACTTAGCAAAATAGTCACCCATGTGACCAGGCTCTGGCTCATGCTGTACTCCTGCCCCTCTGTCTGCACCCAGAAAGGTGGGCATAGTGGAATGTGTGGGTGCATGTGATGCCTGGTGCGGAGTGGCATCCCGCTCCGGCAAATGATGGGATGTGCCCGACCCCTCGCCAACATGGATATTCCTTGGGGTTTCACGCTATCTAGCCTCCACAGCAATGAATCTCTGACCCATCACCTCAATCTGTCTCCCCAAATCCCGCACTGATTTGAGGAGTGCCTCCCCAAACTGTTTTGCCTCACTATCATCTGCCATTGGCTTTTTTTGTTCTGTGTCTACCACCCTAGCACAGTCACCCTCTCCATAGGTGTTCTCCAACCTATGCTCAATATCTTTGTACTTCCTACCTCTGTAGCAGATGTAGGGTTTCTCCCCCGATGTCATAGACAGCTAGCTCCACAGGCTAAGCCAAATCTATGCTTTGATACCACTGTAATATCCCATTTTAGGGATATCTCTAAAACACAAGCAAAATCCAACCAGAGATGGACTGGGAGGGCATTTACCAGATATTTCACCTCTGAAAAGAGGGTGAGATCTGGAGGCTATCTGGCCCTTCCCAGACTCTGTCTAAGAGTATGGGGAAAACACACCAAGTGGTATAGTACTAGAATGCTCAAGGAGAAAAATAACTGTAGTGCAAGCATACAATAGCATATATATATAGAACATGAACAGATACTCAAGAAATGCAAAGAGAATGCTAAGCCATTTTATTATGCTGAGAAATATAAGTGAGTACAACAGGTGATTAGAGTGATGGCACCTAGACTTGCTCAAGGCAAGCGAAGAAATACTCTCAGAATGCTGATGGAATGGCTGCTCTCTCATCCGCGTCCTAGCTGCTAGAAAATTGCCTTGTAGTTGCTACTGCTGGAACAAGATCAGTATTTGGGGCTGCTCCCCTACTTGGAATAAGCTGAAACTTTGGAATTAGCCTCTACTCACCAAACCCAGAAAAACCCAGAGAGCATTTCTGGAATGACCGACCCCCGAAAATCACACCCTTGAGGATCTATGTTATCCTCCAAAGCTCTGCGCTGAGGCTGAATGGAAACCACCAAAACACGGCCACAAACTCTGCCAAAATCCTCCCACAGGCAAGGGCTGGCCCCTTGCTCAATCTCCAAGCTCAAAACCTCTGAAAGAAACCCAATTCGGAGCTCCCCAGAAATGGACTGCGTCCTCCCTCTCAGGACTGCGCAGGCTATGGATGCACTGCTCCTCCGCAAAAGCCAAACTCCAATCCTCCTGCAAAATACTGATGGGACAACCTCACCTGAGCAGGCACTCGAAGTACCCCGGGGCTGAGGACGAGATCTCTGAACGGAGACACTCGGTGCACTAAACAGTGTTTCAGACTAGCTAAACAACCAGCGTGCTCAAGAAGTCGAAATGACTAGCTCAATATCATAAACATCGAATGACCAAAATGAGGAGGCTCTCCCTCTATATAGCATTAGCCTCTCTCAAACCCTAAGGCTCACCTCCTCCAACATAGCCTCCCTTTGCCACGTGCTCCATCTTGGCCTGCATAGTCCCTCCATGTGGTCTACGTGGGCCCCCTCTCTACGTGGTCTCTTGGCCTCCTTGGCTCACTTAAGTTACAACGTGTGTCTACTAGGGAGTGCACTTTTTATTTTTTGAGTGAGTTATGCCCCCCTCTACTCACTTTTATTTATAATCTAACTACATAAGGCAAAATTGACCAAAATCGAATATTCCAATTAGCCATTGCTAATTGGGATAATTACATTTATACTTCATTGTTCCTTCACCGATTCCCTTCTTCTTTGATGATTGTAATAGAGATCGAGCCCATCACTTTTCTCTATCCGAAAGATATTTGAGTTGTTGTTGACTGTGATCTAATCCTTAAGTGCCACTTAATATGCCCTCCTTTGACTGCCACCTTAGCTCTGATACCATGTTGAGAATCTTTTAGGGCTGTAGTCTAATAAAATTCTCTTCATGCTAATTTCTTGTGATCTTTTTTATGTATATTCTTCTTTAATATTTCATCAAGTCAAATATCAAATTACTCAATAAAATGTATAGAGATAGAATTATTTTTCACTTGTAACTGAATTTCTTGACAATTAGTTAACTAATCTATCTTCAGTTCACTTTTTATCTATCTTTAGTATCAACTAACTTATATAGCTCTTTGCAGACACAATTTCAAAGGACCTTGGAACATATTATCAAATGGACAAAAGAAATTGGATGAAATTGAAAAATAGGTATAGTTTGTATATTTGATTATTCATCGTGATATGTGAAAAATGTATAAGTGGTAAATTTTTCTCAATTAAATTTATATGACTTGTAAATTGGTTATGTGTAGAACACTAAAAGAATATAGAGATGGGGTTGAGGAATTCTTAAAGTTTGCCGAGGAGCAATCAAGGAATAAGATGTCCACAAAATGTCCATGTAATAAATGTGGCATAGTGAAAGTACAAACATTTGATAAAGTACGAGAGCACTTTGATTTGTGATGGTATAATCGAACAATATAGCATTTGGTATTTCCATGGAGAGAGCATTCCCATTCAGGTATCTTGAAATTTTTTTGAATTGATATAGTTTCACTCTTATATGTTTTACAATAAAGATATCACTTATTTTTATATGTGCAAACTTCAATTTTTTTTTCTTTGTCTCCTTTAGATTCCATCTATTATTGGCAAGGACAGGCAACATTCTGAAAATGAGCCACATGAAGTTCTCGAGCATATTTCATCTCAACTGGTAAGCCATTTCATATTAGTCAAGGGTCCTATTTGACTAGGTTGACCAAATGCTATTGATTCTAATTTTCATAAAAACCATAAAATTATTAACATAAATTTTGATTTTCTTATTAATAGGGTTATGAACAGGTTGTGGAACATGATTATGATAATCAAGGTGATGAGCATGAAACATTGTTTAGGAACAATAGTGAACCTCTAATTGATGATGATGATGATGCAACCATTGTCGGTGATCAAATGCTTGAAATAGTGAATGATGCCAATCGATGTCTTAATCAAAAAATCAATGAGAGTTGTGATAATGAGGGGTTGGCATCAAAAAATGTACTAAATGAAGTTAATGAATATAAGAAGCTTATCGTAGATGCCAAGAGGCCATTGTACCCAGGTTTTGTTGACTTCACAAAACTGTCAGCCACTGTAGAATTCTATAATCTGAAAGTGAAGAGTGGATGGTCTGATACAAGTTTTGACCAAATGTTAAAATTGCAAAAAAAGGTGCTTCCTAAAGATAACACATTTCCAAATTCTGCATATGCTGCAAAAAAGCTGATAAAATCATTGGGGTTAAACTATGATATGATACACGCATGTCCAAATGATTGCATTTTATATTGAGGAAGTTATGATAGTAAAGATCAATGCCCAACATGTCGAAAATCTCGATGGAAGGTGGATGCTCAATCTCAAAAGGTGCGTAAAGGTGTTCTAGCCAAGGTGTTAAGATATTTTCCCACAGCACCAAGGCTAAAAAGAATGTATAGGTATGATCTTGAACACTATAATTTTATTCAAGTTTTCCCCTTCTTGTATTATCTTTACCATTTGTCATAGTGTTATTATATGATAATACTTTATATAAATTATTATTATTATTATTATTTTCACTATAGCTCTACAGATATGTCACAAAAAATGAGGTGGCATCATGAGAATGCAAGCAATGATGGTCAAATGCGCCACCCTGTTGATAGCCCAACATGGAAAACTATTAATGACAAATGGCCTAGTTTTTCTAGCGAACCTCGCAATGTACGACTTGCAATGGCAGAGATGGATTTAATCCTTTTGGAGACTTGAGCAGCACATACAGTGTTTGGCATGTAGTGTTAGTTACATACAACCTTCCACCATGGTTGTGCACAAAAAGGAATTTTTGTATGCTAACATTGTTAATACCCGGTCCCAAGCAACCAGGAAATGACATTGATGTGTATTTGGAACCCTTGGTAGATGAACTAAAGGAATTATGGGACCAAGGGGTATGGACATATGATGCTTATAGTAAGAAATCATTTAACATGAAGGCAATTCTTATGTGGGTGATCCATGATTTTCCTGCTTATGGGAATATGGTTGGTTGCACAACAAAAGGCTATAATGCATGTCCCATATGTGGGAGGAACACAGAATCAGAGTACCTCAATTGTAGCAGGAAATGTGTGTACATGGGACATAGGAGATTTCTTCCTCAACGTCATAAGTTTCGCTCACAAAAGGCACCGTTTAATGGGAAGGAGGAGCATCGTTATGCCCCTCCAATTGTAAAAGTGTCAGATATTTTTAAGGAAACAAAGGGAAAGGAAGAAATATGGGGGAAGACTGAATCAAATAAAAGGAAAAGAAATAGTAAAACAGGTGAAAAAACTGATGTTTTGGTGTGGAAGAAACAATCAATTCTATTCAATCTACCGTATTGGGAGGTATGTAGACCCATGATCAACCATGCCTAATTATTGGACATAGCTTGCTTAGTTGACCTCATTGTGATTAGATGTCTTGGTTGAATTGATTGTTTATCTTTTTGTCCATATTAAATATTGTTATGATATTCTTGATGTGTTGGAATGCATAAACTCCTAATACGCCACAATTTAGATGTAATGCATGTGGAGAAGAATGTGTGTGAAAGCATTTTTGGAACCCTTCTGGATATAAAAGGGAAGTCCAAAGATGGGAAAAAATCACATGATGACTTGCAAAAAATGGGCTTGAGGAAATCACTATGGCCAGAAGTTAAAGGACAGAAAATATTCCTTCCACCTGCACCACATACTCTTTCAAAGAAAGATAAACAGACCCTATGTCATGTTCTTTTCATGTTAAAGGTGCCAGACGGTTACAACTCTAATCCAAAAAATCATATATTTATGGAAGAGCTTAAGTTCCATGGTATGAAAGCACATGATTGCCATGTTCTAATGCAACAAATCCTCCCAGTGGCTTTGCATCATGTGTTACCAATTGTTGTCCGAAAGACGCTTTGCAAGCTTTGTTACTTTTATAGGCAAATCTGTGCAAAATCAGTTTTAGTAGAGAGTCATGATAAGCTGGAAAATGATATTGTGGAGACATTGTGCTTTCTTGAAAAGTACTTCACTCCTTCATTCTTTGATATAATGTTGCATTTGAATGTACATTTGGTACGTGAGCTTCGATATTGTGGCCCAGTTGCATATAGATGGATGTACCCCTTTGAGAGGTACGTGAAACTTTACTTTTTATCAAGACAAAAAATATTTTTTTTGAAATATTTTGACATTACTTAATTTTTTTGTTTGTTAATTTTGTAGGAACATGAAATTATATAAGAGTTATGTTAAGAACCAAAATAGGACTGAAGGATGCATTGCTGAAAGCTATACTGTGGAGGAATCAATAAAGTTTTGTGGAGGATACTTGAAAGGTATGGAAGCTATTGGATCCACACATGGTCGAAATGAAGTGTGGGATGAGGAAGTTGAAGAAGTTATCCTTGATGGAAAGCCATTATCTGCTCCAATTCCTTCAAAATTGGATGGCATTAGTTGGGAACAAGCCCATAGGTGGGTTCTATTTCACACAAATGAAGTTGATCCATGGATAGAGTAAGTTACATATTTGGCCTATATTTTTTTTGTTTGTTTGTTTAAGGTTGTTTAAGGTTTAAGATATTTTACCTTTAATTTTTATTCATATTTAATCAAAACACATTAACCACCATATCTATTGTCCATAATTGTTGAATTAGGATGCACAAAATGGAGATTGCCAACTCAATTACCCAAGTGAAAAAATATGAAGCTCTATTGCAGAAACTCCACACCCATACATTTACTAGCTGGTTAAAACAACAGGTAAGTACATTATTTATATTATAAGTGTACTTAAAAATCATTACATGGGAATATTATCATGCAGGAAATTAAATATTTTTTTTAGAGGTTGAATGTATGAATTATAACTACATTTAAAAATCTAAAACTATAGAGGTGGAGGGAGATGGAAATGTGTCTAATACACTTAAATGGCTAGCACGTGGTCCCAGGAAATTCGTGAATAAGTACAAGGGATACCTAACCAATGGTTATAGATTCCATACAAAAAGCATGGAGAATGAGAGAACCACCCAAAATAGTGGCGTGTGTATGGAAGCTCAAACAATGATGAGGTCAAGTTCCAAAGATGAAAACCCTATACTTCAAACCACAACATTTTATGGAGTGGTAGAAGAAATAGTTACATTGGACTATTTTTGTATGGAGTACACATTGTTCAAATGTAATTGGATTGATGTATACAATAAGAGAGGGATCAAAACTGATGATTTGGGTTTTACAATGGTGAATATGAAGAAATTTTTAAGCCAAAATCATTGGCAAGATGATCCATTTATTCTAGCATCGCAAGCTAAATAAGTATTCTATGTACAAGATCCAGTTGAGACTGATTGGTATGTAGTGTTAACATGTCCTCCAAAAGGATTGAGAAATAATGCATCATATGAACCCGAGTATGCAGATTTGTCACATGTTGTGGACTTTCAAGAAACAAAATGTGTAAGTGAAGAAGATATAGCTGATGTCGATGTCAATGTTGACGTGAACGTGGATTATGTCCGTTCAGATTGTGAAGGAATATGGTTGAACCTTAAGAAATAAAACATATTGATTTTTCTATTTTGTTTCGAGAACTCCAAAATTGATATTTGGTTATGAAGAGAGATTCTTGTATTTCTTATCTATAAAATGTTTTAGGCCCATTTAGTAGATATATTTTTAGTCCCTGCCAATGACAGTGACTATTGTTTTCGGATTGCACCATTAATCTTGTCCATACAAAAAATTGAACACATAAAAATTTGATATGTGCGAAGTTTCTGCAATTTTTTTATTTTTTAAGATTGAAATGAGAATTTTCTATATTATTATTGGATCATAGCCCTAGAAATTACTCATTTTAAAAAACCCAGAAAATACAAATTTCTTGGGCACATGCCATTTTTAGCCTTCTTATGCGACTGTTGGTTTCAAAACGAACTATTCAATTGTGGGTTGCAAAACAAACTATGGAGATAGACGAGTGAAATTATTGGGAGGGAAAAAAAGGAGCATAAATAATCTGAGCATATTACTTGACGGTCAATTGGAGGATTCCTTAGCTTAAGCATAGTTAAGCTAATCATTCTGCATTTTCCTCCATGCAGGTTAGCAAAAACCAGGATGAACATTTACAAAAACGTAAGTGCCATTCTCGCATCTCAGTTTCTTTTCCAACAGTGTTGTAGGATAATATCTACCTTTAATCTTAATATTTCTTGTTTTATTCCTAAAGGTTCTAGATTTAAGAGACTGTATAAGCTAATAATTCTGCATTTTCCTCCTAGTCCTTGAGATAATACTAACTGGTATTCCATCTCCATTCTCGGTGTTTACTGGTGCTTTAAAATATTACATTGACATTCTAATATACTGGGGATTTACAATTGTAATTCAGATCTTCTTGTGCTTCTTTATGTATTGTCCATCCGTGCAGTGATTGTTTTTCTCCAACTGATAAATTGCTTCTTCCAACAGTTAAAAAAAAAATATGACTGTAAACTTTCCATTCAAGTATAATTGTTTATTTCCTTGGAAACTATGTAGGTGCTTGATAAGGATGGTGACTTTCTTTAAAAAGGTAACCTGGAAAGTGGTGCAAGCTGGTCAGTGGAATTGGGTCGTCAAACTATGGGGTGCCCTATCATAGTGGAGAACATGAGTTAGCCCCAAGAATCACTTATAGAGGTCAGTTAAATTGTTAGATTAACAGGGTTTTTATATGCACTCAATAATTCAATTTTGTTATTTTGAGACATGGTTTAAAGTTGTCATGCTATCTTCTGTTGGTTTTCACCAATTTTGTAGATGCTATGTGAGAAGTGGGGGCTCTTCCTTGAAATGGATGACATCATTTGAGGCTTGGGGTTTATGATTTTAAAGGGAGTCATGGAAGCTCACAGTGACAAGATCTGGGATCGCTTTGTTGTTGAGGTAATGCCATGGTTGCAAAGACCTTTCATTCCATGTAAAGCTTCCTCTTTTGTTTGTGTTTGGTTGCTTGAATAGGCCATAGACTTCAAGAATTGGCATTGTGATTTATAATGAGAACAGATTATGCAATTTATTTGAAGGCTGCGTGTGTTTCTAGAGACCAAACAAATTGCACGGTTGATGCTTAATAACTATCACTTGGAGATTGTTCTTGGGAATTTGATTGTGTAGGGTTGTAGACCATAATATATTCTAGCTATAAACCTCTATATTACACCATATTTGCTCTATGTTCTGGCATTTAAAATTCTGAAGGCACCATAGCCTGATTTGTCATGTTGTGAAATTTGGCAGTTTCACAATAATTTTGCATAGTAGTGGCTTCCTGGATTGGAAGTGAAACTATAACGATGTAAAAATATCAATAATGTTCTAATAACTTCACAAAAATTTGAAAATCACAATTTTGATCTTTAGTGAGCCCTGGACATGCATGCTATTAAAGACTACTTGCACTTAGCAAGAGACAGGTAAATCAGTGAAACTGTTTTGGTAGACTTAGTACTCTCACTTGAATTTGTACATTAGAATTATGGAACTGTAGGAAGATGCACAGGGAGAAGCACTGTAGCACTATATTTTATGACTTTTCCATAGGTATACCGTACATCTGTAGGAGGCTGTGCGAAATCAGGTCAGGCTGTAAGTTGTAACACAGATTTGAACCTGAGAAATGCAAATTTGCCACTTGGCATGCAATTTTGACACCTTGGGGTGCATTCTAAGTTTGGAATATGATGTTCCATGGCATATAGGATAGCCCCTTTTCCTTATCATCCATCAGGTTTTCTATTTATGTACATGGCATGCAGTTTTTAATTCAAGTGGACATTTTGGCACTATGAAAATAATATTTGCTTCTTGCATTGTCAACTTCATAGGAAAGAATTCAGATTCTTTCACACTCAATGTAAGCAGCTATTCCGAGATCCTCGAATGTACTATTTCACTGTGTATACATATTACTGTTTTGACCTTATTTTGTGCTTTGATTGTAAATACTTCACTGTACATGTATTTGACTTATGTTGATCATTTCTGAGAGACCCTGTGTGATACCATCAAACTGAAATGGCATACTTCTTATCAAGCTGTGATGGCACTGAACCAGTGAGACCTTTCTCACTGTGGTAGCATGAAACAGTGATAGATTTTTCACTGTGGTAGTTCCAAATTGTAGTGTCATACTTATCATGTGATTGATTATACCGAGACTGTTGTTGACCTGTGATTATAACATTGAAGATCTTCACTGTAATACGGATTATACTGATATATTTTTGTCACACCGAGCCTTAACTGTAAATACACCTTTATAACTCATTCTCCTCACTGCTGTGTTATCGAAACAATCTTATAAGAGTAGTACTAAATTGAGGCAGAGGTAATTTCAACACTGTGATGTCATTGAGACTGAGATGTTACCGAGATCCTTCTTTTCATAGTGACAGAGATTGACCTTTTTTGTGAACTTGCACCTAGCTTAATTATGGGATTGTCTTACTATGATTTGAGCCCTTTTGACATAGGTCTTTTTAGAATGTTTTGAGTCCTTTCAAACTGCCTTTGATCATAACCATAGCTCTGAAAACATGTTGAGAATTTGTAGAGCTTGTGTTTAATACAAAATTCTCTTCTTAATAACTACTTGTGAGCTTGCTTATGTGTTCTTCTTTAACTTAGTTACTCCATCATCAAGTTAGTTATCAAAGTACTTAGTTAAAATGTTGAAACAGAATTATTTACACTCGTAACTGAATATCGTATAATGTAGTTAGGAAGGTAAATATCTGATTTACCTTCCTCACTTACAAATCCTTTAAGGCTGGCACGTCTTATTACAATATTGTCTTGACGTTGGCAAATTCCTTCAATAGATATATCTGCACTGTATACTTTTGCATCTATCCGCAGTCCAGCTCCTGTAGCTTCCACAGATTATATTCCTATACCTTTCAATTTACATCAGACTTCCATTTTAGATCCGCATTTGGTTACCCTTCTTTCCATGATGTTTTCTTCAGACTTTACCTTGATATATCCGCACTGACTCAGACCCAAAATTCGTAAATCTGTTCTTCTCTTTTAATGTTGTATACTTTACCATAATACTTGCTCCTTTTTCCACACTGTATTAACCTCAGTGTAATCCGAAAAAATTGTTCCTTTTGCATGTTATATAACCTCAGTATCATCTGCATATATGTTCTCTTAACCACAGCATATGTAGGGTATATATAGTAGTTCTAGCCAATTAATTAAGTTGACCTTATAGCCATTAAGTAGGTCGACTTTAACACTTGTTTGTAGGTCGACTTCATAGGCATATCTTCAGCGTTTGTAAGCCATTCTTCTGCAACATCCTGGAGGGTGTTCTTCACGCCTTTTACATGACTCTTAATTACACTAATGTACCTAATAGATATCAAGAAGAAGTCTATAGACCTATACTAAGAATCTTGCTCATGGAACCCATGAAGCAAGTAAACCAAAAATTCATTTTATTATTATTGACTTCATCTTTACATAAGTACATAACTAGCAATTGCTCCTTAAAAGGAGCAAAAGGACACGGAAGGAATTAAACCACTACTTAATACTTCGGCAGATATCACCAGTGAACGAACTCAGCGTTACACCAGCCTCTGTAAGCATTGGTTGCGAACGAACTCAGCATTACACCAGCCTCGGTAAGCATTGGTTTCTGGGTCTAATCAGGTTTAAGATATTCTAAAAATTCTAATTAAGGGAAAACCAAAAGGAAAATGTTCATTGCATGATGGCATTCTGGAAATTTGAGAATGAGATCCACTTGATCTTTAAGAAAAATTGAAAGTGTTAGGGGGATAAAAGGAAAAAAATGGAGATAATGAAGGAAAATTAATGACATACATAATTCTCACATCAAGCTCTCCTGCTTTTGACTAGGACAATGAAATGGAATCACTTTTCAAAACTGGAACGCTAAAATGCAGCTAATTGGGTCCTTTCCATGGTCAACCTTTGCCCTACAAAAATTCTCTGTTTAAAATGTTTTACTTAGAAACATTTAAACAATTTTGTTTTCGGCCAGGAACTGTCCGTTGTTACCATGGATTAAGACTGTTGGGAAGTTAAATTGGTTGGCACTACTGTATGCTATTACTGTAATTTAAAATTAAGGACAAGAACAGAACGTCGTCATTATTTTCAACGATTAAACTTAAAATCCTTTTTCGTTCCCAATAATATCTTTAATTTTCTGAGGATAGGTGGCTTCTGGTGCAAGCTGCACTGATTTCTCAATATTTTCAGGTTCCTCTACCAATGGATAAGTCTTGTCAATATCTCCATTCTTTGTTGCCATGCCTGTTTTGGCTATCTTCATAATGTGTCTACAATCTGTTGGAAATATTGTCATTGATGGCAAAGGAGGTAGCAGATGCAGAAACAGGAACAGTTACAAGGAGACTAAGACAAACAATGGAGCAAAGAGGAAATGACAGAGAAAGGCAGAGTGACAGAAGCAATAGAGGCAGAGCCACAGATGTCATTGCAAAGAAACTGTTGTTATTTCAAAAATATGTACATATATAGATAAATGCCAAGAATCTTTCATACAGCCGGGCGTTACACATAACATTCCGAGCGTTTGAATCAGTTAGCATTCATTGTTTGAATTATGTTTGAAATTATCGCATACACCGAAGAACCAGCGTGAATAGGAGCGGAACCATAGTCAAAGGCAGAACCAAAGTCAAAGGAGCAGAACTCTGCGTTGGAGGCGGAATCATAGTCGAAACAAAAAATTATATATATATAATTGAAATGCGAAGGAATTAGCATTGAAACAGTGTATTGAACTATTAAATTAAAACCCTGAGAGGAACCTGGAGCGGAGGAGAGGAGCGGAACCGAGACTTGTGAACAGTAACGGTGGGTTGGAGTGAAACCATGGTTTTTTCGGCACCACCATCTGTCGGAAAGCGGTATTGGAGGAATGGGCAGCAATTCCATACAGAAATCGACACGTGGCCCGTGGAGAGTTTCAAAACCACCCTTTAAAGTTCGCTTCCGCGCGTTATACATCGACTGAAGACATCGAGCGAAATCGATACACACTGTTGATCTGGAGGCTCGATATTCGACGGCGATCATTCGCAGAATTTGCTCAAAGTTTAACAAAGGCGTGCAGAGGTTAGGCTAGGTATGATACGAACGTTTGATTGGTCGATTTATCGTAGAGGTAGGGCCCGGAGCCACGGGGTTATTCCAAGTCATTGGTTCGTAGAGTTTTGGCTATTAATATAAAATCCCGCCGGTGATAACATTATTATAAAGGGTGGTGAATTGGTGGCGCGCTGGCGGTGGTGCATGGTGGAGCCACCACAAAGTGGTGTTTACAGGGGCTCCCATTTCTTCGTACACATCAAATGGGGTGAGGCCCCGCAGTTCATCATAGCCGTTGATCGGCGGTCAACGTGTGATCAGCCAGTCAAATACGAGGGGGTACCCTCCGTGTTAACCTCCGCGCTCTTCAACCCCCCACACTCCATCGATATCCAATCAACCTGTGCGTTGTTTAACCTGCACCTGTTCACTGTGCTGCTGCCTGCGAATTGATCTCTCGTTCAGGCATGAAACTTGAATGCAATTGTACACACAACTGATGAAAAAGTGGAGCTAAACCAGGACTGTGATGTTGAACCGGGGCTTTGTGGTAACCCTGCTGCATCAAGTGTCACTATACTCTCTTTTCTGAATATATATTGTCCATATGTATATGTAATTGAGAATAAACCTGAGAAGCAGTTATATATGCAGTTGGTGCACAAAAGCATAGTGAACAGGTGATTAAACACAGGGATAAAAGTATGGGTCTAACAGAGATTCATAGATATTACAGGTTTGACAGGTATACATTCACAGGTGCACATAATTACAGTAAATCAAGGTACACAGAACAGTCACTCAACAAATGCAAAAAAAAAAAAAAAAGCACAAAGCCAGTAAATCCAAAATCCAGAAAATGAGCTGAGTGAAATTGAGTTATATAACTGAAAAGGAGCTGAGTGATATTGAAATATGAAATTAAGAATGTAAATAATGTAATTATTTTTTATTGTTTGTGATGCAAAGGCAAGTATCCTAAAGAAAAGACAAAATCCCACTGTAACATGAAATTGTGTACATATTATTATGATTTTTAAATTGAGTTGGATAAAGAAATGAGGAGGCAGAAGACCAAGGGGTATGACCATTCATTTCGAATTCTTAGAAGAAAACAAACAGTCATCAAAAATTCTATAAGTAATATCATTTTGAAATGAAAAAGAGAGAGTGAGAAGGGAGAGAAAGAGTGAGTGAAAATAATGCAGAAATGAAGCAGTGAAGCAGAGAATAAAGAGGAGCTGAGCAGAGAAGAAGGAGAAGATGATAGAGAATCTGAGAAGATGCAGAGATGATACAGGGCAGATATGAGAATAGATGAACAGCATAGCAATTGGAACAAAACAGAGCTGATATCCAAGGTAAATCAGCAAGTGTTTCTCTTTTGAAAGAGTAAGGAAGTTGGAGCTTCCCTATCAAGTTGTAGCTTGATAGATGTCAGTTGTAGCTGACTGAGGTTGGAGCCTCCTGTAGGTTGGTGCCTGCATAAAATTGATGGGAGTTGGAGCTTCCTTGCAAGTTGTAGCTTGCAGAATTGAGGTAGGAGCCTCCTGTAGGTTGGTGCCTACAGAAAATCAGTGGTGAGAGGGAGTTGGAGCTTGCCTTTGCATCACAACAATAATAAGATGTGGTTTTCTCCCTTTATGGGTTTCCACTTATATATGGTGTCTCTGTGCATGATGTCTATGTGTTGATGTGGTTTATCTAATCTGCTTAATACTTGTTGCTCACATATTAAGACTGTTGTTACATTAACAAATCTGTTTGATACTTGCTTCTCACTAATAAAGATTGCTCACATATTAAAGTTGATCATGAAGTGAAGGTGTAAATAAGTTTTAAGAGAAAAGTTTTAAAAGTCCATGTATGTGTTAAACTGATTCACCCCCCCCCCCCCTCAGTTTAACTAAGGGTTCAACAATTGGTATCAGAGCAAGTTCCTTTGTACAAGTCTAACAACTGAAAGGAGATCCTAGGTTCCCAAGATGGCTAGTAAAGAAGGATGCTCAACCAACAAAGCCCCTTTCTTCACTGGTGAAAATTATGCTTTCTGGAAAATCAGAATGAGGACATACATAATGTCTCTAGGAATAGAAGTCTGGGCTGCTGTGGAATTAGGATATGCCCCAAAGGCAACTGATACAGAGAAAGAAACAAAACAAGAGTTTGTGGCTAATGCAAAAGCCATGAATGCCATCCTGAATGGATTGTGTGAAGCGGATTTTATTAAAGTAATGCACAAAGACTCTGCCAAAGAAATATGGGATACTCTTGAGAACATACATGAGGGGGACAAGAAAGTGAAGGCTGCCAAACTTCAAGTCTATAGAGCCCATTTTGAGAAATTAAGAATGAATGATGATGAAGACATTGCCAGTTTCTTCCTAAAAACTGCAGAAATTATTAACAATATGAAAGCTCTTGGAGAAAAAATACCAGAAAGTGTAATTGTACAAAAAATTCTAAGATCTCTTCCATCCAGATTTAATCCAAAGGTATCTACAATAGAAGAAACAGCTGATTGGGAGACCTTGACCATGAACCAGCTACTTGGAAATCTAACAGCCTATGAAATGAGGCTCCCACAGAAGAAGCCAAGTACAAGGAAAGCAGCTTTTAAAACAGAAAAGAAGAAAGAAGAAGAGGGAGACATATGCTCATGCTCGGATGAAGAAGAGGCAAATTTTGTCAAGAAATTGGATAGAGGCTCAGGAAGATACAAAGGTAAACTTCCTTTCAAATGCTTTAACTGTGGAAGAGTTGGACACTATGCTGCTAAGTGTCCTCACAAGAAAGTAAGGAATTAGCCTCAAGAGCCAGAGAGAAATAAATCAAAGAACTGGCAGAAAGGAAAGAAGTTCAGCAGAAAATCCTTCTATGCTCAACAAGACAGCAGTACATCTGAAGATTCATATGAACCCTCAAGTGAAGAAGGAACCTCTGAATTCTTATTGATGGCCATGGAAGAACTTGAAGGAATCCTTCTAGAAGATGAAGAAGAATAAGGGGAAGTCGACCTTGAGGGGGAGCTAAGAAGTGCTCTGGAAGAGATTGACAGACTTAAACTGAAATGTAGAAAACAAAAGCACATTCTTCTCAAGTATGTAAGAGAAGAACAAAACTCAGAAGTCCTCATGTAGGTGAAGGTAGAGCTTGAAGAATCCAAAAAGATAGAAGACATGTTAGTTCAGCAAATCAAAGACAAAACCTGAGAACAAGAGAAGCTGGAAGAAGAAGTAGTATGCCTCAGGAATAAACTAGAAAATGCTCAAAGAAATGTGGTTGTAAACTCGTCTCAAACAACAAGCTCTAGTAAGTTGAATGAAATCCTAGTTGCTCAAAGATCCCCTATGATAAAGACTGGAATAGGCTATGAAGAGGAATCAAGTAAAGGAAAAGAAAAGGTTGACAGAAGATTATCTTTATAAAAGCAAAGAAGGAAGATGAAGCAGCTCAAACAACTCCTACAACAGAATAAATCTGCAATAAGGAAGAAAGAAATCAGAAGAAATTACTAGTAGCAAAGAATGTAATAAATACTCAGACCCTTGAATATGGAAACCATCAAAGGAGATCCTTCCCTTCAATGAAGAAGGCCACTTGCTATGTTTTCCATAAGCTGGGACACATTGCTGCATATTGTCATGCAAGGAGGAGTAATTCAAACCAGCAAAAGATGCAAGTATTGAAGAGACTGCCTCACACAAACAAATGGAAGAAACAACCTTACATCAGGTATGTAAATAGCTTCTATGGTTACTGCTTTTATTGTAAGGAATTTGGTCATAAAATCATTGAATGTAGAAAGTATGGACAAAGGCTAATGTTTAACACCTCAAGGAGGTTTATGAATCAAAGAAATTTTGTTCATACTCATAATTCTGCCAAATTTATGATCAAATGTTATATATGCAATCAAGTTGGACATATTCCTTCCAAGTGTTCTCTAAGAAGATATAATTCATCACCTCACAAAAGATACCAAACAAAAGGAGGCCTCCAGTGGATAAAGAAGGTGAATAAATGTGACCTGGCTCTAACTGCTCAAGATCTGAAAATTCAATGGTACTTGGACAGTGGCTGCTCTAAACACATGACAGGAAACAAAAGTAAGTTTATTACTCTTGATGAAAAGAAATCTGGCAATGTTACTTTTGGCAATGATAAATCAGGTAAGATCAGGGGAAAAGGCTCAGTCAGCATAGATAATGGAAGAGGAAAGGCCCAAGATGTACTATTTGTAGATGGGCTGAAAGCAAATTTACTGAGTGTCAGTCAGATGTGTGAAAAAGGCTGTGAAGTTCTCTTTAGAGCACAAGACTGTGAAGTCAGATCAAACACAACAGGAAAGACTCTACTCAAAGGTGTCCGAACATAGAGTAATATGTACATAGTAAAAGAGGAGGATGAAGCCTGCCATCTGAGCAAACTTGAGGAGTCATGGTTATGGCATAGGAGATTGGGACATCTCAGCTTCGACCATATCATGAGACTGAGTAAGAAGAAAGCTATCAGAGATATGCCTGAAATAAAGAGGCCTTCAAATACCATATGCAAATCTTGTCAATTCGGGAAACAAACTCGCACATCCTTTAAATCTAAAAATGAGCTATCAACTAGAAGACCACTCCAGCTTGTGCACATGGATCTGTGTGGACCTGCAAGAACTAAAACACCAAGTGGAGAATCCTACTTCATGTTGATAATAGATGATTTCTCCATAATGACATGGGTTGCTTTTCTCAAGAACAAATCAGAAGCACTGGAAAAGTTTAAGATATTCAAAGCATTAGCAGAAAATCAAACTGGATGCAAGCTAAAATGTATCAGATCAGATAGAGGAGGAGAATTCACAGATTATGACTTTTCAGACCTATGTAATGAACATGGAATAAAGCAACAATTTACCATTGCAGGGACACCTCAGTGGAATGGAGTAGCAGAGGGACAAAACAGATCTGTACAACAAATGGCCAGAGCTATGATGCAAGAGAATAACATTCCTCAAAACTTTTGGGTAGAAGCTGTACACACAGCAGTACATATTCTAAACAAAGCTCATTTAAGACCTAATAGTGACAAGACACCTTATGAGCTATGGCATGGTAAACCTGCATCAATCAAGCACTTTAGAGTCTTTGGCAGCAAGTGCTACATAAAGAACAATGATGAAAATCTGGGGAAATTTGATGCAAGAGAAGATGAGGGAATACTCTTAGGATATGCATCGAAGAGTAAAGGATACAGATGCTACAACAAGACTATTCGAAAAATTGTAGAAAGTATTGATGTAAGATTTGATGAAGAACTCCCAAACAAGACAGGAGATACAAACTGCAGCAGCCATCCTGAAAATCATGAAGAAGAGGACCAAGATGATGAAGAAATAAGAAAAACATTAAAAAATGTTGAACTAAACTCAAAAACCCCCTCAATATACACTCAAAAGAACCATCCAGAAGATCAAATCATAGGAGACAAGAGTGTAGGAGTACAAACAAGAAGGCAGCTAGCTGAACAGATAGAAGAAGTATACATAGCAATGTTATCACAAATAGAGCCAAAGAAGTTTTAAGAAGCCAGCAAGGACAAGTATTGGGTAAAAGAAATGAATGAAGAATTGGACCAAATTGAGAAGAACAATACCTGGGAACTAGTTCCTAGACCAATTGAGAAGAATATCATTGGTTCAAAATGGGTATTCAAAAACAAAATGAATGAGCAAGGACAAGTAATCAGGAATAAAGCCAGGCTGGTCTGCAAAGGATACTCACAAATTGAAGGACTTGATTATGAAGAAACATTTTCCCTAGTAGCCAGAATGGAAGCTATCAGAATGTTCCTGGCATTTGCATGCTACCAAGACTTCAAGGTATATCAAATGGATGTAAAGTCTGCTTTTCTTAATGGAGATCTAGAAGAAGAAGCATACATGGAACAACCAGAAGGCTTCTCATTGACAGACAAAGAAGACTATGTATGCAGACTGAAGAAGGCCCTATATGGACTGAAACAGGCTCCTCGTGCTTGGTACTCAAGACTGGATAAACATTTGCAAAAACAGGGTTTTAAGAGAGGTGGAGTAGACAGCAATCTATACATAAAAGCCCATGAGAATGAAATCCTGATTGTTGTAGTGTATGTTGATGACATTATGTTTGGAAGCAACAAAGATGAACTTGCAAAAGGGTTTGCTGATGAGATGAAAACAAAGTTTGAAATGTCTATGATTGGAGAGCTCAGTTTCTACTTGGGACTACAAATTCAACAAAAGAACACAGGCACCTTCATCTCTCAAGAAAAATACCTAAAACAAATGCTGAAAAAATTCAAAATGGAAGATTGCAAACCTGTGTCAACTCCCATGACCACAGGTTGCAAGCTGTGTGCTGATGATGGGTCTGCTGATATAGATCAAAAACTCTACAGATCCATGATTGGAAATCTATTGTACATGACTGCATCAAGACCAGACATCATGCTAGCAGTAGGACTAGTGGCTAGATATCAAGCAGCACCTAAACAAAATCACCTTCTTGCAGTCAAAAGAATATTCAGATATCTACAAGGAACAACACTATATGGACTTTGGTATCCTAAAAGCAAAAGCTTCACTTTATCAGCATACACAGATGCAGATTGGGCCAGCTGTGTGGATGACAGGAAGAGTACAAGTGGAGGTGCTTTCTATCTAGGAGAAAGTTTGGTGGCATGGTTAAGCAAGAAACAAGCATCCATCTCTCTGTCTACAGCTGAAGCAGAATATATAGCAGCAGCAGCATGTTGTACACAAGTCATGTGGATGAAGCAAACTCTTCAAGACATGAAGGTAAGCATTGATGAACCTATCTCAATAAAATGTGATAATACAAGTGCTATAAGTATATCTAAAAATCTTGTACTTCACTCAAAAACTAAACATATTCCAATCAAGTATCATTTCCTCCGAGAACAAGTGGCTCAGAAGATAGTAAAGCTGGAATATGTACCAACGAAAGAACAGACAGCTGATATATTTACCAAACCTCTTGCTAGAGAACCATTTCAATACTTGAGAGATAAACTAGGGGTAGCATCTGCAGATGCTACTCTCTAATATAAAGAGGAAGCATAATTTTAGGGGGAGAACAAAAACAAAGATACCATTCTAGGGGGAGAACAGCCAACAAGGAAAGCATGAATCAGATCCTCAAGATCAAAGGATTAAGGCAAAAGAACACTAAGTTATTATCCTAAAGTTATCTGCATTATTCAAGCATCAAAAGGTCAATTACAGAGCAAAAGGATCAATATTGTGCTCTGAAACATTATATTAGGAATCTTAAACATAAAAGACAAGTAGTGATTATACATCTTTGACTAGATAGAGCTGATACAATGTACTCTATGAAATATCATTATTTCTCACTTTTAGCTCTATACAAGTGAAAGAACTGTATCAATTTATAGTATATATTCAAATTCGAAAATCCTCAAAGTGTTCTCTCAACAAGTCTTATACATCACTATGGAGAAGCATGGTACAAAGTCAGCAGAAGAGGGTCTAAACATAACTCAGAGAGAGGAAATGCAAAAAGAAACCCTTTGCCATTGATGTCAAAGGGGGAGGAAGAGCAAGCAACAGGGGAAAGAGCAGGAAAACAGAGAAAATGTATGTATTGCCATCAATGCCAAAGGGTGAGAATGTTGGAAATATTGTCATTGATGGCAAAGGAGGTAGCAGATGCAGAAACAGGGACAGTTACAAGGAGACTAAGACAGACAATGGAGCAAAGAGGAAATGACAGAGAAAGGCCGAGTGACAGAAGCGACAGAGGCAGAGCCACAGATGTCATTGCAGAGAAACCGTTGTTATTTCAAAAATATGTACATATATAGATAAATTCCGAGAATCTTTCATACAGTCGGGCGTTACACATAACATTCCGGGCGTTTGAATCAGTTAGCATTCACTGTTTGAATTATGTTTGAAATTATCGCATACACCGAAGAACCAGCGTGAATAGGAGCGGAACCATAGTCAGAGGCGGAACCAAAGTCAAAGGAGCGGAACTCTGCGATGGAGGCGGAATCATAGTCGAAACAAAAAATTATATATATATAATTGAAATGCGAAGGAATTAGCGTTAAAATGGTGTATTGAACCATTAAATTAAAACCCTAAGCGGAACCTGGAGTGGAACCGAGACTTGTGAACAGTAACGGTGGGTTGGAGTGAAACCATGGTTTTTTCCGCACCACCATCCGTCGGAAAGTGATATTGGAGGAATGGGCAGCGATTCCATACAGGAATCGACACGTGGCATGTGGACCGTTTCAAAAACGCCCTTTAAAGTGCACTTTCGCGCGTTATACATCGACTGAAGACATCGAGCGAAATCGATACACACCGTTGATCTGGAGGCTCGATATCCGATGGCGATCATTCGTAGAACTTGCTCAAAGTTTAACAAAGGCATGCGGAGGTTAGGCCAGGTACGATACGAACGTTTGATTGGTCGATTTATCGTAGAGGTAGGGCCCAGAGCCACGGGGTTATTCCAAGTCATTGGTTCGTAGAGTGTTGGTTATTAATATAAAATCCCGCCGGTGATAACATTATTATAAAGGGTGGTGAATTGGTGGCACGCTGGCGATGGTGCATGGTGGAGCCACCACAAAGTGGTGTTTACGGGGGCTCCCATTTCTCCGTACACATCAAATGGGGTGAGGCCCCGCAGTTCATCATAGCCATTGATCGGCGGTCAACGTGTGATCGGCCAGTCAACTACGGGGGGTACCCTCCGTGTTAACCTCCGTGCTCTTCAACCCCGCGCACTCCATCGATCTCCAATCAACCTGTGCGTTGTTTAACCTGCGCTTGTTCACCGTGCTGCCGCCTGCGAATTGATCTCTTGTTCGGGCATGAAACTTGAATGCAATTGTACACACAGCTGATGAAAAAGTTGAGCTAAACCAGGACTGTGATGTTGAACCGGGGCTTTGTGGTAACCCTGCTGCATCAAGTGTCACTATACTCTCTTTTTTGAATATATATTGTCCAGATGTATATGTAATTGAGAATAAACCTGAGAAGCAGTTATATATGCAGTTGGTGCACAAAAGCACAGTGAACAGGTGATTAAACACAGGGATAAAAGTATGGGTCTGACAGAGATTCACATATATTACAGGTTTGACAGGTATACATTCACAGGTGCACACAATTACAGTAAATCAAGGTACACAAAACAATCACTCAACAAATGCAAAAAAAAAGGACAAAGCCAGTAAATCCAAAATCCAGAAAAGGAGCTGAGTGAAATTGAGTTATATAACTGAAAAGGAGCTGAGTGATATTGAAATATGAAATTAAGAATGTAAATGTAAATGATGTAATTATTTTTTATTGTTTGTGATGCAAAGGCAAGTATCCTAAAGAAAAGACAAAATCCCACTGTAGCATGAAATTGTGTACATATTATTATGATTTTTAAATTGAGTTGGATAAAGAAATGAGGAGGTAGAAGACCAAGGGGTATGACCATTCATTTCGAATTCCTAGAAGAAAACAAACAGTCATCAAAAATTCTATAAGTAATATCATTTTGAAATTCCAAAGAGAGAGTGATAAGGGAGAGAAAGAGAGTAAAAAAAATGCAGAAATAAAGCAGTGAAGCAGAGAAGAAAGAGGAGCTGAGCAGAGAAGAAGGAGAAGCTAATAGAGAATCTGAGAAGATGCAGAGATGATATAGGGCAGATATGAGAATAGATGAATAGCAGAGAAATTGGAACAAGACAGAGCTGATATCCAAGGTAAATCAACAATTTTTTCTCTTTTGAAAGAGTGAGGAAGTTGGAGCTTCCCTATCAAGTTGTAGCTTGATAGATGTCAGTTGTAGCTGACTAAGGTTGGAGCCTCCTGTAGGCTGGTGCCTGCAGAAAATTGATGGGAGTTGGAGCTTCCTTGCAAGTTGTAGCTTGCAGAATTGAGGTAGGAGCCTCCTGTAGGTTGGTGCCTACAGAAAATCAGTGGTGAGAGGGAGTTGGAGCTTGCCTTTGCATCACAACAATAATAAGATGTGGTTTTCTCCCTTCATGGGTTTCCACTTATACCTGGTGTCTCTGTGCATGATGTCTACGTGTTGATGTGGTTTATCTAATCTGCTTAATACTTATTGCTCACATATTAAGACTGCTGTTACATTAACAAATCTGTTTGATACTTGCTGCTCACTAATAAAGATTGCTCACATATTAAAGTTGATCATGAAGTGAAGGTGTAAATAAGTTTTAAGAGAAAAGTTTTAAAAGTCCATGTATGTGTTAAACTGATTCAGCCCCCCCCCCCCTCTCAGTTTAACTAAGGGTTCAACACAATCATCAATTCACTTTCTCACACATTCAATATTAATTCACTAGATTGTTGTTTAAGATGAGGCTTCTAATCTGTGAAGTGCCCAATAAAATAAGAATGAGAAATGCTTTCCCTCATTTTACATTTAGACTTGATTATGAAACTAAAGACATTATAGAACTACAATTCATTTCCCAACAGAGTTCTATGATACACATTAGCTATTTACTGATAAAATTATGAATACTTGTAATAGCTCACCTTTTGGAAAGGGAAAGGTCCTATTGAAGTAGACATGTTTTTAGTCTCTGAGTTTTTCACTACATCACATTCACTCAAATTAGCAATGACAGATTACGAAACTAAAGACATTGTAGAGCTAAAATTCATGTTCCAACAGAGTTCTACTATGCTTGGGTGTTAGATATTTAGTGATCAAATAATTAAGACTTGTAATAGCTCACCTTGTGGAAAGGTAAAGGTTCTATTGAAGTAGAAAATTTTTTAGTCTCTGATTTTTTTAGTGCATCACTTTCACTCAAATTAGCAATGACAGATTTTTCAAACTTCTTAGAATCTTTCAATAATGAAACATTCAGATCCTGGACATTTTCAAGAGTAAAAATATCAGTGCCAAGTGATTTCCTAATTTGTGATCAACTATTATGATAGTGAGTGGCTTGTTCACATGCCTTTTCAACTTGTAAGTTGGCAAGAAGAAAAACATGCAGTGTCTGTGTTGCCACTTCCTCATAACCGGGGTAATTAGAAGTACATGTTATTACACAGAATGCACTTCCAACAGACAAATGTTTTTCAAGTGATGTTTTTCATTTGTGTGGAGAAGAATGGCCACCTTTTAATTCACGTGCTTGTATTGCAGACAACGCTTTTTTTGGTGCACAATTAGCTTTACTTGGCTCAGTAATGTCTTTATTGTATAATATAGTACTCATTGAAGTTGTCTTGAGGGAAACAATGTAGCCTTGAAATATCCTCTGGTTCTTGAACTTCAGAGGCCATAAATCGAGTTGTTACACTACCCATGTAAATTATCTCAGCTTTCTCCATATAAGAAGCTAGTTTATGGTTACATGTATGTGCCATATTTTCACTAGTCCATGGTAACATAGAAGACTCCTCTTCTCTCTGACTCAAGGTTGTTGATGACAACTTTGTAACACTTACCTGGGCATACTTAGGAGGTCTTTTTTTCCAAACACACTCATTATCATTCACCATTTCCACATCTCTGACTGCAAAATCATCTTCCATGACATTTTTATAAATAGATCCTGAATCTTTCAACAACTAATTATTTTCATTGTGCCTGTTAACTAGAATTTTGGTCAGACATTTTCATTTGGTAAGCACATGAGCAGTATAAATTGAGAGTTTAGAAGCATTTGCACAGATTCTAGATTTGTTGCTTTTGACCATACATTTAAAGGTCTCAAATTGCTTGATTTAAAGGTCTCCTCCTCATATGATGTACTATTTTGAATATTCTATTCTTTGCATATCAAACATTATAAAGCCTCTTGCACATTGTTCTCATCTCTTTTATTTGAACATAATTCCGATAATCATTGCATTCATGAAGAAATGATATATTCATGTGAAACCCTATCCAGCTGCTTCTCTTGGCTAATGCCATCACCTACATCCCATAGAGAATCTGACAATTGAATGTCGACTTGACCAAAGGCATTGCTTACTTCCTGCTAAGATTGAACAAGAGAATCAAAATCTCTCCTTCCAGGGGTCATTACTCTGTGCTTTGAACTTGAAGTTTGCCTCTTTTCCCTTCTCTTCTATCCCGAGACTCCAAAAACTTGCTGCAGTCCATCCTTTCTGTCTCCTCTGCCCACTGAAATTTCAAAAGCACTTCATCCTCGCCCTTATATTCTCCTTCAGTTTGAAATCCAAAATCATCATTTCCACTATTCTTTTTTTCTGTATTTACTTCTGTTGAATCTGTATTTTGTGCTAGGTTACGAGTATATTGTTTTAAATTATTCACTTCAGAACAAAGACCAATCATAAGAATATTCTTATTTTGTGCAGGCCTACAATCCATGACTGAGTAGGAATTGACAGCAAACAATAAACCACATTTCTCAGAGGCATTCAACAAAATTGGCAGATCTTTGGTGTTTTTTCTCAAATTCACCCGACTGTTCAGACGTTGGCTGATTCTTCTTACCTGTATGTTCAAACGCATCTCCCAAAATATATAGCCATCTAGAAGGTAATGAATCTTTGAGCCCTTTAAAAATACACCACATAATAATCTCTGCCCAATTGTTTGAGCTGCTTATCAACTCACCAATGTCTGGTCCAAACAAGTTTCCTTCAAGGATCAAATTAATTTCCTCTTTTCAAATAGAGTTTAGAAGCATTTGCCCAGATTCTGGAGTTGTTGCTTCTGACCATACATTTAAAGGTCTCAAATTGCTTGATTTATATGTATTTGCACCCATTTAAAGGTCTCAAATTGCTTGATTTAAAGGTCTCCTCCTCATATGATGTAATATTTTGAATATTCTATTCTTTGCATATCAAACATTATAAAGTCTCTTGCACATTGTTCTCATCTCTTTTATTTGAACATAATTCCGATAATCATTGCATTCATGAAGAAAGGATATATTCATGTGAAACCCTGTCCAGCTACTTCTCTTGGCTAATGCATCACCTACATCCCATAGAGAATCCAACAATTGAATGTCGACTTGACCAAAGGCATTGCTTACTTCCTGCTGAGATTGAACAAGAGAATCAAAATCTCTCCTTCCAGGGGTCATTACTCTGTGCTTTGAACTTGAAGTTTGCCTCTTTTCCCTTCTCTTCTATCCCAAGACTCTAAAAAATTGCTGCAGCCCATCCTTTCTGTCTCCTCTGCCCACTGAAATTTCAAAAGCACTTCATCCTCGCCCTTATATGCTCCTTCAGTTTGAAATCCAAAATCATCATTTCCACTATTCTTGTTTTCCGTATTTACTTATGTTGAATCTGTATTTTGTGCTAGGTTATGAGTATATTGTTTTAAATTATTCACTTCAAAACAGAAACCAATCATAAGAATATTATTATTTTGTGCAGGTCTGCAATCCATGACTGAGGAGGAATTGACAGCAAACAATAAACCACATTGCTCAGAGGCATTCAACAAAATTGGTAGATCTGTGGTGTTTTTTTCTCAAATTCACCCCTGACTGTTCAGACGTTGGCTAATTCTTCTTACCTGTATCTTCAAACCCATCTCCCAAAATATATAGCCATCTAGAAGGTAATGACTCTTTGAGCCCTTTGAAAATACACCACATAATAATCTCTGCCCAATTGTTTGAGCTGCTTATCAACTCACCAATGTCTGGTCCAAACAAGTTTCCTTCAAGGATCAAATTAATTTCCTCTTTTCAAATAGAGTTTAGAATCATTTGAACAGATTCTTGAGTTGTTGCTTCTGACCATACATTTAAAGGTCTCAAATTTCTTGATTTATATGTATTTTCATCCATTTAAAGGTCTCAAATTTCTTGATTTATATGTATTTGCACCCATTTAAAGGTCTCAAATTGCTTGATTTAAAGGTCTCCTCCTCATATGATGTACTATTTTGAATATTCTATTATTTGCATATCAAACATTATAAAGCCTCTTGCACACTGTTCTCATCTCTTTTATTTGAACATAATTCCGATAATCATTGCATTCATGAAGAAAGGATATATTCATGTGAAACCCTGTCCAGCTGCTTCTCTTGGCTAATGCCATCACCTACATCCCATAGAGAATCCGACAATTGAATGTCAACTTGACCAAAGGCATTGCTTACTTCCTGCTGAGATTGAACAAGAGAATCAAAATCTCTCCTTCCAGGGGTCATTACTCTGTTCTTTGAACTTGAAGTTTGCCTCTTTTCCCTTCTCTTCTATACCGAGACTCCAAAACCTTGCTACAGCCCATCCTTTCTGTCTCCTCTGCCCACTAAAATTTCAAAAGCACTTCATCCTCGCCCTTATATGCTCCTTCAGTTTGAAATCCAAAATCATCATTTCCACTATTCTTGTTTTCTGTATTTACTTCTGTTGAATCTGTATTTTGTGCTAGGTTATGAGTATATTGTTTTAAATTATTCACTTCAGAACATAGACCAATCATAAGAATATTCTTATTTTGTGCAGGCCTGCAATCCATGACTGAGGACGAATTGACAGCAAACAATAAACCACATTGCTCAGAGGCATTCAACAAAATTGGCAGATCTTTGGTGTTTTTTCTCAAATTCACCCCTGACTGTTCAGACGCTGGCTGATTCTTCTTACCCGTATTTTCAAACCCATCTCCCAAAATATATAGCCATCTAGAAGGTAATGACTCTTTGAGCCCTTTGAAAATACACCACATAGTAATCTCTGCCCAATTGTTTGAGCTGCTTATCAACTCACCAATGTCTGGTCCAAACAAGTTTCCTTCAAGGATCAAATTAATTTCCTCTTTTCAAATAGAGTTTAGAAGCATTTGCATAGATTCTAGAGTTGTTGCTTCTGACCATACATTTAAAGGTCTCAAATTGCTTGATTTATATGTATTTGCACCCATTTGAACTAAAAGCTATATTGTGCAAAGTTGTTTCAAACTCAAAAGTATTATCCTGCCTATAGAAGCCTGAACCCCAATAATCCTTGCAGTGGCCACTTTCACCAAGTAGAATATGTGCTTCATCAACATCATCAATCCTCAAACCTCAATTTCCCTTCCAAGTTTTTCTCTATAACAATTTTTGTGAGTCCTGCTTGCCGGACACCAGTTACAAACTTTCTTTCACTTGAAAATTCACAACAATTGAATTTAAATTAGCCTCACATGGGTTTTATTTCATTTTTAGTATATTTTTCTTGATTATTTCTTTATACAATCTCCCCACTTCTCTTATCCATGTTCTGGCGTTCCTTTGCACCTCTTGGTGCAATTGCTAGTTATAAGAATATTTAAGATTCTGGATCTATCGATCTGAGATGGATATTGCAATATAAATCTGAAAGATTCATGAGATTACTTCATGTTTGATCAGATTTTTTTAATGATAAATGTTATCTTGCAGGAAACTTTCAAAATTTGAAGTCATATTAATTCAGTACATTGATGCAAATTCATACGCTGATGCGATGTATATGATGGAAATTTCATTTTTTTACAGTTACTTTTAGTTTAATTATATCATTTAGCTCGATGCTTTTCATATATTCAACTAAAACTTTGTTGGTTAACAAGAAATTTTCATTTCCATGTTTTAGTGAAACTGTTTATGGTTTGATACTCTCATACAAAATTTATCAAGTTACATGCACCCTCATTAGAAAAAAAAAGAGAATTTTGCTTGCCATGACTATCTTTCTTTGTCATTGTTGACTTAAGAAAGTCTTTTAGCTAAGAAATTAGTTTCAAAGTTATGGCATAACTTGTCATATAAATTGAATAGAATTTATATCCAAAATTTTAAATTGTAAACTAATTAGCTGGTTTTAGGCTTTCCATTTAAAATCTACTTCAGTTTGAACTATGAACGAGTTGTTCCATAGACTTGAATATTAAGATATTTTGGTGTAAGTATTAAAATTTAGCCCATAAGGCCTCTCAGTTATTCATTTATTTTATCTAATATAACATTTACTATTAAATTAGAACCACTCGGCACAAATATGTCATAGATCAAGATCATACTTTGTAGAGTGTCGTAGAATAAAAATAGGAGCAAGGACACTAAGTTCTTTCGGTTTTCCTGCCTCTATTCCTTTGGTGTATCTGCATTAATAGGGGCAAATTTTCTAGTTTAAAGTCTAATTCTTTATATAAAATAGCCTCAATATTACAACGCCATGCTGTGAGGTTGGTGGTTCGATTCCATCGTGGTCTCCGATATTCATATAGGGAATACTAAGATCCGCTTTTATGATGGATGCTCTTTGACTATCACTGATTATTTACAGACATTTTTCACCTCACCAAAACATGAAATGAAAGACTTGGCCAACGAACGCCACCATATATATCGCAAGATCAATAGTGGATCAACATTAAAGGTCCATATCAATCGAACGCTGTTGCTATATGAAACAGAGGTCATTGTCACGAGAAGACATTCGTAATGTACCTGATGCCAATTAATATGCCATGGTGACGGTCAATGAACGTCTCCATATATATGCACCAATAGTGACGGCCATGAAAGGTCCATCACAAAAAATCGTTGTTGTTCATATGAAATAGTGACAGTCACTATCCGTCATTATAATTAATATTCGTGACAGACCTTGAATGCCACCACAACACATACTTTCGGTGACGCCACCTTTGGTGACGTTCAGTTTTTTGGTGACGAAGGCTATTGTCCATCACCATTGCTCATATGAAATGGTGACGGTCACTATTCGTCACTATAAATCATTATTGGTGACGGACCTTGAATTTCACCACAACACCTATACTTTAGGCGACGCCACCTTTGGTGACATTCAATTTTTTGGTGACGGAGGCTATTGTCCGTCACCATTGCTCATATGAAATGGTGACAGTCACTATCCATCACTATAAATAATTATTGGTGACGGACCTTGAATGTCACCACAACACCTATACTTTCGGCGACGCCACCTTTGGTGACGTTCAGTTTTTGGTGACGAAGGCTCTTTTGACCCTCACCAATGAGCTTATGGTGACCATTTTTTCCCCTCACCAATGTGCTTTTTTCTTGTAGTGTAACATTCGGCAAACGGGTTAAGAGTTAAACGCTAAATATTTTGGGCCGTTGCGACATGCGGGCAAGGGATAAGTCAATGGTGGTGGGTAAGGAAATAATGCAAAGCATGGTTGTGGGTACTTTGTTTCTGATATTGCGTGAAAATGTCTTGGATTTGAAATCATGTGCTTGTCCTTCCCTGCAACAAAAATTCAATGGAGTGTGGGCTATTGCTAGTCTTTACTCATGGCAGTGGTTGGGAGTATTTCCAACACTCCCCCTTAATCAAAACTGCCACCATCAATCATTCCCAAACATCTGTAAATTGTTCCTTTGACCTGCAATGCTGCAAAACAATTTCACCATTGTTAACTAATTCCCTTATGAAACAGTATTTAGCATCAATATGCTTTTTTCTCTTGTGGAAAAAAGTATTCTTTGAAAATGCAATTGCTGAGCTATTATCACAGAAAATTTTTGTTCCTTTGTCCTTTTCATGACATAAATCTCCCAGCATCCTTCTCATCCAAACTGCTTGGCATGCTGCTATTGTTGCTACTACATATTCATATTATGTTGTTGATAATGAAGTTATTGGCTTCTTCTTGGAAGCCCATTAAATGGCTCCCGATCCCAAATGAAAAACATACCCTGATGTGTTATTTCTATCATCAACACTTCCATCCCAATCACTATCAGTGTAACCAATCAGCTTAAATTATCAGTTGCAGAGTATAGAACACCATACTCCTTATTTCCATTTACATACCTCAATATTCTCTTCGTTTCTTCCCAATGTGTCTCCTTTGGTGTCTCCATGAATTTGGATATCAAGCTTACTGCATACATTATATCACGCCTAGTTGCAGTCAAATACATTAGACTGCCAACCATGCTTTTGTACAATGTTGGATTGACATTCTTGCTGCAATATTCCTTCCTCAACTTCAACCCCATGACAGTTGGAGTTGATGATGGCTTGTTGCTATGCATATTGAACCCTTTTAAAACTTCTGCAACATAATTTTCTTGGGAGATAAAAATTCCCATTTATGTTTTCTTTACTTCTATGCCCAAAAAATATCTTAGAAAACCCAAGTCATTCATTTCAAGCTCACTCTTCATGACTTCTTTGAAAACAGCAATGACAGAAACATCATTTCCTTTAAAAATCAAACCATCTACATACAAAACAACAATAATAATTTTACCGTCATTTTCTTTGATGTAGAGTGTGGGTTCTCCATCACACTTTTCAAACCCATAGTCCACCAGGTAAGAACCAATCCTGATGTACCATGCTCGTGGTGCTTGCTTCAACCCATAAAGAGCTTTCTTCAACTTACACACCTTTTGTTCTTAGCCTTCTATTTCATAGCCAGGAGGTTCTTCAACATACACCTCCTCTTTCAACACTCCATTCAAGAATTTTGACTTCACATCCATTTGATAAACTTTCCATTTTTGTTGTGTTATTATAGACAACACTATCCGCATTATCTCCATCCTTGCAACTGGTGCAAAGGTTTCCTCATAGTATCTTCCGTGTTGCTGCTTGTAGCCTTTGACAACTAGCCTTGCTTTGTGCCTTTATATATTTTTTTCAATGTTTCTCTTGGTCTTATAGACCCATTTCACTCCAATAACTTATTTTCCTCGTGGGAGTTCCACTAACTCCCATGGGTCATTAATTTATATTTCTCCTATCTCTTCATTCATTGCTTCAATCCATTTCTCTTTTTTTACTGCACCTTCAAAATGGATTGGGTCATCAACATGAAAAAATAATGCAGATAAAGAATTCAGACCAGCATTACTATCAACTTCTTCTTGCTCATAAATTTCACTTAAATTTTTGAATCTTGGTCTTCTTGTATTTTTTGAAGATGTGCTTGGAGTTACACTTGAACTCGAGGGAGGTGTTGATCCTTGTGGTGTGCTTGGAGATGCACTTTCTTAATTTCTCAATGTTCTTCTATTTCTTGCTTGTGGTGTGCTCTATTGATGTTGTGTAGGTGGTGGAGGAGCCACCGTTGAGGAATTACTTTCTGCAATCAATTCCTCTTTGTATTCATGTGAAATACATGTCTTCACATTAACTTTCTTCTCTAAACTTCCATCCCAATCTTCTACTTCTATGAACTAAACATATATGATGATTATTACTTTCTTGGTTGATGGATTATAGATCTTGTAAGCCTTAGATTCATCACTGTATCCAATAAATATACATTTCTCCCCCTTGTTGTCCAACTTCTTCCTTAACTGATCCAGACATGTGCATATGCGACACATCCAAACACTCTCATGTGAGTGACAAATTTCTTTGTTCCACTCCATGCTTTTTCTGGAACTCTATTCATAAAACTTTTGGTTGGACATCTATTTAAGATATATGTTACACAATTGACATCTTCTGCACAATACTCGTTTGGAAAATGCGTTTTCTTCAACATACTTCTTACCATGTCCATGATGGTTGTATTCTTTCTTTCTACAACACCGTTTTGCTGAGGTGTATACCTTGTGGTAAATTGCTTGTGTATTCCATGCTCCCTGTAGAAACGTAGGAAGTCTTTGAAGATATATTCTCCACCTCTGTCAGTTCTCAACACTTTTATGCAGTGTCCACTTTGTTTCTCAACAAGAGCTTTGTAGTGGTAGAATTGTTCAAACACTTCACTTTTCTATTTTAGGAAATAGACCCATTTCTTCCTTGTTTAATCATCTATAAATGTCAAAACATAATTACTGCCAGCTAATGATGGCGTTTTCATTGGCCATATAGATTTGAGTGGACAATCTCCAAAGGCGTGTTTTCCCTTATACTCTTTCCTATTGGAAATGATTCTCTGTGTTGTTTACCCAAGATGCAGCCTTCACATAGGCCGTTAGGTTTCTCTCTGAGTGGTAATCCCTTTACCATGCCTTTTCTATGCAACAAATTCAAACCTCAGAAATTGAGATGTCCAAACCTTAAATGCCATAACTAGTTCTCATCTTTCACTTTTTCTTGAAAGACATCTTATGTGACAGCTGCTACAAAACCTCCTTCCTTCAAGTCTGATCTGATCTTGAGAGGAAACATTTTACTGCTTGTCATATGCACTTTTGCAATGAGTTGTCTACTTGGAGGTATATCCATGATTGTGCACACATTTTAAAAAAACAAATTATAGCCCTTTTGCACGAGTTTTCCAATGCTTAGAAGGTTACATTTCAGGCCAGGGACATAATAGATATCTAGCACGAACTTCTTCTCTCACTTCTTTGTGAGTATGTTTACTCTTCCTTTCCCCATGACAAAGACCTTGCTATCAGTCCACGTCGTCACTTAAAATTTTATACTTTCATAAAGATTGGAAAGCATTGCTTTTTTTCCAGTCATATGGTTACTACACCCTGAATTTAAGAACCATACATCTTCTTGTTTTTCCTGTGCTACATTACAAGCTAAAAGCATGTTCCCATGGTTCTGATTTTCTTTTGTAAAATTTACACTAGGTTTACTACCCATGCCATTTTGCTTCTTTCTACATTAATTTTCAGAATGACCATAATTTTTGTAATAATGACATTAGATGTGATATTTATCATACCCCTATAATTCTACTTGATTCTTGCTTGATCCTTGGGTTGGATTATGATTGCTTCCCCTTCCACTTGTGCTTGCAGGGCTGCTTCTTCCACCTGTTTTTGGGCTTCTTCCTTTTCCTCGATAGTTTGATCTTCCTCAACCTCTACCTTGACCAAAAGGCATTTGTGTCTTAAATGCATGCTCCAATGAGGAGTTTGTTTCTCTATTTTTTCTATGCTCATGAGACATCAGTGATGCATGAAGCTCGTCCACTGAAAATTGCAAGAGATCCTTTGTCTCTTCTATGGCCACAACTATGGCATAAAACCTTGATGGTAGACTTCTTAAGACTTTCTCAACTATTATCCTTTCTTCAAGTGTCTCTCCATGAGACCTAATTTGGGTAACCAACCAAATCACATGTGTATAAAATTATTCTATGTTATTAGACTCTTACATACAAAGAGTTTCAAAATCTCTTCTCAACACTTGAAGTTTTGATGTCTTAACTTTTGCCATGCCTTGGTAGGTTGTTTATAGGGTATCCCATGCCTCCTTAGAATTCGTTGTTTCTACAACCCTTGGGAAGATACTCTCATGTACTGCTTGGAAAATATAGAAGAGGGCTTTGGAGTCCTTCTTCTTATTATCTCTCAACAAGTCTCCTTCTACTTGTGTGAGAGCATCATATGATGTTGCATCTGTTGGTTCTTGGAAACCATATTCCACCAACTTCCAAATATCTTGTGAAGAAAATAGGGCCTTCATTGTAATGGCCCAATAATCATAATTCTTCCCATTGAACTGTGGTAGTTGGGGATTAGTCAGGCGTGTGCCTATTGCTGCCATCTTGACCGTGTAATCAAAACCTTCTCACCATTAGTGAATCCGCTTCTCAAACAACCTTTTAGCTTCTTCAGTAAAGAACAATTTCTTTCACTGAGAGCCTAGACCTACTTTGATACCATGTTGGAAATCGGAAATAAAACAAACAGAGGGATGTGTTTCCCCCGACAAAACAGAGAATGCAATATTGCGGAAATAAAAATAATACACAGACATACAACAAGATAAAATAGGAGAGGAACTATTTTTCATTCATTCATTCCTTAACTTTCTACGAAATAAAATTACACTCGTTTTATACAAAATTGGTGGAAGCCTGAAGATTAAATGCGATTCAATGAAAAAATGGACAGTTAACAACCGGATCATTCTTCTCCTCGATTATTTTATTTCTACACGAAACAGGGTACAAAATACAAAATGGCGAACTTAAAATATTATGGGTTCTGCCTGTGAAACCACATCGCGTTCATGCCTCCATCACAAAACGCATACCGACGATCTTAAATTTTAACATTTGTGTGATACGAGAAAACCTTGAGAACTTGCGATTACGAGTGCTACGCTCCTAAGCTTGCCACATGTAATTTTGATCGCATCGCATCATAAAAAAAATAACATAACTTGTGGACGCTAAAGAGGTAAATGATAAGATGTACGAAGTGCGAAGTTGCAGGCGGTCAAAAAAGGTAAATAGTAGGTTGTGTGATGTGCGATTACGATGTCGCATCGCAACATCGTAACGTTTCGATGCAGGTGCTAAAATTTAAAACTTAAATGTTGCGAAGTGCGGGCGACGATGCGATAAACTGTGGGAAATGAGAAATACGAAAAAGGTAAGGAATAAGCGATAACAAAGGTTTTTATGTAGTTTTGGAGGTGTGGCAAGGTTGGTGGGTCTCGCCGATATCGCATAGGCGGAAATATAACATTCAACTAACGTCTTAAGAGTTAAACACTAAATATTGCAGGCTGTGACATGCGGGCAAGAGGTAAGTCAATGATGGTGGGTAAGGAAATAATGCAGAGTATGGTTGCGGGTACTCTGTTTCTGATATTGCGTGAAAATGCCTCAGGTTTGAGATCATGTGCTTGTCCTTCCCTGCAACAAAAATTCAATGGAGTGTGGGTTGTTTCCAGTCTTTATTCATGGCGGTGTTTGGGAGTATTTCCAACAATACGAATATATGTAATAGAGAAATTTTCGGACCGGAGATGACGACTTTCTGTAGGTCGTTGAATCTAATTAATTGAAGTTTTTATAGAATTGGGAAATGAGATGTTAACCAAGCTAATGAGTCATCCGTCAGCTCTATATCTTCCAAGGAGCAAGTAATGAGATGGTTGAATCTGGTAGAGTGGGTTAGGATATGAGTGAAAATGTGATCGAAGAGTGTGAGTGTAGTGAGATGAGTGCAAAAGAAAAGGGCAAGAGATGGGATTTGCTTTACCATGGAATAGTCGAGATTGAGTTGTTGGACATTCTTGTCTATTTCATACTGCACCCGTTTCCATACACTTGAGCGGCAAAACTGCCATGTGTTTCTAACTGGATAAGTGTGAGTGCCTGTAGTGTCATTGAAAAGATGAAAGGCCTCTAGATCTAGGGAATGCGATTGCAGAATACTGGAGATTATATTCTCCGCCTTTGAGATCGATAATGAATTTGGTTTGAAAAAGCCCAAGAGGAGATAGGGAGAGAGTATGAGATGGGGTATTTCAGTGTAGAGAAACCTCCATCTTTTTGAAAGAATGGAGCATCTGACTGCTTCTCTAATTGGGATTTTAGAGAGGATAAAACCCAGAAGCTCATTTGGAAGCGAGGAAAATTTTTCTGAACCCATGGGCATTATGATGTTAGACAATGTTAAACTAGTATTTCCTATGAAACCTGGGATGTGGAATGAAAGTACTCAGAGATGTGGGATGTGGAATGAAAGTACTCAGAGATGGAAGGGAGAGCTGCTAGAGGAGAAGAAGTGATTTTTATGGAGGGAGGGAGATTATGAATGTTAAATAGTGCTCGGAGAAGTTGTCCCTTTTTCATATGGGTGGGAAAGTGGGGATGGAATGACCTATATATTTTATTGGCGTAGTTAGTCTTTTTCATCTGCCTTCATATAATTTCAATTAAAAATATGATTTTTTTTTTGTTTGAAGCACATTTTTGAATATATAAATAGATTTAAAACTCTATTTTTTTTTAAATTTTGTTAATTAAATAATTTAAACTTAAGTTTTTAAAAATCTCTTAAAGATTTTCAATTAAAAAAAATATATTGCCAAAAAACATTTTTACCTATATATTAAATTAGATCTATTTTATTATATTAGACTATATCTATTTTATTTATGATGGTCAAGCACTCATCAAACAAAATCACAAAATTAACATGATATAGGTGAAGCGTCATTAAATAGATTAAAATGTTTGATAAAATATTAAAATGGTTATATATATATATATTTCAAAATAGGGTATTGCAATCAGAAAAAATGTAGTGCAAAAAGCTATTTCCACTATAAATTAGACTATGTCTTTCAAAATTTCAATTCTATCATAAGGGTAGCATCCACTCATATGAATCATAAAGGCATATGGTTATGGTTATTTTAAATAATTAAATGGTATAAAATATTAATTTAATAACTAAATTTTATTATATAATTTAGTTGTTAATATATAAAATGATTTTTTTCATTAAAATTTGGTGATACAATTTCAAGTAAGATTGTCATTTTAGGTGATTTAAAATATGTTTTTGAAAGCATAAATGGAATTAGTGTTTTGAAAAGTGTGAGACACTCAAATCTAAAAATTAAACAACTTAGTTTTTAAAAAACTCTACCAAATTTTAGTTAAATTTACTCTAAAAAATGTCCAAAAAGAGATCATTTTATCTATTAGTTACAATAAACTTATATTTTATAATGTTAATCTAGATGCCATGGGTTTTATGGTTTTATTATGTTAAATAAAATATTAATAAAGATTTATTAAAAATTTCAATTTATTAAATAAATAAAAATTAAATTTAAATCTTTTCAATTTTTTAATTCTATTAAATCCGGTAGTCTCATTTATAGGTGAATGTGATTTTTTGTTTCCTAAAATATATTTTTGAATGCATAAATGGATTATGCACCATTTGGTTAAAATAAACTAGAAAAAATGTTGTGAAAAAGGTCATTTCCTCTATAAGTTAAACTAAGCTTTTCAAAATTTCTATTTTATTACAGAGAGTAGCATCCACTCATATGAATCATATTATTATCCATGAGATTGTAATATTATTATTATCCATGAGATTGTAATATTATTATTATTATTATCCAATTTTAAGGCCACCACCAATCCAAACACCAGATTGTGGTATGAGATCCAATTGGTGTATGAGATCCCCTTATTTGTAGGACAATGGACCCACTTCGTGGCAACGATCTGACTACTAATTTTATGAAGGCATATATACTCTACTCCTTATAGTTTTTAACTTGTGACTTTTTAGGAATAAACACATGCTTTTAACCATTAAACCCACTATTACATCATATATATACTCCATTAATTATATATATACTCCATTAATTAGTACATTTCACTAATAAGCTAAATCCATGCAATACATCTCTTATGCTATACATAGCATTACATTGGTCACACACTCAACATTGTACTTCTATGTATTTCCTTTTAACTTCCTTCACCTATTGTGATGTTGGTATGATTTCCTAAAGATATTATTGGTATTCCTAGTTTCCATTTTATGAATATAACATAAATCCCTCTACAATGTTAACACTTATGGGAATGGGTTTCCTGCTAGAATATTTTGTGGGCTTGTCATTCGACCTTTATCGCTAAGGATCCTCAAATATTGTTTTTACCCTAACCATGAATCACTAGGAGAACCATGTAACTATTAAGGTTTATGAGCCATTATATGTACAATTTCATTGTTCCAAAGTTAAATTAAAATTATTGCTGGAGTTATAAATTTATTGGTGTGTGCCAACCGAATTTACGAGATCGAGGTGAGTAGTACAAGGTCCTGCCAGTCTTGGGATAGCGCACTACCAATATCCTCTCTCCAACTCATTCGGATTCACGTGAACTTCTCATGGGTAGGGGTAGGGATCAGGATGTGTGGACGGTGAGGATTTAATGCAAGGATCCAATAGTACCTGTTCTCTCATCGCAAACCCTAACATAACAAAACTTGAACTCCCCTATTCATTTGTAAGATGCGCCTCTCTGAGCAAAATCAAGCGAAGGCTTCCTGGTCATCCAACTGCCTAACTTCTTCGACCCAGGTGTCATGGGGTTCTTTCTATCGCTTACACACTACTCAAAGCGAGGTGGTAACTCCACCACCACATGATATCCCTTGTTCCATAAGAATACCATCCTTCAGTGTTGAATTCTTTAGTTACTCACGCGTGAGTCCTCAGTATTGACAAAGAGTCCCATATTTGTTCTTAGACATAAACACCCTCATTATAACTCTATTCTTCTAACATTAACTTTCTTTAGTCTCTTTTTTTTTCGTGGTCAAGGTGTTTAATTCGTATTTTGGGATTTTTTTGGTTGGACTCGGAGGTAACAAGAAGGATGTCCACCGAACTTGGGATATTCTTCTTCCGAGTTCCCATCTGCAGCCGTGCTCAACCAGGGATTCGTCTCATTAGGCACATTATGCATGATAATTTTCTGTTATAGGTTCTTGATTTTACTTTTCATTTGTACTCCTCCAACCATTATTTACTTTTACGCTTCCTCTGATTTTATTGGGTTTATTTTACAACCACAGGGTACCCCAGTGGCATTGGATCAAGCACAGGTAACCTGGTAAGCTTGAATCTTCAACCAACAAAGAGGAATTTTACTTATATTCAGTTGTAAATAATATATTTTTCTTTTCCTATAAGCCTTACATACTATGTTTGATTTCTTTCATGTCTATAACTTCTCTGCAGGTATGATGAACTTAGGTTCTCGCTAGCATCAATCTCTCTTTCAACATTGCAATTGTACTTCTCATCTAATGGGACCCTGTTTTATTATAGATCAGTCCATTGATACCGATTTCGTGAAAGGAAAACATAATATGTTCTTTGTCGACTTTATCTCAGTTCTTAAGTGTACAATTGCATGGCGAGATATCTAATTCTATTTTAATTTAATGTTGAGGGGTTTATTTTACCAGCGTGGAACTTGGAGTTACTTTCCAGGGTTTTTCTCCCTTAAGGGAAGTTCACATTCTCTTTTCTGTGCTTACAACATTTCTTACTAGCGGTGTATATATTGTTTATTTTTGGATGGTTTCGTAGTCGAAACCATCACTTCCATTACGATATTCTTTCTAGAATTTTGCACTTGGTATTACTACCTGGCATACATTTTCTGAGTAAAAATATTAATTTCAGTTGGTTATACTATAGTTATATCTTCAATCATACAGATTTGTGCGTTCGTTATGTATCTGATGTATCTACTTATTTTCAACATTTTTACTTCCACTGTTAGTTGGAATCGTCAAATCCCCTTGATGCATTAAAATTATGTTGTCGTCGACCCTAAGAGATTTTGTATGTATAACTAGACTCGAATTTCTATGGCTATTTGAATTATTCATAATTATGATTGCAATGAATAGCAGTCTTGTGCATAAAATTGCAAAAATGGTGATTTGTTCTAAGTATGTTTGGCTATTTGAATTATTCATAATTATGATTGCAATGAATAGCAGTCTTGTGCATAAAATTGCAAAAATGGTGATTTGTTCTAAGTATGTTTGATTTAGTATTCACGCTTTCCAATATTACTTGGCTCTATCCACAATTGATGTTAGAGAGTTCAGGATTTGCCCTTATTTATTTTGGCTAAAATTTACTTAATGTTTTCTATCAGTTGCATACACTTGAATTAGGTAAATGGAAAGATATCAGTGAAGATTGTATGGTTTATATATATATATATATATATATATATATATTCTTATATACTGAAATTGAATAACATCATTTGCATTTATTGACTTTATTGACAATATACGTTCGGATAATTATTCTGTGTTGGTAGTGTTAAATTTTTTTATTCTTACGATGTGCATTCTCTTGGAATTAAACTACAAAATTCAAACTAGAGTTGTCTACTTTTCCTACTCAACTTCAAGCTCATATGCTTTCCTGTATTAAAGAATTATAATTAATTTCAAACATCTCTAGAATACTTCAGTTTCTCCTAAATATTTTCACCCTACAGTACTATTCGACAGTGTAACGATTATAGTGGGCTCTCTGTCTCTAGCAATTAATTTTGAATCTTTTTTCTTTTTTTGTCCTTCCATATCAGTTTTTCTCCTAGCCGGAACGAGGTAGGAATTGACCGTCTTAGTAATTGTACACGCGAAGCCCCAGTAAGTTAGGTTTTCTCAGCGACTATTACTAGGTTTCCTACCACATACATATATATATATATATATATATATATATTTTCATTTATTTAGCATCACCTTAGGGCTGAATTCTATTATTATTCTTTCAACTTTTTTACAAGAGTTGAACCAGTCCGGAAATTAGGGATCCGTGTATTAGGTTCTTATCCATATAATATATGTATACTGTGTTCATAATCCATTAACCAATAACTAAAACATACTACTTAAATTTATGTAATTTGTAACAATTCTTGGAAGACAAAGTCTCTACAACCTTCATATAAACTTACAAGAAATTAAAGAATGAGTTGATTTGCTTCCATCACTTCAGAATAACATTTAGTAAAAATTCCCATAGATTTACTTATAAGTAAACAATTCCACTCACACAGTTTCCAGAGTCTTATCTAATGATTCAATATCCACGCTACAAGATTTTCCACATCTAATAAATTTGATTAATCCTTTCAACTTGGAATTAAAATTAATTCTAGGTAAAATTAATATAAACATAAAAACACCCATCTACGAGAATTATGACAGGGAACAATTAGATTAACTTGGAAGGAACAATTTTCCACATGATTTTTGGTTAAGGTATTTTATCTTTGTTTCCCTATAAGAATTTACTTAGACGTCTAGCTTTCTATGGTCTACTAACCCTTTAGACTAGGCTCTTCTTTTTTTAGGTTTTTCAAAAAAGTATCTTCCTTTTTAGCTAAAGCCTACCTTTTCCTCCCCATGCTTTATTCATCCATTACTCAGTATTTTTTCTTCTTCGTGGCCGGGTGATTTAATAGTTCTTAATGTTCCAATCATATTAAATCTCACTAAATTGAAGGAATTTTTTCCAATCCTATCTATCCTCATTGGATTTGGATCTAGATAATGATCTCATTAACTCAAGTGTTCCTTACATCATCATATTAATAAATTATATTCCTTACATCATCATATTTATCTTAAATTGAATTTATTTATAACTTTCTAGTCATAACTAAAAATAATTCACTCTAAATAAAGAATATTTACATGAATAAATAGGGTATTACATTTCCCCCCTAAAAAAATAACACTATCTTCCATGTTCATTTGGTTGTTGCCTTAGTTTTTGAACAACATTGAGTAATATTCTTTCATAATTTCCTCCCGTTTCAGGTGCAAAGTGCCTCCAATGTACTTTAACCCAAGCGACAACTCGATTCTTGAGCGCGATCTCTTTCCAATATAGGATAGGGAGTGGCTCTTGTGGAAAGTCTCTTTTGGGTTCTACATGTAAAAAAATCCAATCAATTACATGAGACTTATCATGAATATATTTTTTTAGTAAAGACACATGAAAAAAATTATGAACTTTAATATGGTTGGGTAGAGTCACTTGATATGTTTTTAGACCAAATTTGTCCAAAACTTCAAAAGGACCACAAAATCATGGTGCTAACTTAGCACAATTACCAGTTTGGAGAGTAATTTTTCTGGGTTTACCCGAAAGTACACATGATCTCCAACTTTAAATTCTTTATGAGTCATTTTTCTATCTGCATAACTTTTTTTTTTGCTTTGTGCTGTTTTGATATTCCATTTGATCTTTCGTACTATCTGTTCCATTTCTTGCAAATCCATAGGCCCCAATATTTACATATCTTCAGGTTGACCCCAAGTGAGTCGTGTAAGACACTTTCTACCATATAAAGCCTCAAAAGGGCACATTTTGATGGATGTTTGATAACTATTGTTATAAAAAAATTCTGCTAAGTGCATGAAATCCTCCCACTTAGTAGGCCTATCCATGAAAAACATTCATAACTTATCCTCTAAAATTTGATTTATCCTTTCTTTTTTTTCCATCTATTTGGGGATGATAAGCAGTTTTAAAATTTAATTAAGTCTCAAACTGTAGGAGTAACGCAGTGGAAAACTAAATAAAATCATACACACAACAATCAAACATGAAGACAACGATTAACGTCGTTCACCCAACCAATCTAGGCTACATCCACCAAATAGAGGTATCAGAAATCTTATTCATCAACACGATATTACAACAACAGAATTACTCATCTGCACTTCCTCTTCACACACCTCACATCTCATATGTTTTGCCTCTACAGGCTTACAATTTATAGAAGAGAGAAGAAACGGAATAATTAATTCTATCACACCAAACTAGGATAAAATATCTCCTCATGCTGATTTGATGCCATCATTTTTGCAATAAAACCTATTGTTGGCATATCCAAGAGATTTTCTCCAAATTAATATTCAAAAATTCTCAACAATCTCTACATTGACAACAATTAGCCTGATACTTCGTTCCTTTATTATTTTATTTTCTTTGCAAGCCAAGAGAAGCCAAACACCATTGTAGCTTCTCTAATAAAATTGGTTTCATGAACATGTCTGCGCAGTTTTCCTTCGTATGCACTTTTTCAAGAGAGACTCCCCGTTCAACAATAACATGTCTTACAAAAATGCAAACAAATTTCTTGTTGCGATTTTGAACAAACCCTTAAGGTTATTCCATATAAATCTCTTCATCTAGATCTCCATGTAAAAATGCAGTGTTAACATCTAGTTGTTGTAATTATAAATCAAGTAAAGCAACTAATGCTAAGACAATTTGAATTGAAACAATTTTAACTACTGGTGAAAATATCTTATAAAAATCAATTCCTGTTTTCTGAGAAAAACCTTTTGTGACCAGCCTCGCTTTGTACCTGTCTTCTTTATCATCAACACCCCTTTTCAATTTGTAAACCCATTTACATCCCATAGTTTTTATGTCTTTAGGAAGTTCCACCAGATCCCATGTGGCATTCTTGTCTAATGCCTTCATCTCATCCTTCATAGCTTCTTTCCACTTATCACTATTAGAACCTTCTATAGCTTCCTGATAGAATAAAGGTTCATCATCATTAGCGGTTAAAGCAACTGAAGTAACATAATCATCATAAATTTTAGGAGGACATATAATTCTCGTGGACCTCCTTAAAGATGTTTTTGGTTCTTCCACAATTTGCTGATTATTATATGTAGGAACTTCTTCATGATCTGCATCTGAAACTTGTTCATAATCTGCATCTAAAACTTGTTCATGATTTGCATCTGAAACTTGTTCATCTCAATTATCATCAGTATTTGAACTAGTTTCAAACTGAATATGTTGAAACTTAGGTACATTTTCCTGTTTCAATTTATTACCTACATCTGGATTATTAAGTGAAGATTCATTGAATTTAACATCTCTGTTGATGATGATCTTGTGAGTTGTAGGATCCCACAACCTGTATCCCATAATCCCATCACCATATCCAACAAAGATATATATTTTTGATTTAGGATCTAATTTAGAATGTTGATGTTTCGGAATTAGAGCATATGCATCACAACCAAAAACTTTCAGTTTAGAATAATCATAAAGATGACCTTTCCATACCTCTTGAGGAATTTTGAATCCTATTGCAGTGGATGGTAATCGATTTATCAAATAGAAAGCTATAGTTACTACTTCTGTCCATAATTCCTTCTGCAAATTGGCGTTACTCAGCATACTTCTTGCTCTGTCTAAAAGAGTGATGTTCATGCGTTCAGCAACTCCATTTTGTTGAGGAGTATAAGAAGTAGTTCTATGTCTTTCGATCTCAAATTCCTTGCAATAATTATCAAATTCCTTTGAAGTAAACTCACCACCATTTTCAATACTTAAACATTTAATGGTTCTTCCAGTGATGTTTTCTACTAATGCTCTAAACTGCTTGAAAACTGTGAATACATCAGACTTTCTTTTTAACATGTAGACCCATACTTTTCTAGAGAAATCATCTATAAAAGATACAAAATATGATGATCTTCCATATGAGGTTGTAGGCGATGGACCCCAAACATCAGAATGGATATAATCAAGGATTTCCTTACTAGTATGTTTTCCAATTTTAAATTTTTGTTTGCTTTGTTTCCCATATATACAATATTTGCAGAAATCTAACTTAGAAGATTTTAAACTAGGAAGTAACATACGATCAGATAAAAATTTTAATCCTCTTTCGCTCATATGGCCCAACCGTTGATGCCATAGTCAAATAGAATCACTGTCATTTTCAGATACAGTAGAAGCATGATCTGACTCTATTCTTCCTTCTAACTGAAAAAGATTTCCAGCCTTCTTTGCTTTCATTACTAATAGGATTCCTTTGTAAATTTTCATTACTCCACTTTGAATAAAAGTTTTATATCCATTTGTGTCTAACACTCCTAGAGAAATAAGATTTTTCCTGAGTTCAGGCACATGTCTTACATCAGTTAAGATTTTATTTGTCCCATCAAACATTTTAATCTGGATGCTTCCAATTCCCACAACATTACATGAGAAATCATTACCCATGTAAACAACTCCATCATTGATTGATTTATAAGTTTTAAACCATTATTTATGAATTCACATGTTATTGGACGCACCAGAATCTAATAGCGAATGTTGATCCTGATTTAACAAATTAACTGATAGAACTTCCTCACTTATCCCTGAACCAGATGCCGAACCTGAACCTATATCTGCCGTGTTTGCCTCTTTATTTTCTGTTGAAGAATCTCCTTTGGATATTTGTTGTCTCTTCCAACAGTCCTTCTTCAAATGTCTTGATTTGCCACAAAACCAGCATTTTAGCTTACTCTTCTTCCCTTTCGATTTTGACCGAGAGTTTTTCTTCTGACTGAAGTGTTTTTCTTTAGATCGACCTCTAACCATCATTGCTTCTGATGTAGAGGTTTCTAAATTTGACCTTTTCCTGGTTTCTTCAGAGAGCATAGCTCCAACAACATCATCAAATTCAAGAGTTTCTCATGAACTAAGACTTATAGAAGTAACAAAATGATCCCATGACTCGGGCAACGAGCATAATAAAATCACTGTTTTATCTTTTGAATCAAATTTTACTTCTATGCTATCTAACTGCACCAAGAGAGTATTAAAGGTATTCAAATGATTATTTATTGATGTACCTTCCTTTATGTGCAAGCTATACAACTGTCTTTTCAGAAGAATCCTATTGGTTAAGGAATTCGTTATGTACAATTTTTCTAACTTTGTCCATAAACTAGCAGTTGTTTTCTCTGACATGATGTTAAATAACACATCATCTGCCAAACACAACCATATGCCGCTCAATGCTCTATTATCGATGTCACTCCATTCGTCATCTGTCATGGTGTAAGGTTGTTTGGATTTTCCCAAAAGTGCCTTCGCCACACCTTGTTGTACGAGTAGATCGTGCATTTTCACTTTCCAGATCTCGAAGTTATATATCCTATTAAACTTCTCGATCTCAAATCGAGTACTTTGAGTTTTTGCCATATTGAGTAGTTTGTGTCAAGAATTTCCAATTTCAAATCTTAATAAATGAAGATTTTATTTTTTATCAAAATTATTAATTTTGATTAAAAAATGCCCTTTTAGAAAAAAAATATGCAATTCCTTTCGCACATTCCACCGTCGAAAAACTAATTCCTAGGCACTAGGCCCTACCCAATATAATGGCATACTACAATAAATTGATATATTGGCTTTTCAATAAATCGATATAAAAAAAGAAAAAGGAATTGCAATATAATCGATTTAAAAAAAAGGCATTGCAATGAAAATAGATTTTACATATTAATGCACCTCGTTACCATATCACAGCTCGGCAGCTTCAAATCTTGGAAGCCCAATGCTTAACAGCTCAAAACCCTTGGCTCTTCAATAGATGTCATGAGTGTGAATGTGTGCTGCCCAATATTTCAGTTCACGTGCTATTCTTTTTTCAAGTCACGCGATGCAGAACCAGGGGGCATACTTCGAGAACCTCAAAAAACTCCAGCTCACAGCACCTCCAATTCACACGCAGTGAATTAACGCGTTGTACAACCTTTAATTCAAAGCTACGATGTTCAAGTCACGGTTACAGTGCTTGACACGGCTACACGCAGTAGACTCAGGCCTCATGGACGCTCACAGCAATAGTTCGGCTCTTCTCCCAACCGCAGCAATTTGATACCACATCAATATGCATCTTGATTCAATGCCGCAGTCCCCATTCATCACATGGAACTTTTCATTTCACTATCAATAGCAGCCTTATCACAGCCTGGAAGCAACTCAGTCTCACGGTCTCACGCAGCATACCCGGTTGCATCCACCACAGCTACGCAGAAACAAATACAAATACATACACAATGGAGCTTTGATACCAATTGTAGGAGTTACACAGCGGAAAACTAAATAAAATCATACACACAACGATCAAACATGAAGACAGTGATTAATGTCGTTCACCCAACCAATCTGGGCTACATCCACCAAACAGAGGTATCGACAATCTTATTCATCAACAAAATATTACAACCGCAGAATTACTCATCTGCACTTCTTCTTCACACACCTCACATCTCATATGTTTTGTCGCTACAGGCTTACAATTTATAGAAGAGAGAAGAAACTGAATAATTAATTCTATCACACCAAACTAGGATAGAATATCTCCTCATGCTGATTTGATGCCATTAGTTTTGTGACAAAACCTATTGTTGGCATATCCAAGAGATTTTCTCCAAATTAATATACAAAAAATCTCAACACAAAGCCCCTAAGTAGAGCCCTCTAGAACTTGCAAAAAAATTTAGCATCCCCGTTAGACACTATAACTTTTGGTATATCGTGTAGCCGAAAATTTTCTTTCATTAAAATATTGGCAATCTGAGTGGCTCCAAAGGTTGACTACACTGGTATAAAATGAGTTTCCTTAGACAAAGTGTCTACTACCACCATGATTGAATCATGTTGGTATTTTGTTTTGGGAAAACCTAAAATAAATTACATTGAAATTACCTCCAACTTCCATTCCAGAATGGGTAATGGATTTAATAACCCTATAGGATGTTGATGTTATACTTTTACCTACTGGAATTCTAAACATTTTTCCAAATATTTTGCCATATTATTTTTCATACCTGGTAAAAAGAAAAATTTCCTTAACGTTGCTACCATTTTCTGATATCCTAGGCAGCCAACATATGGTATTTTTTGATATTCATCCAAAATCACTTGTTTTAACATATCCACATTAGGAATATATAATCTGTTTTGGTAGGTTAACATTTTTTTTTAGAATTCAGAGCATATACCATAACGTCTTTTTGTTGTATTTTTTTTTTGCATTTCCTAATACAAAGGATAATGTTGTATTTCATGTTCAATTTTCTCCTTAAAATTTGTATCAGTGCTGCTTACAATACTTCTTACACTAGTACAAAATGACTAATTAGTTACTAAAAAAATGACTAAAATTTGCATATAAACAATTATTTTTCGATCGGTGACCAATAGTAGCTAATTTATAGTATCTTATAACGCGACCAATTTTTAGTCGTTTTTAGCTTATTAATTAATTGGTTGTCTCAATTTTGTTGTCCAGTAGTATATTTGGTCATTAATTTAGTCATTGATTTAATCATTGATTTAGTCATTGACTTTCATTAATTTAGTCATTGATGTGGTCATTGATTTGGTCATTAATTGTCACAATTAATGACCAAATATACAACAAAATATATTACTAAATGATCACCTGAAAAAACTAATTAATGACCAAAGAAATATGACTAAAATGTTAGTCGTGTTATAAGATACTGTAAATTAGCTACTAATAGTCATATATATGCAAATTTTAGTCATTTTTTGAAACTAATTAATGACCAAAAAAATATGACTAAATTTTAGTCGTGTTATAAGATACTGTAAATTAGCTACTAATAGTCGTATATATGCAAATTTAGTCACTATTTGCAATCACAAATTTATCATTTGCAGTGATTATTTACCGTTTTTTGGTAGTTTCATATTCATTATATAAATGACTACTTTAGTAGTTTATATTCATTTCATTTACTTTCATTAACAATCGTAATAAGCTACTAAGTTAGTCTTATATTCATTTTATTTGTGTTCATAATTAATAAATATAAACTACTAAATTAGTAATTGTAGTTTGATTTTATGTGTTCATTATTAATCAACATACATTAATTAGTATTATTTTGCAACTAAATTAAAAAAATAATGTCATACAATGTACATGTTCATCTAATATGAAAACACAAAGTTACATATGTTAATTACAATACTAAGTAATATCAAGGGCAACTATAAATAACACATAAATTATATTATATAAAATGTCGAGTATTACAATATGAGTTTCCAACTTAATATTGGTTGGAGTACAATTTACACATGAAATATTGTTTCATCGCTTCAAAACATTATCATTATGTTGCGAAGAAATTGCATAAGACATTGCAGGTGAATTCACCAACTCTGAAAGCTTGGTCATCAGTCTCTGTGTGTCTTATGCGGGATATTGGACCTACAGGTACCACTAGACCAGCTTTCTTCACTCCCTTTAATTTGCATTTTTTCGCTTTAATGTTATTGTTCTCCTCTTTCTTCAATTCATGCTTCTTGCCATCAATACTGAGTTCCTTCTCTAGCAAAAAAAAAAAAAGATACAATGCAGAGTATAAGACATGAAAGTTGATGAACACTGGAATATAAACTAAAGTAGACTATAAAGAATTTATACGATATATACCTCAACATAAGAAATATTTAAGTTAAGAAATATTGTTAATGTCACTTTTCCCCATAAAAGCAAGAAAACTGAACAAGCTTTCTTCAGTTGGGAAATAGTGGCCACTATCTAGCCAAATGACCAGCATAAAAAATAATAATAATAATAAAACATCACCATAGAATAAATTTTGTACCTACTGTGTTCTCATTGTACAACATTTGTTGATGAAATGTTGTCTTCAACTAAAGTAATAAATTCAAATAGCACACATTCAGTATTTTGAATTCTCATGCTTATGGTACACTGTAATTTTGATTTTATCCAACATAATCAAACACAGCAGAGCTAGCAATTTCTACTATGAATGTCTCATGCTCTACTTTTGTAGCTGTATCGTTTCATCTAGTTATCTTTAAGAAGCAATGACACTTCAACAATAAAACTGGTCAGTAGAAATCTAATGGGTGGAGCAAAGTATTACTGACACAAGATTACAGCAAGAAACTAAAAAAGAATAAGATAAGACTTTGTAGATTCGATACTAACCGGAAATATAGCTTCAATATAACAATCTTCAATCATCGGCATACTATTCCAGGGGAAAAGGAATCAAATTCCCAGAAGCCAACAAATTATATCCAGAGAAAAATGAAACATGTTGGCTCCACATTCAAAGGTAAAGTAACTGGGACTAGCTATATCAGATACTTTTTAGAGTGTACGGGTAGCTACTAACACCATTAACAAGAATTTTAAAATATATCTGCCACGTATGACCTCAAATGTGGCAACAAATTTGATATATACACAACCTGTATACATTTCAAAATGCATTGCAATGATATAAGAGTATCAAAATTAAACTACACATAATTACATATTCACTATCCCCTTTTATTCCAAAACAACATTCAAATAACTATATAACTTACCCTGAAAAATATGTCGAAATTTCCATTCATTGTCATGAATATCCTTGGCTGTGAGTTCCTGGAAAGGTGGTTGCTTAGTGAAATCCTGCCCAAAACAAACAAAACTTAATAAGAGACAAATATGACAAATACATTTACCTTTTGATCCTTCAAAAAATGTAGTCTTCTCTTAAAAAATGTCTAAAATTCTAAGCACTTATCTATTAAATCACAAATAGAACAACAACTATGGGAAAATAAGAACCGCACAAGTGGAGGACAAACTTTTTCCGCAGCGCATCGTGGCACATAAAACCTATCATCGGTGCTAGTGTTACTTGCAGTCAACGTTTTATAAAAGTAATTCGGTTGCTTTCTTGGCGTGCCAAGGTCAGAACCAAAATAACAATATTTTTCGCTTGTTGCAGAGTATCATCAATTTTTAGTTCCCTGCACAAATGGAACTAGTACCAAAGCATTTATCACCAAAATTGGAAATTGCAGCAAACATATAATGAAATTGAAAATGTCTTACAACATTAAGAGGTTGCAATGTCATTTGAGCATATACTTCATCTGTTTCCACATCTTCCTGGCATTCAATAAGGTGTTTATTAAATTTTAAATCTTGTATATATAGCGATATGAATAAAAGTGTTCACAACCAAAGCAAGGATGAAATGCATAGAACCCACATGCATTGTAACATTGTAAAGTTGGCTTATTTAATTGAGTTGGAAAATTCGTATAATTGGATATATGAGCATCAACCTCCTTGTTTGTTGAAGCAACTACCTAAAATCGCATTGATTATGATCAGTTTCATTACGTAACATTAAAATTTCAAAATATTGGAATCACATTTTATGATGAAAATAAGATAAGCATTCATTATTTTCAGTCATTTGTATCCAAAAGAAGATTGCAAATTAAAAATTAGTGAGAAACAACCTCACCTGTTCATTGTAACCCTATGGAAAATAAACAGCCTTGCTCCCAACAACAGGTAAGAACACAAGCGGTCCGACACAGGCATGCCAAAGCTCTGAATTAAGGCATCTCCTTTCCCCTACTTTATGTGATATGAACAAAAAAATTGTCAATTGGATATTCCTTTAGAAATCTCTCGACATTCCAATAGTAATTGTGTAAAGTAATATGATATTATGAATGTAAACATTGCAGTATAAAGCACATTAACTTGAAAAATATTCCAGATGACAGTATTTTCCATAAACATTCTTTCTCTCTCTTTCTTCGGTTGTTAAATTCTTTGTCCAGTCAGGTTGTAATTCTGGAATCTGTGAAAATTCTTGAATACAGTTATGCAAAAAGCCTACCGTAGTATCATGGTTTATTTCTCCTACTTGATTATGTTATACAAGTTATTTTCAGAAAGAATATTCGGAAAATACCGAAGTAAACAAAACTAGCAGCCTACACATGCAGATCATTTACTGAATATTACGCTCATTCAAAAAAGTGACACACTGATTTTTGTACATAAGTCCCCGAAAAACCCAAAAGTGAGAAACCCGGTGCAGCAAATATGAGGGTTTATTATTATTAAGTAGATTATGAGTACAACAAATCTGGGCACCAAATCTGGTTAACCCGACAGAGAAAAAGTAGATCTACAGCTAACCCACTGTTCTAAGACTAAGATTCAGACTGATCCACACCCTCAAACGGGATTTACAAGACTTAACCCAATTCTAACCCTAGAAACCCCAGCGCTGCCCCTGAAGCCCCAACGTCAGCTCTGCTAGGCTCTGTGTGCCCCTACGCTGCTCAAAAGGGGACTGTGTAACCCCAGAGTGGGTGGCGCAGTCCTTACGCTGCCTCTGGAGGCCTCTGCATAACTTTGGAAGCCCTCTGAAGCTGCAGCACTGCCTCTCCTGGGCCTGCATAGCGGCTGAAGCCTTTGTGTTGCGCAACTTCTGCGTCGTTGTTGCTGCTACCCTTGCTCCTCTGCGTTGTCCCTTAAAGCTACTCCTCTGCCTCTTGCTGACTCTACTATGCTTCCTTTGAAATGTAAACCTAGTAAGTCTATCTAAAAATTAACAAATACAAACACAACAGGAAGAGCACAAAACAAACTACCATGTAATCTCTTGGAATCATTCTCCTTCGTGATCACGCTAAGAAGGGCCTTTTTGGCAAAATATTATTAAAGGATTTTCTAGTAAAGAAACAATTTGGAAAGGGAAATGACTCTCTAGCTGGAAAACTATCATTGTCAAAGTCTATTCTACAATTGGCCAATTCTGAAAATTTCAGCAAATGTGTAGTCCATTAAGGAACAGAACAGATCAAAAAATATTATCTTGCTCGCCTGGAAGAATGTGTATAAGGCTTGTAGAGGCTTGGGTCTATGTTATGGGGGATTGGATTAATAAGGCTTTAATGGAAAATATGGTCCAACATATTTGCAAGGAAGAAAAAATGATCTAAGGAAAACTACACAGGCACCATATCCCCAGAATGTTTGCTCGTCCATCTGTACTTCATTTGATACAACCTGAACATAATTAAGGATTATATTTTTTGGGATAGCAAGGATGGATCCAAGGCTAAGTTTGTGAGAACTCATGGAATTTGAAAATAACGCTCTCTAGCATGGAAGATTTAGCAAGTCCAAAGGGGCCCTTACAACAGCCCTTGGCCTCTATTTTTTGGAACTTTAGGTATGAAGCTGAAGATGTACACCTTTAAGGAGAGAAACAGGAAAATATTGGAGGAATTTAGAACCCAGATCAATAGAGATGCAACAAAACTCTCAAGAAAGATCCTAGAAAATTTCAGAATTCCAACGAGGGGGGACAGAATGACTGAAAATGGAGAGCTTCCACGACTGAATTGTACACAGTAAAGAGAGGTCATGAAAGAAGGGGAAAATTCAACAAAACCTGGAAGACGGTTTGGGTGAAGGAGGACTTGACTAAAGCAAAGACTTTGTTACAGCTATCCACTGAAAACAACCTAACACAGGATCATCTCCCGAGGAAAATGCTTCCTTGTCCCTTCTTAATGACCCCTTTTCCTCCGCTCCTTATGTGTGAGTACCCCTGCCATATTTGAAGTCATTTTATAGAGAAACATATGATCTTTCCTACCTTGTTACCAGATCTCTTTCAAAACTAGCATATGATATCACAATCCCAAAAGCTTAAAGCAATTTGGAAACATGTCGCCAGCTATGGAAACCTAGTAAATCTATCTAAAATTAACAAATACAAACACAACAGGAAGAGCACCAAAACAACTACCAGGAAATCTCTTGGAATCCTTCTCCTTCATGGTCATGCTAAGAAGGGCCTTTTTGGCAAAATATTATTAAAGGATTGTCTAGTAAAGGAACAATTTGTAAAGGGAAATCACTCTCTAGCTGGCAAACTACAACTGTCAAAGTCTATTCTACAATTGGCCAATTCTGAAAATATCAGCAAATGTGTAGTCCGTTAAGGAACACAACAGACCAAGAAATATTATCTTGCTGGCCTGGAAGAATGTGTATAAGGCTTGCAAAGGCTTGGGTCTATGTTATGGGTGATTGGATTAATAAGGATTTAATGGAAAAGATGGCCCAACATATTTGCAAGGAAGAAAAAAAGCTTTAAGGCAAACTACACAGGCACCATATCCCCAGAATGTCTGCTCGTTCATCTATGCTTCATTTGATACAACCCAAACATAATTAAGGATTATATTTTTTGGGATAGCAAGGATGGATCCAAGGCTAAGTTTGTGAGAACTCATGGAATTTGAAGATAACGCTCTCTAGCATGGAAGATTTAGCAAGTCCAAAGGGGCCCTTACAACAGCTCTTGGACTCTATTTTTTGGAACTTTAGGTATGAAGCTGAAGATGGACACCTTTAAGGAGAGAAACAGGAAAAGATTGGAGGAATTTAGAACCAAGATCAATAAAGATGCAAAAAAACACTCAAGAAAGATCCTAGAAAATTTCAGAATTCCAACGAGGGGGGACAGAATGACTGAAAATGGAGAGCTTCCAAGACTGAATTGTACATAGTAAAGAGAGGTCATGAAAGAAGGGGCAACTTCAACAAAACCTGGAAGAAGGTTTGGGTGAAGGAAGGCTTGACTAAAGCAAATACTTTCTTACATCTATCCACTGAAAAACAACCTAACACAGGATCAAATCCTGAGGAAAATGCTTCCTTGGCCCTTTTTGATGCCCCCTTTTCCTCTACTCTTTATGTGTGAGTACCCCTACCATATTTGAAGTCGTTTTATAGAGAAACATAACCTCAGTTGGAGCTTTCCTACCTTGTTACCAGATCTCTTTCAAATCTGGCATATGATATCAGAATCCACAAAGCTTAAAGCAATTTGGAAACATGTCGCCAGCTATGGAAGTTTGGTTAGAAAGAAACAGAAGTATTTTCAGATATCAGTCTATCAGGCAGCCCTTGAGAAAGACTAGTAGCATGTGTGGGGGCATTTATAATTGAAATAGTAAAAGCCACCCTGTCTAGAGAGAGAAAACCCCCGAGCAGATGACTGTTGACTTTAAAAACCAAGGGAGCTTGAATCCTCCATCCCTGACAAAGGAAGTGGGACCCGTCGTACATAGTCAAACTAAGAGACAAGGAGGATAGTTAAGACACAATAAACCTATGGGAAAATGTAACAATCTAGCCAAGATAGAGGCATGATCAAGGGATTTAAACTGGCTTTTCAAATAAGATTTCCTCATCTGAATTGGAAGAGGACTTTGCCATAATCGTCAGAGCCTAAAGTAGTCAAGGGGCTTATTTTTCACCTCAGCCATCCTTTGCTTCTCTCAACGGTCTGGTTCAATAGATCACGAGTACCTTGTGATTGAAGATTATGATCACTAAGACATCATGGTGAAGAAAATTCTAGAGATAAAGCAAGAGGCCGTGGAGAGGGGGATGGATATTTGAACCCCTACCTGTGATCCCTCAAGACCACCAAGGCAATAGACCCCCCTCATTATCAGAAATTTGTTTCTGACAGCAATGTCAGTTCAAAATGGTGTGGAAGGGCAGCTGCATGAAAGGAGGATACAGAACACAATAATTACGTAAAGGGTGGCTGCTATAAGAGAAATTGTAGGAAGAGCCAAATGCAAGAGGGAGCATGGATGATCTAATGTTTGACTCGGGATCAAGGAGGAGCTCCACACAAATGTACCATATCCAGACCTTCCTGAACATAATATTGAGTAGCTTCTGGGCGAATCTCTGCTGCAGACCAAAGTAGCAAAGAAAGATCGATATTTTCAAGCTTCTCATTACTGTCTATAACCTCTTTATCCATCTTTAGCATATATGCACGACCAACCATATCCTTTACAGTTCTGAAACCCATATCAGAAAAATTTCACGATCCTTTCTGTTAAATCTTCAAATAGGATAAATCTGTTATTGCAGCTTATAATTTGCAGTATGCATTGTTTCCAGCCTAGAAGAAGTCATTATCATGCTCAACAGTGAAGAAACTAAGTTTGAACACACAGTTTTGTGTTAGATGGGATAGGTGTAGATTAAGGGTTCTTAAGTCTGAGATCAGGTGTGGCATCAGCCTTATAGGCTAGGTTGTTGGATTTATTATGCTGTTGGTTTACCTTAAGAGGGACTTGAAACACAAATTGCTTCAAACTCTGTGAACCTTGTGTATTGATTTTCTTTAAGGACACTTTAAACAATGTCATAAGATGTAATCCTCATCACCAATGCTAAGAGATGAGAAATTAAGTGTTATATGACTCAGTTTCAGAGCATATAGATCATCAAACAATGGTGCAATAAAATTCAGTACTTGACCACATAAAATACGTAGATAAACAGTGAGAACTAGAGCCAAGTTTTTATGTCAGTGACAAATCTACCTATGTTGTTGAATTATAAAGTGGGTTGTTGAGCTCATTGTTGCATTTTCTTGCATTAGAAGGTGTTTAAGACTTCATTGTGCAAAAAAACATTGAAATTATCAAGGTGTAACATGCCACATTTCAGACCTTGATGAAGAGTGAGTAAAATGACATACAAGAAATAAATCACATGCGTTGAGGTGTTAAATGAATAACCAGGAAGTTGGTCATACCATGGATCATGCAATATCCACCAAAAATAAAATTAGATCTGAAGGCTTGAATTTAACCCTATAAATCAATCTCAAATGGCATGAATTGTTCCACTTATTATTAAGTAGGTTGTTCACCCTATTTTCACATTGATTAGTCTTCTTTGAGTGTGTAGATCATAAATATATCTCAATTCTCAATGTTGAAACAAGTCATTGTAAATTGACCTCAAATGAGCAATATATATTCAATTTTCCCAAGCATGACAACTCAATTAAGTGCTTGTGTTAGATCCAAGATAAGTAAATGGGTGAAATAAAAATATAGCAAATGAAATAACCTTGGATCTAGTGACCTAGATTTAGAGATACAGCAAGCAAAACCCTCCAAAGAATTTAGAGCAATATTCCTTTATCTAATGAATCATCAATAGGGTAGTGCAACCATGAACCCATTACATCTTCACGAATGGAACTAGAATTAGTTAATGACTCCAGAGTATTATCCTATCCACAAGAAAAGGTTTCCAAGGTAACACAACATCATCATTTTATAGTGTTTTGACAGTTGGTTGGCAAAGGAAGCTTGACCACTTTGTTCACAACCTGACCATTTTCCACAGGAGTTCTTCTACATCATGCTCTACATCGTGGATCTCTTATGTAGTTGTAGTGTATGCAGTAAAAATCAAGTGAGTAGTTCTCTGGACCAATTAGCTCCTTTACAATTGGATTCCATGACATTGTAATGCTGAAGTTTTCCCAATGTCCTGGCAATACATGAAATCTTACAAAAATCCAGCCATAAATGATGTTTACTTCAACAGAGAAGGAGGTTGTTGCCCTCATCAAGAAATGTGGAAGGAATTTGAGAAATCAATTAAAAACAGAGTCCACTCAGTAAATAAGGGGATTTCTATCTTTAGTCATCTGTAAAGCCCAACAATGGCACATCCGTAGCTCATGCATGCCAAGCGATGAGAGTAAACGTCGAATATAGTCCCTCTGCAAGAGATTTATGTACTAAAAACTTTGTCCAAAGCCTAAGATGATTATATAATATAGATAATACATTTGTAAAATGTCTCATTTGGGAAACCGAACTCAACTCCCAGGACCGTAGCGTGAAAAACATAATGCAAAGCATAGTAGGAAACACAAAAGAGTTGTCAGAAATTTTGCCAAAGAAATCAGCACTGCTATGGATCAGGCCTATGCTTAACAAATCCAAAATGTCGTCTAGATTTTGGTTGGAAATGACATTGAAAATATCATACTTTGCAACATAACAGCCAACAGTTATTAACCATATTTGTTAGATGGACTCGAGTGGTTAGATTGAACCCATAGTGTCTGTCAAACAGCTTAAATGACTGACAATATGTGCACCAAATGGACGAATTTATGAGGATGAAAATGCAAATATTTAGTTAGTTGTATGATGTACACATGGTCCAATTTATTTGGTATACTAATCAGCAACAAATGAAACTGATCAAGATGAAAATATTAGTGTTGGATGAATCCTCTATGATGTTTTGTATTATCATCCAATTATATCTGTCTTTATGCTTTCAAACAACACATTACAACATAAATTTATTTTTTCTCAAGGTAAACCTATTAATGTGACCAAAGCATATTCCATTACACATGCAACAGGTAACATTCATTCAAAGATTATTCTAAATCACCTGCTAAAAATGTGCTACTATAAAATAGTTCAACCACCAGGATTATATAGTCTGGCCATCTGTGATGAGACTGTATAAAATCCAGGAAGCTGGATAGAACACTCGAAGAATATATATGTGGGAGTCTTTTTGAACAGAAATTATATTTACAGCTAGCCTATATGTATTAGACAGCCTTGAGACTAAGAAGATGCTGCTATATCTGATTTTCTTTATGACAAATGCTGTAGGCACCTAAAGAATGTAATTATCCATTCAACTATGAATGGAAATTACGATTTTTTCTCACTGGAGGAAAAAAATAGTCTCGTGATGAACACCCAGGAAGCTAGCATATCTCCAGATTCTGAGGACGTTATTTCTAAAAACATTAGCATACTTACACTAATATGGCAAAACACTGACATTATATGAGGAAGAAAAAGCAGAAATACACTTCATAATGTCTTGGTTTCCATGTAGTGATGTCATGCAGGAAAAAATATACAGTAGCTAAAGGATAACAAAATGGAATAAGAGGAAAACATGCTACTAGACCTGATGGTGACACAGTCACCATCATCAGACTGAGAGACCATAATGCATCTTACATCAAGATGTTATCTAGATTCTCTATGAAGACATCCAAAATACCTCTAGCAGATAATTCCAATTTTTTTGCTGGAATTTATAATCTAAAACACTTGAAATCCATAAAAAGGATGAACTACTATTAACAAAAAAAATTATGTTAAACCTACCTAGCAAGGCATGCTATGTTGAATTTTATAGCTATGGTCAGTCTTCATAATTTATATTTAAGCCCTTGTAATGTATAATGTAAATGTAAGGCATGTTCTTCATGTCATTTTTATTGATTAGCACTTGAAAGAAATATTATGAGAAATTTGAATTTTGAATTTTTGGCTCCAAACTAATCAAGTCAGCCCTTCCTCAAGTCAATTCAGCTCCAGTGAAGAGACAAACCCATTCGTGAAGATAGAACACTATATAAAGGCATTCGACCTCCTCAACAAAGGCATCATTCGATCATACACAAGAAAGACAGTTTATGGGCATTCAAGCGAAGGAGAAGAAGGATGAAGGACAAGAAGGATGAATTCATCTCTATCATATTTCTCTCTCTCTCTCTCTCTCTCTTGAACTTGCACATGTAAATTTCTAGGCAGTTTCTGGGCAGGCAGAGTTTTCTGGGCATATTCTGGAGGCTGAAATTTGACCTAGGTCAGAGCAAAGAGCGCCGAAGTTTGAAGGGCAGAAGTTTGACTTGACTTGACTAGAGGGCTGCTTGACCAGGTTCAACCGTAGCTTGTTGATCAGTTTGTACTAAATGATGAATGAGGAAAACGAGGTGGTATTTATGTTGCTCTTGCATTTCTCTTGAGAAGCATCCTTGCTGATGTGCAGTTTAGTTTACAACACAATGACCCCTCATAGAAAGAAACTCTTTCCTGCCCAGTGCCAACATAAATTCTAAGTTTTGACAATGTTAAGGGAAGAGCACCTTTTAATTGAAATGGCCTATTTTAGTTGGATTCAAGTGCTCATTAATTAAACTAAGCACCACGGATTATTTTTTTGATAGACACAAACTTTTTGTATTATAATGGGCCATTGCTACAAAAAATTCATATGAACCTGTCTCGCTTTTCTGTTTACAGAAATAACTTTTCTGTTTAGCTCATTTGACAATAGAATTTTATTTTGATTAATATTTCAAAGTTCTGTGGTGGAGATATTGCCAGGAGCTTCCCTTTTAAGTCTGTCATACAAAGTAAACATAGTTCCATTACATGCTTTGCTAATGCTAAGTTATTATTGTTTTGATTTCTTAGGGATATCTGGAGAAAATTTTCCCCATCAAATCCTAGAGTTTGTCAAGTTAAATGACTTGACAGAAAAAACAAGAATAACTAATATAGACAAGTCAAGAGTTACTAAGCTTCACCAGATGGTTCTATTAATATAACTCGTATTAATATTGATTTTTTCCTGCTCTGTAAGAGAAACGGGGATCATTTTATTTTGTATGCATGACCAAAATTTAAATCTGCAATGAACAGGGGAAGATAAGCGCTGAGACCCGAAAGTTTGGTGCAGAAGGGCATCGACGACATGACAAGGAGAACATAAAGAGAATAGGGCATATTGAGTGAAAGTTGCAGCCAGGGCAAAGGTGCCGAAGCAGAGGAAGGAGATCTCAGCAGCTCCACTCTCTATTTTCTTCTTAACGAATGTTATCTGCCTCATTCATGGTTCAAAACTAAGAATCCTAGTTTGAAACTAAGATACCCTGGTTTGAAACGTTTGGACTTATGTATTGATGATGAACCTAAATATCTAGGTCTGAATCATCGATATAAATATAAGTATTGCAGATATTCTTTTTTTTAATAACAAGGTAGTTTGAATTGGAAAAATGGTGTTGAACCACAACGAAGGTACATCCATAGCATTCTGTAGCACAATGTAGCATAATATTTTGTAACTAAACATGTTCGATCATGTCAATTGTCTCTATCCTACTGCAAGGCTCAAGAGTCCAAAAAAATCCATAAGGATACATTTTATGGAATATGTGTATATGTGATAGAAATTGAAACGAATTCAACAAAATTTAAACCAAGGTGGATTCTTAATCATCTATGATAATAAAATTATCTATTAAGGATACCTGGTTGAGGTCTGTTAGGCAATCCAATTGAAGCAGCTTGGACTAAATTTACTGAAGACACCTAACGATCTCTTCCCCGTGCTTCTCCCTATTCCATAGGCTGTGCATTTTTCATTTGGAGTTGGAGATGCTAGATTTCCATACTCACATCTTGAATCTGCTGGTAGTGAGTGGAGATAATATTATT